>PYHW01009931.1:33710-50040 GCA_013186435.1 Turdus rufiventris | reverse complement strand
GAGATAAGTAGACAAAACAAAACACACGATTGGGATACAGCAACCATAACGTTACCCCAGGACACACTCCAGTGTCAGCAATTAATTTATTGTCTTGTGCTAGTGCCTTCTAGAGCTGTTTGTAACAGGAACCAAATTACTGACAGGTGATAACTGGAATAAGAATGTGATCAGAAGTGAAGGTAATTTTTTAGGCAGAGCAGTTAGGGTGAGGTGGCCTGTAAGGAATATGACAGGCCAAGAACTGGGGAAGTGTGTGTGGTGTCCAGCTACCAAGCAGGAGTAGACCCTGGGCAGGAGGAGCCCTGCTGGCTACGCAAGATGAGGAGGGGAGATGTTAAGCTGGCAGTTGATAGGTGCCTCTTGTGACATATGTTACCCAGATGTTTCCTCTCATTCCAGCACAGATCAGGTGAAAGGTGTGATGACACTGCAGGGAGATGCACTGTGTCAAGCTGTGAGTACTTGCCACACTTCTTGCTTTGTACTACAAGGGGTGATCACCCTTTGATCACCTCAGGGAGAGAGGGAGGGAGGGAGGTCACCCTGGTTATGTGTTTCCAATGATCATTTCTCCCTAATTGGCCTATATGTTTCAGCAACCATTGAAATTTGTCAAGATACAGCATCTGACATCCCCTTCTACCACCACCATGTGGTGGTGAGTGCTGTAGTCAACTTCCATGGGGATTCCTTGCCTTTACCACCGTTGTTGTGTAACAACAAGTTTCCTTGGGGAGCTGCTGGGCTGAGGTCATGTGTCCTGCCTGGATCCTGATTCACTCAATGCCTTTCAACCTATTTTTTGTATTAATATCATCCTGTGGAAGCACTGAGGTTCTGACTGTGCCAGGACTGCAGAAGGCAGTTTGCCAGGATGGTCTGGAGGAAGGGAATGTGACTGCCAGCCCCCATCTTCTGCATACAGACATTTCTTGCTCTCATGTGTTTATTTCTTTTTTCAAGGATGTTAATCTGAAAATGCCCAGAAACAATCAGCTTCTGCATTTTGCATTCCGGGAAGACAAGCAGTGGAAATTGCAGCAGGTACCTGTTGGCTCTAGATGCCCACCCATCCATAACCTCAGTACCTTTTGTCTTTCAAGAGAGACTGTTATGTCCATGCCACATGAGCTACAGTGGTAAAAGCTAAGGGAGGAAGCAGGTGCAATTAAATCAGTTAAATTCAATTGGGGTCCCTGGGTGGGCTTATTCCAGACACACTAGTTGATCTGAAGGCTGTCTACGTAGCAGTCATGATCCTTTAAAGGAGTGCCTGAGGTGCCTGTGCAGGACTGTTCCATGTCACCCCAGGCTAGAAGGGTAAAGAGCAGCTTCAGGGGCTTTGAGTAGCTTCCTCTCATTCTCTTACAGATGCGTTTGTTTACACTGAGAACAAATTATTGTGTTCTGGTAGATTGTCTGAGTTCCCTCAGGTAAGGAGTTAAAAGAATTCAGCTCTCCAGAACCAGAATCTCTTTTCCATCATTTTGCTAGGACATACATGATTTCAGGACCTGACCTAGTATCTGGTTTTCCTCAGTTACTTTGTCACAGCTGAGTAGGTTGGAGGAAAATGGATTCAATGTGCTTCCTTGCACCAGAAAATGCACAGGTTTTTCTAGCTGATGAGTGCATTTGACATTGAGTGCAGTTCCTAATGTCTGCTTTAGCAGTGAAAGCTCTACCTATTAACTTAGAAATCTAGAAAACTGTGTACTTGGGATGTTAATACCAAACTTGATTGAGTTTGTTTATACCTTGCAACAAAACAATGAAGTTTTTGTGACAACAGGCAGCAGTGCCTCCTCTTTTTTTGCTCTTTTGTACTACTGCCTGGTTGCTTTTATGGAAAACAGATTCCTTTATTTACAGTAATTTCACGATCATAAGCCGCACCATTTTGACTAAAATTTTTGTCTGAACCCGAAGTGCAGCTTATAATCGGGTGTGGCTTATATATGGACAAAGAACGAAAAGTTGCTGTTTTAGTTTGGAGGACAGGTGTCTGCTGAGAAAGGCAGGAGCTTTTCTTTGAAATGGAGAATGTAAGCCCCCTCCCTCCAAATTATTATAATTTTGAAATCAAGGGGCTTTCAGGCGAAGATACGGGAATTAGGAATAACAGTTCTTTTCTAGGGAAATTAAAATAGAAATACGGTACTACAAAGGAACAAACCCCAAGCCCTGACAAAGTCAGAGTACAATCTGACACCCTGTCAGGCAGGGTGTTGGTAACAGTTTGATTAAATGGTGGCTGCAGTCCTCTTGCAGTGACAGATGTGATTCAGTTGAAGCAGTGGTCCTGTAAAAGGTGCAGTTTTCCTCTGGAGTCCAGTGGAGAAAGGGGCTACCTTAGTGTCCCAAAACCTCTGTTTTCGTTTTGGTAAGAAATGCTGGGCTCTTCCCCCTGGCTGGAGCAACTTCCAGTGGGATTAAGTAATTTTATCAGTCCCACAGTGGGACTCAATGGGCCATTAGCAGAAAATGACTCTTGGAGGAAGGATGGGTTGTGAAAAGATGAACAATGCCCTGCCTGGTTTCAATGGATGGCCCATTAGCAGAATATCTGCCGTGGAGNTAAGGATCACTGCCCCCACCCTCAACAGATGGTGATAGAATAGATACCTTTTATCACATTCTATTGTAACGTGTGGCTTATAATCAGGTTCGCCTTATATATGGACAAAGAAGGAAAAGTTGCTGACACCCAGAAGTGCGGCTTATAATCAAGTGTGGCTTATAATCATGAAATTACTCTACTTACATTATGTGTTCTAACATTGTTCCTATATGAAGTGTGAGTGCCTAAAGGACTGGGCGCAGAAGCATTTAAGTGGTTATATGGTGATCTTCAGCCTGTCTGAATTAAAGATTAGTATCTCAAAAGAGTGTCTTCCCTTAATGAGTGATGTCAGTTGGAGTTTTGTTTCTCTGTACAAAGTGAAGTCATGGGTAAGAAGTTGTAATGTAGGCACATTTTTGAAGAGCCCAAGTGCAGGCACATAAATTTTGAGGAAGTTGATTAGAAAACAAAGCAAAATCAAGGGGGAATACGAATGAAGCAAATTGTAACAACAAGGTTCACATTGCTTGACTTGGCAGTGCTTCCAGGAACAGTTTAGCTTGGGAGATGTAAATGCTGGAGGTGGGGATATTTGAAGATGTCCAGGTACCTGCAGTCTCAAAGTCTGACAGTGGACTTACCATTCTCACTTTTCTCTCTGTTGCCCCCAGTGCAAGAGCTTTCTAAGAGCAGCACTGTTCTGTGTTCTCTGAGTTCTGCATTAGAAGGAGCCAGAGCCAGGTCTATGTCAGAGAGGCTTCTACAAGGATGCAGAGCTGGGAGCTGCAACTACTGGAGGGCATTCTAAATATATCCAACTACAAATACCCAAGCTGTAGCCTGTTTTCCAAGAGACACTCCTCATACAAGCTTCTCTGCTTAGCTGTTTCATTTGCACTCTCTAATTTACTCCTTGGGCTTGTTTTTCAATTTTCATGCTGCTGCCTGAAATTGAGCACAAGTCAGCCTCTCCCAGGGCCATTGTCTTCCTCTGGTTTGTCCTTGCTTCCATGAAAGCAAGGATACACCTATCAGATTTGCTTTTATAACTGTGTTCCTCTTACTTGCGAAGAACTCCAGCCAATTGTGTTCTGAGTCTGGTCCAGTCCCACACAATGGCATAACTTCTTGGTGCTGGAGATAATTCTAAGGACTCTGGGATACCGACAGAAACACTGTATTAGAAATCAGTGCTTGCTGCTCATTGCTGCTCATTGATCTAGTTTGTTTTAGCTCTGATAGGATGAAATCATTGTTCATGGTGCTAGAGCTGACTGCTGTATGCCATTAGCAGTGAAGATTCCTGCCAAGCGGTCGTGGTTAGAGCACTCCCAGGATGAGTGCCTGATGTCACTTCAGGACAGGAGCAATATCTGTACTGACAGACTCTTCTGCATCTCCTGTCAATAAGCGGAAAACCTAGTAATGCTTCTGGGCAGCAGTGGTAGATTTGTATTTGAGAGTGTCTGATGTTTAGACATGGCATTATATTTGAGAAGACACTATTCTTAAGGTCAGTGAGGTAAGTGGGGAAACATTTACTTCCCAGCATGTGCTATTATGGAATGTTTCTTTCATAAGGCTGCATTTGTACCTTTGCAGATCCAGGATGCTAGAAACCATGTGAACCAAGCCATTTACCTGCTTATGAACAGAGATGTGAACTACCAGTTCAAAACAGGCTTGGAGGTGCTCAAGGTGAGGAGAAAGCCCATACTGCTTGGGTAGGAACATTAATTTTTCTTCCCTCCATTTTTTGTTCTAAACACAGTTAATGCACATTACTGTGGAAAAGCACATTTCCTAGTGGAAACCACAGTTTTACTGGTATGTACCCATTTCAAAAAGTGTCCATGTGACCTCATATTTTATATGAATCTGTACTAGTTTAGCATTAGTAAGAGGGCTGTACATCCTGGTGAGCGGTAATTTGAGTAGTCAGTGCCCTGTTACACGCCAGTGATAATCTGGGAGGATATTCCTTCATCTTCTGTGGATGATGTTACGTAACTCATGCTCTTTGTTAGTCAGTACCGCTGGCAAGAGCAGCAGTGAGGCAGCCATCAGAAGATGACAGTACTTGTGATTTACTGAAAATCTGAAAGTGATCTCTCTTACCAGTAGTATTTTCTGGGATCTAATACACAACAGCTGCTGCATGGCAGTGAAGCCCAACCTTCTGCTTGGAAATACTCTCTGAAGGCACCAGAATTTCGGCTTGCTTATTAGAATCTATCACAACATCAAACATGAGAAAATGAAACTTTTTTAGCGTAGTTTTTAGTTTCCATATGGGCAAAGGCTGCTCATAGGAAGAAGCTAAGTAATAAAACTATTTCCTTTTACTCTCAAGTGGAAGTAAGGGGAGGTATTAGTCATAATACAAAGTGCCTTCATCTTAGTAGTCATGAGCTCTATAACAGACATGTTGCTTCCCCCTTTTTTTCTGGAAGTCTGCCTGAATAGAGCCTTTGAACTATGGTATCTGGCAAGATTGGCCTCACAATGAACTGGTTCTTTATTCTACTGCCTTGCTCATAGCTGGTTATTAACAGAGGGAGCCCATGCAGCAGTTGTACCTGTGATGTGGGAGCGGGGAGATGGAGCATGCAGCATGTTTTTCCCTTAATGCCTGTTTTTCTGGAAGAGTTGATGATGCGTTTGTTGATGCCTCTGTGGCATCTGTCATGTTGCCTTGGTATTCTTATAATGAATAGCTGTTCTCTCATCAGTCGCTGGTACTGAACACTCCTGACCTATCTCATAAGTCTCTGATGGTGGTAACAGTTAAACTGTGTTTATGTGGGAGCCACCCCTTCCCAATAAGTTCCTGAATTCCTGGAAGGGAGAGGGGTAATGGCAGTTGTTGGTTTAACACTTGCAGAAGAAGGCTGTAGGATTCTGCAGCACACTGTCCAGAGCTGCCCAGGAATCACACTCAGCAGTGGTTCTATACATTATCTTGTAGCTTATGGATGCTGTGATGTTGCAGCTCTCCAGAGCCCGAAATCGGCTGACCACTCCTGCCACTCTGACATTACCAGAAATTGCCTCCAGTGGTCTCACAGTAAGTGTGTGGTGGTCTAGATCTCTATACAGGTCTGGTAGCATTGCAATAGTGTGGATACTGGGCTGCATCCTGGCGGAAGTGGGTTTCTGAAGTGTTTTCTGACGCAGAATTGAAGCAAGTGCAAATCCGAAGTGGTTTTGGATGCCCTGTATCTTCCTATGGGAATGCAGCTGACTTGGGCATGAGGACTCTGGTTCTCTGAGAATAAGTTGTGTTCTCTGCCCAAGAGTCTTGTCCAGAGATGATTTGCCCTTGTGAACGCTGCTCCATCCTTTCTTGTCACTGTCATGCACATATCATTTGATCAAGGGTAGTGAGAGCTGCAATGGTTGCCTGCAGCTGCTCAGTCTATTTCTTTCCTAATTTGTTTTTTTTTTGCCATGGGGTAATGTGGCTTGGGAAAAAGGAATGATTTCCCAGATTTATAAATTACAATCTTTTCACTAAGAAACTAATTTTCTTGCCAGAAAATGTTCACCCCTGCGCTGCCTCCAGACATCCTTGTGAATTTCTATATTAACCTGAACAAGCTGTGCTTCATTATCTACCAGCTCCACATACTGCAGCCCAGCACAACCAAGGTGATGCCTGCTATCTTATGAACCTTGCTTAGTTTCCTCTCTTTACGTTCCACTGTGAGGAGGAGATCACACTGCTACCTGGTCCAATGTTACGTTCATAAGATAATGCACAAGTTAGTTCAGCTGGTGCTAAGTTTTTGTGTTTAGGTTTGCTGCACACAGAACACTGGCTCTAAATCTAGTTTGGGACATGGCTGCTTACCTCAGAAGAATCTACCAGTGCTCTGGAGTAAGCCAGAGCTTAAGTATTTTTTACCAAGTACTTAAAATATAGTTTGATAATTTAGTGTAATTTTGGAAGGGCATAGTTACATTAATCCATTTTACATCAGAGTAGCGTCTTGGGTTTCCTAATGAAGTTTTGATGGATACTTTTCTGCTTCATCTGTTGTGTGGGTCAACTTGATGTCCTGTAAAAACAGTGTGTCCTGGTTTGAAAGACAGGTGTCTGCTAAGGAAGGCAGGAACCTCTCTTGAAATAGAAAATGTAAACCTCCTCCCTCCAAATTATTATAATTTTGAAATTTAGGGGCTCTCAGGCAAAGAAATGGAAATAGGAATAGCAATTTTTTGCTATGAAAATTAAAATAAAAATATAGTAATGCAAAACAACAAAAACACAGAGTCAGAATACAACCTGATACCCTGTCAGTCAGAGTGTTGGTAGCAGTCCCATTTAATGGTGGCTGCAGTCCTCCTGGAATGATATGGTTCAGTTAAAGCAGTGGTCCTGTAGAAGGGTGCAGTTTTCCTCTGAAGGTTCAGGGATGATGTAGAAAGGTCTGTGTTTTTCCTCTGGAATCCAGTGGAAAAAGGCTGCTGTGATGTTCTAAATCTCAGATTTTATCCAGGTAGGAAATGCTTGGCTTCTCCCCCTGGGTGGAGCATCTCATAATGGGATGATGTAATTTTATCAGTCATGCAGTGGGAGTCAATGGTCCATTAACAGAAATATCTCCCTAGAAGAAGGATGGATTGTGGAACAGATAAAGAAAGAACACTGCACTGCCCCACCTGGTTTTAATAGATGGCTCATTAGCAGAGGATATCTCCTACAGAGATAAGGATCACTGCCTCACCTGGTTTCAACAGATGATGATAGAATACACACTCCTGGTCACATCCTGCATTGCAGCTCAAGACACACCATTAAACTTTTAAGCTTTATGAAATGAATTCCTTCTATAGGAAGATTTTCCTAAAAATCTGTGTTTTGTTTTTCTTCTGGATCTTCTCATCTTATTTTTGTAGTGATAAAATTTGTAGCTACATTGAACTCAGCCAATGTGTAGAATTTCTTTCATGAAAGAGAAGCAAGAGTTCTGACAGAAGGGGTTCCATTTTGATGGAGTGTCCAGGCAAATAGAGCGTGGGTGTTTCTTGATGTCAGGCTACTGAAAGTGTAAACCTTAAATGTCTTTTTTCTAAGTGGTTTGTTTACCACATCAAAATCCTAATGACCTTTTCCTTCTCTAGAACTTCAAGCCTACTGGAGGGTCTGTTTTGCACAACCCTGGGGCCATGTTGTAAGTACAGTCAATACAAGGGTAGTATACCTGGGTAACAGGTGTTGGTATACCTTGAGGGTGAAATCCAAACATCTGTGTACAGTTTCCATTGTAGCATCTCTGAAGTGGAGAAGCTGGACTGAGTCACTTGCTGTGCCTTTGAATGCTCTGTTGTGTTTCTTTAATGACTTGGTCCTAAAGGCTGAAATATGTGAATTTCCAGGATTCAGCCTACCTAGACAATGCCACGTGTTTATGTAGAGATGGGAGTTTACAACAAAAATGAGTGTTTGGTTATTGGCATTGCCATGTGCACTCCCTCTGTACCTGTCTGGAATTAAGTTCCTACCATCACCCTTTAGCTTAACTATAAATCTGGTCAGAGGTGGACTTGAGTGTTTGCATTCTGTAACTTTGCCAGGTGCTGATTTAAATGTGATAGAACTCATCATCATCTCTCCTATGGAAATGTATGACTTGAGTTCTATGCTGTTTGTGTGAAGCTGTGCTCTTTTACCCCTGCTCCAGTGAGTTTGGCAGCCAGCGATACGAAGTCAGCCATGTGCATAAAGTGGAATGTGTTGTCCCATGGTTAAATGATGCCCTTGTCTTCTTCACAGTTTCACTGCAGCTTTGTCAGCAACTGAAGGACAAGGTAATGGCCTTGAAAAAGGGGTTTTGTTTTTAACTCTGGACTTTGTGAGGACCTCACATCTGATGTGATGTTATTCTGTTCAGCTTGATGAAAATAAGGGATGAGTCAGTGTTCTGGAGCCAGGGAGTTGGCTGGCACTGCCTAGCAAACAGCCATAGGATACGTATAGTGATGTGGCAGATGTCTGTGGCAGATGTCTGCTGAGCTGATGAATAGATGGAAAGGAGCAAGCAGACATTTCTGTGTTCTCAGTCATGAGGTGGATGAGAGGAAACAAGCAACCTAGATTGCAGTAGATCAGTGCTCAGTTCCAGTTTGCAACTGCCACCTTGAGCAAGTAACAAGTGTGCTGAAGTGTGTAATGCTGTGAAGCTAAGTCCTCCCTCACACATAATGTGCTCTTTTTTTTGTGGTACAAGGGGTATAGGAACTTACCTGCTTTTTTTCTTGCTTTCCAGATCTCCGTTTTCTCCAGTTACTGGAACTACAGGGCATATTAATTCTCTGTGCGATGGTCTAAGCCTGTACAGTACTTCCAGTGTCTCTCTCTGTTCTCTCATGCCAGCTGAGTCCCGGTCAGCCTGAGAAGTGCTGGGGTTCACTGCCAGATGCCCTGCACAGGGCAGGGTCAGTGTACCCAGAGACATAGCTTTAGTAGCCTTGTCTGGGATTGCTGCATAAGCAGGGCACCAAGTAGTGCTGGGTGGTTGGCAGGAGCTTCCATTGATCCCTGTTGTGCACTGTGTGGTTCACACTTCCCAAGCCCCTGATGAGTTACACAGGTCTTTTAAAATGGATAGGTACTCTGAACCACCCTCACTAACTAGATCTGTGCGTTGTGCTGTAACTAACTCCTTGAATGTGAAGTGGCTGGGAAGGGGGGAAAATAGACTAACTTAACACACCTCTTAAAAGGTAGGGCATGTTGCTCCATGTAGTGAAATAAGTTTCTCTTATCAGATCAAGCTGTGCTTATAACTAACCCTGAGTGGCTCCTTCCCCTGCCTGTTCTGCCCATTCCCATGTTATCAATTCCCCTTTGGGGATGCTGTTGCTGCTGTTTGAATTCTTTCAACCCTCATCCAGCATCAGTGTGATAATTATTTTTTCCTAAGCCCTAGTTGGGCCAATTGGTATTTTCCAGGTTTAGTATCTTGTTTTCACTGCCAGCCTTTGGAGTTGCCTTGGTGTACCTTGTGCAGTCTTTCATCTTGTCATTAAATGCAAAGTGAGTACCACATTGCTACTATGATTTGCTGCCTATGTGTAACGCATCCCTTTAGCCACTGCTGACTGTGAAATAAAGACCCTCATACCTGCAAGTGCTTATGTGGGCTGTGAAAGAATGAGTAGCTGAGATTCTGTGCTCTCTCACAAGTGAGTATGTTGGGTTGTCTTTTGCTTTACTGGGGAGGTACTACTAGCTGGGCAGCTTTTCAAAGGCTGAGCCTGTTTGCACAGCCTCATCCCAAAGCTCTCTGATACTTGAATATATCTGAAGTAGTTTTCCAAACTACTTCAAGCCTTTGGAAGAGGCTATAGGCACTCGGACTTGGGTGGGTTGGCTCATAGAGTCATTCAGAACATCTGTGGCAGAGTGGGAAATCTCCAGGTTCCTGTTTAGGATCTTCTCAGGAAGCTGCCACCTACCCACATGGCTCTGTAGCCCTTGGAAGTCTTTTGCAACCTTCTCATACAGCTTTTTGTGAACAGGTATTTGTAAATGCTCCTGAATTTCACTTGGTTCTGAATAGCTTCGGGGAAAAGTGAAAGGGGCAGCTGCTTTGACAGGAAGTACGATGGAGAGCACAAGCAGTCACTTTCCCACATCTGCTACTCGAACTAGCAGGGGCAGAAGCAGTGTGATGGAAGAACTAAAAATTCCCAGAGATGAGATCCCAACCAGTGGCAAAGTTGGGCCTCAAGAGACCTGGTTTTGCTAACAATGGTTCAGTAAGGGATTGGCTGGGAGAGCTGTTCCAATTACATAGCTGGTGGGGTTAACATAAAGCCCCACATAGAACCCTAGTAGTGGCAGGCAACGTATCATGCATGCCAGGAATGCTGTGGGCCGGTAGAGCCAATCTCCTGTGGCAATGAAAGACACCTTGCTCCAAATATTACTAATTTTATTACAAGACAAATCAATACAGAGTGTCAAGAGAGGTTAAAAAAAAGAAATAAAAAATTAGATAAAACCAAATTATGATACATCATTTAGGAATATAAAATTTATTATTATACAACACAGAGAATTGGCTTGTCAGTGAGATACCGTACTCAAAACAGGGTTATTCAGAACCAAAGAAGTATGATGTTGTTGGAAGCAATTACAAGGATATTTAGTGGACTTGAAAATGTACATGCATAATGAAATGTAATCAAATGTGTAAAAGTCTCTCTCAACTCATTAAGACAAGAAAAGCTTTCTTATTATCTCCTCATTTAAATCACAAGCCTCTGCATTAGCAAATAGGAAAACTTTACATTCCACAAATAAATGGCTCACACAGTGTCAAGTCTGCCACCTTTCTAACATAGTAGTTATCAAAACAGATCAACTTACAGAGGATGGCCACAGCTCCAGACTCAAACATGAAACATTCTTCTCTGTTCCTGGTTTTCATGATCACACTGAAGGGAAGTGGGTCCAGCTTGTGACAGACATGGCATCCTTTACTGAAAGCCGCTTTGCCTCAAACACAGGCAGCCCTGTCCAGCACAAGATGATGTTAGTGAAACCTTCCTGTGCAAAGCGGTTTTGACTCAAGTCCTTTTCTAAGGATTTTACATGTCCAACAAAAACAGCACAACCCCCTGTTCCCTCATTCTGTCTCATGAGACTTAGCTTATCTGTGTTCCAAAACAAATACAGGGATTATCTACAGGTGACATAACAATGTTTCAAAACCAGAACTATCCACAGAAACACCTTTTAAACTACAGAATTTTTTAAAAGCTTCTTGGAGACAATTAGGATTTTGCAGAATTCCAGACTGGTTTGTGTTGGAAGGGACCTTAAAATTCATCCGTTTTCACCCCATGCCATGGACAGGGACACCTTCCGCTATCCAGGTTACTCCAAGCCCTGTCCAGCCTGGCCTTGGACACTTCCAGGGATCCAGGGGCAGCCACAGCTTCTCTGGGCAGCCTGTGCCAGGGCCTCACCAGCTTCTCAGGGAACATATCTGAATCTAATCCTACTCTCTTTTAATTTAAAGCAGTTTATTTACCAATACTTAATCAATAGGATTTCTTTTTTGGGAAAGAAGAAAAGAAAGTTTTCCAGCTACCAGCAACATGTAAGAGTAGCAACCACTTTAATGGTGAACTAGTGCCAAAAGCAGAGGAGCAGCCTACAATATTTAGATGTTTTACTGATTCTGATTCTTTTAAACATTGAAGCCGTTAAGATATTTTAAAGGATCGTACAAAAAATGTCAACCTATGTTTGGTTTCCCCCTTTCCCCTTTTATTAAACGAAGCCGAGTTTGGTTTGGATTTAAACCCTTCCCTGCGGCGGCTGAAGCACGGCCGTGTCGTAGCGGTGACGCTGTCCGCCAGCCACACACGAGTGAGATCTTAAAAAATCTCCCAAAACCCTCCCACTGCAGCAAACCGTAAACAAATGGCGAGAGTCGCCAGGTTTTCTGTGCTGAAGCTCGGGAACAGGCGGCGAACGAGGACGGCTCCGGAGCATTCGGCGCGGGGCTTTCCGCGCTCCCTTCCCGGCAGCTCCTTGAGCTCCGGAGCGGACACGGCACCGCCCGCTCCAAACTCTCCGCGCAGGCGGGCTCAGGGCACGGCCGAGCGGCGGGGCTTGCACCGCCGGGCNCCGCCACATTCCCGCACAGCGCAGCGGGACACGCCTGGCAGCGCCCGCCCCGCCTCGTCTGGTGCCCCGGCTCAGCCTCGCCGCGCTCACTGCCAGCTGCCGCGAAGCCGGCGACATCCACCAAGATCCACCGGGATCCGCTTCCTCCCGGACCCGCGTCCTTCCGCACTGCCTGCCCCCCTGCCCCGGAAGGGAGGGCAGCGGCGGGACGGAGCTGTGGACTTTAACGAGGAGCAAAACTCGAGGGACAGGCTCGGGAACAGCCGTGCGGCCTGAGCCACCTCTGAGTCACTGCGCTGGGCGAAGGGCTGCGATAGTCACAGCGCCTCGGGTCGGCTGGGAGCCGCCTAAAGTCTTCCCGACAGCAGTCACGGAGTAGAACCGTGGAATATCCCGAGCTGGAAGTGACCCACAAGGATCATCGAGTCCAACTCTTGTCCCTCCACGATCACGCCAACCATCCCACCCCGTGCATCCCTGGCAGCGCTGTCCAAACGCTCTTGGAGCTCGGGCGGCCTGGGGGCCGTGCCTGTTCCCTGGGGAGCCTGGGCAGTGCCCAGCACCCTCTGGGAGGAGAACCTGTTTCCGATATCCGACCTAAACCTACCGTGGCACAGCTGCAGCCATTCCCTTGGGTCCTATCACTGGCCACAGAGTGCGGAGATCAGAGCTGCCCCTCGGGAGGAAGCTGCAGACCCGTAAGAGTTCTCATCTCCGTATCTTCTTCAGCTGAACAAGCCCAGTACCCTCAGCCCCTCGTGTGGCTCAATATGGTCTTAGTAAAGAGCGCGGAGTTTCGGAGGCAGACTCCACAGCTGCCCAAGCCAAGCGGATTATCCGTGTTCCTGGCGCAGATGCCGCTGGCACTGCAGGAACAGGGCGACCGAGGGAGAACGACCCCCGCGTTCTTCGCTGAGGGGCGCGCTCGGGCGCATACGGGCGGGGGCAGGGCCGGAACAGCAGCCGCCAGGGCTGGAATATATCCCTCTTTTCCCCATATTTTGGGATATTAAATTAAAGGGGAGAAGGTATTTATTTGCCGCTATATCAGTTTAAGTGGAGGTAACTGCCATTTCCCTGTTCTAAGGTGTTCAGTTGAAGGAGGCTCTGCCTTTTTCAGCATTTTAAGGGTTTAAAATTGCATTTCGGGGCACTTCTACCTGTGCCCCAGTACCAAATAACACGGACGGGAGCGCACATATGTAACCCCACCACCACCCAGGAGTGTATTATTATTATTTATAGAGAGCCCTAATTACAGGTCCTAATGAGACTTACACCATTCATACCATTATTATTCTTCTCCAACCTCCTTAGTACATGTGGAATACTACTTAGTAGTTGAAATCAGATATTTGGGATTAAAAAATTGAATTTTTAGTGCCCAGATGGGAAGGTTTGGATCCAAAAATGGAAATTTGGGAGCAAAAAAGGAGAACTTTGACCTAAAATTGGGAATTTGGGATTGAAAAAAGGAAATTTGGGTCCAAGAGGAGGAATTTGGTGCAAAATGGGAGGAATTTGGACTAAAAAATCGAAATTTGATTCCAAAAAGGAGATTTTTGGGACAGTAAAAGGGAAATTTGGCAGCAAAAAAGGAGAATTTAGACCTAAAACCCAGAAATTGGGACTAAAAACGGAAATTGAGGAGCTAAAGTAGAGGATTTTGACCTAAAAATTGAAATTTGGGCCAAAAAATAGGAAATTTGAGTCCAAAAAGGGGAATTTAGGAGTAAAAAGGAGAATTTGGGGCTAAAATGTGAAATTTAGTTGCCCAGATAGGAAGTTTTGGACTGAAAAGGAAAATTTAGGACTGAAAAAAAAGATATTTTTGTCCTAAAAATGGGAAATTTGGGCTGAAAATGGGAAAGTTGAGTCCAAAGAGGGGAATTTGAGGATAAATAAAGGAGACTTTTTTGGCCCCAAAAAGGAGGAAATGGACCAAAAATGGGAATTGGGGTCCTAGAAGGGAGAATTTGGGAATAAAAAAGGAGAATTTGAGATCAGAAAGGGAAATTTGGGTCCAAAAAGGAGAATTTCGAGCTAAAAATGGGAAAATTGGAGATAAAAAAGAGAAAATTTGGACTAAAAAGGGGAATTTTGGTCTAAAAAAGGGAAATTTGGCACCAACAAAGAGGAATTTGGATCTAAAACCCAGAAATTTGGGACTAAAACATGGACATTTAGGCGCTAAATAAGTTAATTTTGTCCAAAATGGGAAATTTGGGCCTACAAAGGAGAAATTTGGGTCCAGGAAGGGAGAATTTGGGACTGAAAATGGAAATTTTGGGGCTGAAATTGGGAAAGTTGAGTCCAAAAAGGGGAATTTTGGGAAAAAATAAAGGAGATTTTTTTGGCCCCAAAAAGGATAAATTGGACCAAAATGGGAATTTGGGTCCTGGAAGGGAGAATTTGAAACCCAGATGGAAAGTTTGGGTTCAAAAAGGGAAAATTGGGACTAAAAAAGGGGAATTTGGGGCTAAAATATGTAATTTGGGTGCCCAGATGGGAAGTTTGGGGCTAAAAAGGAAAATTTAGTACTGACAAAAAGAGAATTTTGGCCTAAAAATGGGAAATTTAGGGCTGAAAACGGGAAAGTGGAGTCCAAAAAAGGGAATTTGGGGATAGAAAAAGAGGTTTTTTTGGCCCCAAAAAGGAGAAAATGGACCAAAAATGGGAATTTGGGTCCCGGAAGGGTGAATTTGGCAATAAAAAAAGGAGACATTTAGATCAAAAAGGTAAAAAGAGAATTTTGGGTCCATGGAGGGAGAATTTGGGTCTAAAAAAGAAAATTTCGGATTCAAAAGGGGAAATTTGGACCCCCAAAGAGAAATTTGGGTGTGAAAAAGGAGATTTTGGGTTCAAAAAGCAGAAATTGGTCTAAGATGGGGAATTTGGGTGTAAAAGGAGAGAATTTGGGACTAAGAAATGGGAATTTAGGAGCTAAAAAAGAGAATTTTGACCAAAAAAGGGAAATTTGGGGCTAAAAGGAGAACTGCAGGACCATGGCGGCGGCAGCAGGACACGGGAGTGGAAGTTGCCTCAGAAGAAAAAGGAAGTGGGCGGGGTTTGTACCGGAAGTCGACTAGGTGGCTGAGGGGAAATGGAGTCCAGGTTAAGCCAGGGCATCCAATGGGATCCAAAGGGGGAAATTTGGGGCAAAAAAAGGGAAATTTGGGATGGAAAAGGGAAATTTGGGATGAAAAAGGGAAATTTTGGCAGCCTGCTGAGAATTTTGGGTCAAAAAATTGAAAATTTTGGAGCAAAAATGGGAAGCAGAGAGAGGATCAAGATTTGAGAGCAGCCTTTTCTTGGCCTTCCCTGCAGCTGTGCTCCAGCTGCAGCAACTCTGTGCTGTTTCCTTGCTTTGCCTGTTGTTCCATGGAGCTGCAAAGGGAACCTTGAGGGAAGAGAGGAAGCTGTGGGAAGAAATGATTTGCTGGTTGAAGGCAGAAGCAGGATGGCCACAGTTCTGAGTGTAGACTTTTGGGTGCCTTACAGCACTGGCCCAGTGGGACTGAGTAAGATTTCTCTCTAGTCCCACTGCTGAAAACAATGGCAGGTGAGAGGGTCTCCCTGTGAGCTCCTGCATGTGAGTCCCAGAAGCAGCTCTAGCTCAGAGTCCTTTCCTCTTTCTGAGAAGTGGACTGAGCTGTGCTTTCAAGTCCCTCAGCCTGTCATTAATCCCGAAGGGCTCATGGCAGAAAAGAATGAAAAAGACATGAAATCCTCCAGGAATCTTGCACTTTTAGAATTTAACTTTTTCCTTCTCACTGCTTCATATGGATCTAAGATGTTTGATCAATGCTCACCATGTGTTCTATAATTAGGCGTATACAGAAGGAGGCCAAGAGTTGCTATACCTACAAATGTTAGCTGGTATTGGGCTGTTGTCCTGGTTTAAAGGGACAGTATTGCAAGAAAAAGGAAAAGGTGAGAGTTTTTTCTTTCAAGAAATGGATAGTGAAAATCCCCTCCCTCCCAGTTTACTATAATTTGGAAATTCAGGAACTCTCAGGCAAAAAAGGTATGGGTTTTTGGAGTAACAGTTCTTTACTGATATATCAACAAGATAAACAAAAACAGCATCAGTTATGAGGAAAACAAACAGTGAC
>PYHW01009930.1:553903-583716 GCA_013186435.1 Turdus rufiventris | reverse complement strand
CTTTATGAATTATGTAATAAATTATCTTCAAATGTACATATTCCAACACAATTTTAATATATATTCCAATAAAATAGATACATATATACATTCTAACAAAATATCCACCTCACCAGCCTTTTACATGCTTAGTTTGATACATGCTGGAAACTCAGGGTAGTACAGGGAGGTGTAAATTCCAATTTACCCACAGGTAGTGCTTCCAATCCCTGTTTGCATTACCAAATCATGACAGGGATTTTTAAAGGTATTTTTACTACATTAAAGCCACTGCTTAGACCACCATGCCAGGTCCTTTACCTAGAAACTTCCAAAACTTAAAGTGGTTCATCTAATGTATGCACACAAGATTAGCTCGAGGTTAAGTTTAATGATTTTAAGTTTTTCAGATGAAAAATATTCAGATTTTTACTCAAACCCAAGAAGGAGATCTCAGTCCCACAGAAACCTCAATCTCAGGTGAATCCATTTCAGAATCCACAATACTCAGGCCTAGAAATATTCCAAAGCAAGGAACTAACAAGAAAAAAAAAAACAAGCAATTTCCCTAAGCATTTCCATAGCTTGCATAAAGACATCAATTACCATAGCTTGTCTCCTAAATTAATGATTCACAGTGATGGATTATTCATGCAAGTCGGCCAGCTGAACATTATACTTTGACTCTGGGGAGAAAGTATAGCATGTCTTAATTAACTAGATTTTGTGTATGCCAGAAGATACCCAGAAAAACTTGATTTCTCAAGTCAACCAGGTAAAATGTGAGCAAACAGAACTAATGGTAATTGAAATATGCAAAAATTTTCCATAGTCTCAGAATCCATATTTTAAGTGAACTAGCAAGAGCACATTGCCTCAAGTGAGCTCTGTAAAATAGATCCAAATTGCCGTTTTGTTGAATGAACTGACTTTAGATCTGCTCCATTTAAGCGTGAAAAAGATGGAAATTTCACATTAATATGTTGCTTCCTGCCTCTGCACAGCCTTGCAAGGCTTCAGTGATGACACTATTTCTTGTTTCTAAAGGATATCAAGTATTTTCTTGACTGAAACACAACTCAAAACTGAAATTTTCTGTGAGTGAATGATATTATTCCAAATATTTTCCAAATGAATTCTGTGTTCTAATGGCCTCCTTGAAAAATACACAACATTTATGTGTTGTGCAAGTCCATTGATGCTATTTGTTACTTTGATCAGGATGGTGCAAAATACCCTTACAAGTCCAACAATATCTGGGATTTGCACTTATTGGCTTTCAAAGTGCTCTTCAATCGTGCTATTGAAAGATTTACAAAATAAAAATGGGAATGCCATGATAAATATTGCAATTTATCCTTCAAGTAAATAATAGGAACGATCCAATGCCTCTAAAAATCTATACCAAGCTGCTGTGAGGCAGCAAAGTTCACCATGGCTGATGAATGGTTTGCCCAGCTAGTCACTCACATGGTTTATACAAACTGAGGTTGTTTTCAGAATTAATCACAGCCAAATAGACCTTTACCTTTAACAAATTAACCCCAGATGCTTCACAGCCATCCCTAGCTTTTAGGAGTAGGAAGAGTCTGTTTTCATTTTCTACTGAAGAAGTGTAGGTTAAGTAAAGATTAAGTGACTTGTCCACTATCAAGAGATCTAAAAATAAGGAATTTTTTTCCCTTCTTCCCTTAAAACTATCCAATCCATTGGTGTTACCTTCTCTGAGCTCCTGGGATAATCCTAGAGACTCTGAAAGCAAAAAATTAATTTTGTCATTGCTCTCTCAGTGCTTCAGCAATATTTCCAGGGATTCTTCCAAAGCCCTACACTTCCTAAGGAATTAAGTAATAACTCCAGGACAGGATATTTACGTGGATAAGGATTAGGAAAGGATGGTGCAAATCAATTCCATTAGTCCCTACCAATGCTGAGATGGCAAATAATGGCAACACATTTTCAAACCTCTATCTCCACAGGGCTTTCACTAAAGGTAACAAAGATCCTTGTCAGACACAGCTCCTTGTAACAATTCTTAGATGTGGATTTGAAATCCTGCTGCTTTTCTCTGGTACCAAATAAGAGATGTCCTCGTGCTGTTCTTGGGAAATATGCTTCCATCACTTCAAGAACTTGTTTGCATTGTGATGAGTGAAAGCTTGTCCCCTTGCAGCTGAAGGGTATTTTGTTGTCACTTCATATATGGGGACCTGATATCTGTTATGTCAAATCCACAAGTGCACTGTATTCTAATATTGCATGCACATTTTCCTCCCTCACATTTCTATATGATAAACCACTAATGGCATTTTTTGCTTCATGCATATCATCCCTTCAAAATAGATCTACTTACAGTCAATTTGATTCTTACTTACTGTCATGGGTATCTTATATGCCCTGCTGCTCCATATCCTCTGTAATTAAATATTTCTGCTTGCTTTTTTTCTGATATTTGTTTTCCTTGGTATCTTCCCCTATATCTAATATCCTGCTTTCTTTAGTATTTCAACAGAGGCACGGTAGGAAGAGCAGATGGGAACTGTCAGCTACAGATGATGCCAAGTAGCTTCTGAGCAAGTGGAGACTCCAACAGCTCCAAAATCCCCGTGGGGTTTGGTGACACCAGGACACTCCCTGTGCCTCAGAGATGTGGGGAGGACTTACCCAAGGCACTGTCCTGCAGCCAACTCAGAGCAAGCAGAGCTGCTGCCTGCAGTGGCCACAGAGGTGACAGCGAGCTGGGGAGCTGCAGCCTGGCACACACAGTGCAGGACACCACAAGGAACGGGAATAATTACAGCTACACAGCACCCCAAACAGCTCTGGGTCCATTTCCAGGTGGCAGAAGTCAGGAGCCTTGGGGGTTAAAAGCAGCAGAGATTTGTGAGCACACACTGCAGGAGCACAGAGCACTGAGGGCACAGCAGAGAGAAGCAGAGAATGACAAGGGAGATCCCTGAGGACAGGCTGGGCATGCAGGGAGCTGGATAAAGCAGCCAGGGGATCAGAGGGAAAGTCCAGTTCAGAGGCAGAGAATGACCTGAGGCAAAGGCAAAAGAGCCCTCCCAGACTTTCACTATTACCAGTTGGGGACAACACATAATCCCTATCTGTCACACTTAAATCAGCATTACTGCAGCATGGAAATGAGATCACAGCAACCACAGAGCAGAGCAGGGCTGAATTAAAGGGTTCAGCTCTGCATCTCCCAGGGTTCATCACCAACTGCTGGATGGCTGCTCTTCCTAACCCTTGGCTCACTTCTCTTCAGGTTTTCAGGCCCTGCTGTCCTCTTCTTCCCAGCTCCACAGACTGCAGATATCCACCCACAGCTCCCTTGGACAGACAGAACCAGGAGAGCAGATGTGCTGGTGAATCCTGGACTAATCACAGCCAGAGTCCCTGGGCACAGAAATAAAGAAGCTGCTTCACAGCACATGCAGTCATGAAACGAGATCTTGTTTGTCACTCTAGACCAAGGAGGTGTAGCAGGCACATTAAGCATTAATCTAAAACTATTCTGTCATCTTGAACTCAAACATCAGCTTTGTCAAGTGTTATCTGAACCCTTAATTTAGAAGTGTGGAGTCAGCTTTGGCTTTTAAATTTTTTTTTTTTAAATCAAGACCCCGCCTTCTGCCTGTAATGTTACTGTGAATAAACAATGTTACTTTAATAAAGAGGTTTTTATTTACCATATGCAATTGCACATGTTCCAAGGATAAAATAGAATTACTACAGTGTTTTAAAGTCCATATCCAGTTTAATAAGAGACTAGTTTATTCCTCTTTAGTACTTGTAAGTGTCATTAGACATCTTTCAACTCCCACTAATTACTTTGTTTTTGGCAGACATTAGTGTTTCCTCCTCCTGCTTTTCTGAATAAATCTCAAATTAACAAGTCAATAAACTGACATATTTACAGTAAAAATAACTCTGCTCCCCTGTCTTCTCCCTCCCACTTCCCATATCTCTTAGCAGATGAAAAGGTCATTGTTCACCTACAGGCTTTACACACACTCGTGGGGACTTGGGCACTTTCCCTTTGCATCAACCTCATCTCAAGTTGAAGACCTGATATTATAGAAGCTGTTCCTGTCGTCTTAGGTTTTGATTAATTGCTTTAAATAGTTTAGAAGCTGGAGCAAATGCTTCTTTTGAGAAAAAGATATCTGAGAGAGAAAACATGAGTTGCTTCAGTGAACTCCAATTGCTGTGTGAAGTACACAGTCATTAAATGCTCCAGGAGCTGCTTTAATTTAAACGTGGGAGAAAAAAAAAACAAACAAAAAAGCATTGGAAAAGGGCAGTTTTGGTGTACCAATTAAAAAATGATGTCTTAAATCTTTAGACCTTCCTTTCTAACTTATATAACTGAGATGTATGGGGAAAACTAGGGCAGCAAACATCACCTCAGCCATGGAGACAGTCCCCAAAGCTTGGCACTGTGCTGCTCTGCCAGGGAAGGAGGCAATCTCCAGTGGCTGAGTGAAGCTGAGCAGTTCTGACAGGCTGGCTTTGGCAAAGTACCCACGCTCTTAACACTACCCTGACATGCCAAGGGCAGTTAAAAAAAAAAAAAATCACAGTGAAAAGTAGATGTCCAAGTCCTCCAGCTCACTCCAAAGTTGCACAGGAGAATCAAGGCTGCTCAAACAGTACCAGAGGCAAAATGCAACAGGTGAGCAGTGTTTGGGCATTTTCTCTTACTGCAAAGTGAATGAAAGCCTTTGCTTTCCGTGGTAGCTGAGCAGAATTCTCAGACCTGCAAAAGCAAAACAAAGCCTTTAGTGTGTTGTGCACAAAGGAAATGAGAGTTCTCTTTGCTGTGATGAGGAAATCCCCCCAAACTTACTGCACATGCAGAAACGTGCACAGCAAAAATAGAGGGGAAAAGAAAACCACAGGAACTGCAGCTCTTCCATGGTTTGGGCATATCACTGCTGGCTAACAAGTGTTTGGTTTGTACATCTGACATCCCTCTGCACATATGGCACAGCTTCAGTTTTGATTCAGACAGAATAGATCTTTCTAGAAGCAGCAGATTGTCCATTAGGCCCATCAAGCCATCACGAGGTTGGAACTGTCAGACTCACACAGCAGAGGAGGAACAGAGAACATTATTAAGTAATTATTTCTTTAGCTGTAATGATGAAAACACTTCAGAGCTGAAGTACATAAAGTACATAAATTAGTGCAAAGACAGCCAGCCTATAAATTGGAAGTTAGTTGGATAAAACTAAATACAAGCACATTGTTTTAACTTTCTTCCTCTAGACAGTAAATTACTTGTCATTATTGATTCTTCCTGAAAGAAGTCTCAAGGTCTGCAAAAATATTTCTCAAGAATTATCATAATATTTAAACACTGAACTAAACCAAAAATATCCTTTACAACATATGAGGTCAAATCTCATTAACCCAAAAGCCATACACACATTTAACTCATTAGCTTGTATGAATAAGAAATTTCCTCTTTTCCCATCTCACAGCTACAGCTGCTCTGCAATGACTCCAAAAGCCCAAAAAGGACATGGATAACTCACACAGCTTTTATCCCATTAGCCACGCTCTGCACTTCTCATAATCATTAGCTTTGAAGTGTATTAAACAAACCAGAACACGACCTTAGAGCTGATATTTTAATCACACCACAGAAGAACAATTCTTTATTGCAGCTACTTCATTAAGGCCACCAAACGAGATGCTATTGAGAACTACCCAAGCCACAAGCAGGCAAGGAGCTGTTCTCACATTGCTTTATAGCTACAGACCTTCTCCACCACAACCCTTGTGCTGACTGCACTAAGGGACTTGCACCAGAAATAAATCCATTCTCAATGGGATCAATGCATCCTTACATCCCTGGCATTTTGTTCTGCTTTAAATGCCAACTACAGAGGGAAACTAAGTAGCAAAAACTTCACATTTGTTACTGAACTATGAGATTTATTTTTTTTGTCTTGAAGTGGCTACAGTTTCATGTCCAGGAAGAAGTTTACAGAAAATGTGTCCTTCTATCAATTCAATACACTTCAAGATGCACAAAGTATTTCCTTTCCTCCTGCAGGAATACATTGTGTGTTCTATCCCCCACCTCTAAGTCCTGCTAATGTTTAGTCACCCAGTTCATAAGATCATGCTGGGAAGACACTAATTACACCCAAAATTTTTTAAGGGATTTCCAAATTTAACTACTCTGCTTTTCCATGCATACGAAGTATGTATATATTCATAAGGACACATTTATCACTAATTACAGCTGACTACACAGACATCTTTCCCCACCATCTGCCCATTATACTGTATCAGAGATATGCAAGTGTATATAAAATAGAGAAAACCAAACATTAACTTTGAAAACCATGCTTACACACCAATTTCTAACGTTATTTTGAACACACAGCTTAATTCAGATAACGACAGCCTGAAAACTGAGCACAGGACAGATGCACCCTATATTAATTCATCCTGTGCTTTACACAGACAGGATAATGTATTGCCCACACAGAGCACAAATTGCTAGAAATTATTTTAAAAGGTATTCAGGCATGCCAACAACATGTCTTCATGATGATGAGCAGCCCAAAAAACAAACTTGAAATTTGGAGAAATAAACCATTAGCTGAAAAAGCCTTTAAAGAGCAGGGAGTAGTCAGATCTTGCTGTGAAGAATTCTGCCAGCACCAACCCATTTTCATTGCTACGTGCTGTGATATGCAAGGTTATAAACTGAACTAAGCTGCTACACATAAATACAGCATTTACATCAAGAGAATAAATTTCAAGAGTTTTTACAACAATAGCATTCCTAGAACTTTTCACCCCCGAACATGAAAGGAAATGACAGACACGTTAATGAATTACTTTCATCTACAAGTGAGCAAACCACTGACAGTGGCAGATGAAGAGAAACTCAAAGCAAATTTTAAAATCCCAACTCAAATTGGACCAGAGGATGTGAAAACACAGGACAGACAGTCTCATGAGGTCACATTTTGGAACTCATGAGTGCCTTTAACAGCAAGCTTTACACTGTTACAAACCTTTACATTGTATTACATCTTAGGCTGCTGTGTGTAATTCTGCAGGCAACCCACACCTTAAAAATAAAAACATCAACCATTCCTGCTCCCTCCCTTGCCTTGGCAATTATTCCTCATCACACTCAACCAAGCCAGAGGAATTCTAAAGCATACAATGGGTGGAAAATAACAAAGGGTGGATCTAGTCCAAGCCCAAAAACTCCAACCAAGACCCGACAAAATCTCGGAAAGTATCACAAAATTGATAGAAGATGTAGTAATCTTAAGTTTTAGCAGCTCTACAACTGCAGCTTTGTAGCTTTATTTAAAGCATACTAATTTCACTGAAAGGGTAAAATACCATTAAACAGACATTTGGCTCAATCTATGCTGCAACATTTTGGTAAACACCTCTCTCCTACAAAGAAGGGCGTAATTTTCCATTAGACTAAACCACGAGATCACAACAAAAATGAGGGGAAAATTGAAGAATCGGAGCTCAAAGCAGCACAAAACTCATAGACACGATGCAGGTTTTAAGCAGCCCTTTAACACCAAGATGCACAGAGCATTTGATGTGTGAGAGATCATCCACCGATCTGATTAAAACAAAACAAGGTGGTGCGGGAAGGGGAAAATTCACACGTGTAATAACGTGTAACAATCCAGGTGCTGTTTTTTCCTGTTTTTCTCCCCCCTGAGGAGATGTGCATGGGTAACACACACGGACACCGCACATCGTCCCTCTGCTTCTGTAGCATCCAACTCTTGCCACCACAGCACGAAGTTACAGGCGATGCCTGCCAAGTTTAATGCTTCAGCTGCTCATCCCCGTGTCCACACCGGGGAATTCGTGTGCCTTACATTAGGTGACAGCGATCAGCGCTTCAAAAAAGTGAGCGCTAACAGCGACGCATCAGGAATGCCAATTCCAACCCAGAACCGAGCTGATGCTTTAATACTAACAGCACATTTTAATCACTGAGCTCTTCCCGCAATGTAATTCAAAACTTCGAACCTCAAAGCTTGCTAGGAGCGGAATCACCGCGACAAATAATGCACGAGTTGAGTTATTTTAATGGGCGCGCTGAGCGGCGGCCGGGACGGGAGCAGCGAGGGGAGCAGCGCCTCAGCGGCGGCTCTGGGAGGGCTGGGAAGGGCCGGAACGGGGACACCGGGGCTCGGCACCGCGACACCTTCCCCAGCCGAGCACAACAACTCCGCCGGGGCGCGCTGAGGGCGGCTCGGCTGCGCGGGGCTGAGAGCAGCGCGTCCCTCAGCGAGCGCCGGAGCGGCTTCAGGGCTGGGGATCCCGAACGCCTCCTCTCCCACCGCGCTCCGTCCCCCCTTCCCTCAGCACTGAGGGCGACCCCCGCACGGGCAGCGGCTCCTCCGCACCGCCGCCACTCCGGCACGGTGTGAGCAACACGCCCGGTTAGCGCGGTCGCAGCCCCGCCAAGGGACGGGCGCACTCACCGCGCTCCCGCCGCCGCCACCGCCCCGCCCGCTGCCCGGCGGTGCTGCCGCCGCTCCGCGCTCCGCCGCGGCTCTGCCGTGCAGGGCTGTGCTCGGCTGGGCTGTGCTCGGCTCTGCCCAGCCCGCTCCGCTCCGCCCGGGCTCTGTCCCCGCCCCGGCCCGCCCGCCGGGCGCTCCCGCCCCCGCTCCGCTCGGCATTGTGGGGCTTGTGGTCGCGGAGAGCGGACTACGAGCCCCAGGGCCCCGCGCGCGGTTCCGGACAACGCCTGGTGTGTGGTAACACCGCGGATCTTCCTCCTCCTCCTCCTCCTCCTCCTGCTGCACCTCGCGGGCGCTTCCGGCGCGGCGGCGGCGGCGGAGCCCCTCGGGAGCAGCGGGGGCCCGGCGGGCCGGGGCAGGTGAGGTGCCGAGCCCTGCCCTGCCCGGCTCTCCGCGGGAGGACGCGGGGCCCGCCGCGCCCTGCGGGGCTGCGGGAGGGGCGGCGGAGCCTTCTCCGGGCTCAGGAAGCGGCTGAGGGCGGCCTGGCCGTGCGGGGAAGGTGCGCGGGGTGTCCCTTCCCCTCCCTCCGCTTTGCTCCGGCCCTGAGGCACCGCTGAGGGCTTGTCCTTCTCCCCGCCCTTCCCGCGGGGCTCGGGGCCTGGCCTGGCCCCGCTCCGGGCTTCCCGGCCTGGTGCTGGTTCGCTGGGCCCGGGCCCGGCAGGCGCAGGCCCGGATGTGTTTTATTTTTGTGTGCATTATTTTTAGCTCGTCCTTTCGGAGCGGAGCGCTGTCAGGTGGCTGCGGCGGGCAAGGAGAAAGGGCGCCAGGGGAGGTGGAGTTGAACATTGGGGAGAAATTATTCACAGGAAGGGTGGTTAGACGTCGGAATGGGCTGCCCTGGGAGGTGGTGGAGTCAGTGTTGCTGGAGGTGTTTGAGGAGAGGCCGGACGTGGCCATGGTCTGCTTGACAAGGTGGTGTTTGTTCAAAGGTTGGCCCCGATGATCTTGGAGGTCTTTAAAGCGTAATTGATTCTGTGAGTCCTTCTCTGCAGGGTCCCCCCTTCGGGGCTGAGCAGTCAGGGCTGGGGTGTCCCATTCAGTTGCTCACTGAACTGGTGAGTTGGGTTGGTGTTTTTCCTGTAGCTCGCACATCCTGGGGTGGCTGAAACCTTGTGCTGTTCCTGTCATCAGAGGAACTAATTCTCCTCTGGTATTTGTTTACACGTTGGAATGTATTTTTGTCCTTTTGGAGCTGTGTCATACCCGTTTTGATAAAGTAATGGCTTCACTTTCACATTCCCAAAGAGGTGAAAAAGAAAGAGAAGCAAGGATATGTTATTGTGGTTATTTATTCGACATTCACGACCCGTTTCAGTTATGCTGTGTAACAGTTTTGGTGTTGCTGGCTGCTGGAACTGGAGCACAGGCTGTAGGGTCTCATGTGAGACACACTGGTGTAATAGGACAGATTAAATCACTTCCATTTTCAAGTCCAGCAAAAGAACACGGCATAATTATAAGCCTGACTTCGGGCAAGGCTTGGTTTTTGTTTTTTAAGTTGATACGGTTCTAAAAATAGACATGTTGGATTTATCACAGGTCTGTGTCATTTCTGAATTAGTCATAGAAGTGCTCTTAGAGTAATCAAATGCATAAGCAGTTCTGCTTTGCCAGAGTGAATTTCACTGCAGGTGACTGCTACACATGTGTGGAAATGTTTGAAAACTGCATTTCTGTTCTAAGTGAGAGGCATTTGAAGACACTTCCAACACTTCAATGCTTTTTGCTGGTGACATTCTTTTTATTAACTCTTTTGGTGTAAGAATCAGTAGGATATGGAATCAGTTCATAGGCTGCCTTTTAAGTCTCTTGTTATCATGGCTGATTTTAAAATACAGATTGTTATCCTAATACTTGATCTGTATGCTAATCCTAGTGAATCCACCCAGACTCAGTTTTAAAAAGGAGAGTAATTCTGTATCTGAAACACAAAGCTTTGAAGCTTTGTATCAAATAATCTGAGTTATACTANGATGTATGGGTTAGGTTGATTTTTTTTTTTTTTTTTTTTAAATTCACCAAACCATTAATGACAGAAACTAAGTTACCAAGACAGGTGTGGGATGTGTATGTAGTTAAAAGAACATTTTCTGCAGGGCTTTTTACTTCCATAAACTTTACAACAGCAATAATAAATTACCTACACTCGCTCCTCCCATGCACAGCGATGTTACATTTTGATTCAAGCTCTGCCTCTGAATTCAGATGGAATTTTTGCTGTTATTTCCCTTCCCCCACACTTTCTTCCTGGATTTGAATGAGTTTTTCTGATAACTCAGGGATCTCAGATCAGGTTAAAGGTGAAACCTCTTCTTGAATCCTCACTGCAAGAAGTGGAGCAGAGCCTCTTGGCAGTAACATAATCTTTTCTAATAGGAATGGGGCTGTGATTTTTGCTAGAAGCCAACCATTGAAATAATAATATTTGTAATCACTGCCTTGGGCCTTGTTCCTCTGTAGTACTTTTCTAAAAAGGAATATTAATATCTAAGCACTTACCAGATCTAGGCTAGATGGAGCCTGGAGAAGGGAACAGAGACAACATCAGTGCAGAGGTAGATGTGCTGATGACAGAGCTGAAACCCTGCCAATTGATACCAAATGTTTCTGTTAGTTTAAAACTTGAAAAGTGGAAATCATGAGAGTCTGCTCTCTTTGCTTTAAGCACTGCTTCAGAAGATTGTGTTACACAAACAGCTTTTTTTACATGGAAACTTTGCTCATCTTCAGCCTGGCCTAGGAGCAGGGGTGGGTTTGGGGAAGGTCCTACCTGCTGTAGTTACGTGGTTGTGTTCTTACTAAACAGCTCTGCTGCTCTCCTTGATTGAAGTGCATGGCCCAAAATCTGTCAGTAACTGACACACGTTAGAGAAAGCAAATTGTCACCTTAGACACTGACAATGGTGGTTGTACTTTTAGGAAGTGTGGTGGTTTGTGCTCTTCACTCTTTTTGGCAGGGGTTGGGTTTTGGGGTTTTTTCTGCTAAAGTTCAGTTGAATGATTTAAAATGTCATTGGGTGGCTATGGGGAGCTAGGTCTGTCAAAGAACCTTTCCAAATCTATTCCTCATCTAAAATATACCAGCTCTCTGAGTCTTTGCTGACTGGCTGGGATCATATTTTAGGGCTGAGACATAAAGGTTAGCATGTAGGATTTATCCTGACAGTGAGAGCACGTATTCCATGTTAGTGCATCTCTTGGAATACAGCCTGATGTGTTTGATGGGTCAGGACTGAGTAGTCAGGGTTGGTATTTTAGCACAGGGGCAAATCTAGATTGTCTTTTAATTCCCTGTATAATTCTGGGCATTCTCTCCCAGGACTCTGAGTGCACACCCATAGATTTGGGTGTAAGGTCACTGTAACACAAAGGAAGATCAGGCTGGCACTCAGTTCGGTTTGTGGCAGTGTCCTGCTGTCTTCTCCTCATCTGCCCCATCAGACCAATTAACAAGTTTGCCAGCAGGGTAACACCTTTTATACATCTTACACTTTTCCAGGATTTTCTCGACCCTACCACTCCACTGTGCTGTCCTAATAAATCACCTCCTCATGGAATCTTGTTCCACCTTTTTTGACAATATAAAAAAAACAGATGACAGATGAAACTAGGGTAAACTCCTCTCAAAGAAAAGGCTCTTTTGAGATTGGAGGAACTGAAGTTAAGCTGTTGCAAGACACTGTCATGAAGTCTGGCAGCTGTGCAGAGCTGCTTTTGATCACATCCTTAAAGAAATGCTGAAAGCTCCTCCTTGCTGCGTGATAATGTGCATTAAACTTGAGTGAGGCCATTTTGAAGGTTAGTGGGCTTGCTCACAGTTGATCTAAATAGAACAGAAACTTCAGTTTTTGTGAGGATTTGGTCCCTCATCAGGATTGAGACCTTCTTCAAAGGTATTTGGATGTGATTTTATGCAGCTATGGCAAACTGACTTTCAGTAACACAATGAACACGGAGTTTTTGTGAAGATGGTTATTCTTTCTGTTTAACACTAACAAAGACTGAAGTGAATAAGTTACATCCAAAAGATGTGAAGTTGATTCCTGACTGTAAAGATGAATAGTTTGAGAATTTTAGCACTCAGGTACTTCATGACACTGTGATGCTTCCTAGTGTATCTTCTGGAAAACAGGAAGATTTCTGAAATAATGAACAAGCAGTGTGATAAATTGAATATATTCCTTTCCATACCTTGGCAACAAAAGCCTTTCATGGTTTTAAATATTTCTCGTGTGCATGTTTATATATAAACCCACCTCTTCAGTTGCAAAATTGGTGTCCTTTGTGTTAATATAAATCCAAGTGTTGTATTTTTTTTTTTAAGAGTGTCAGTGTGTGGAAGAGAGGTAATAGATAATGTATAATTGTTTTTATATGAAGGGTTTAACTGTACCATGGATTAGTAACAGTAGCTTATGGTTCTTCAGGAGAAAATGAGTTCTTCATGGTAGCTCACAGTGTAATAGGTTTTCATCATCATAAAAATCCATCATTTCACTTAGAATTTCCTTTTGCGTGTGTGTGGATACTGCTAAGCCATAAAAACAAAGTAATTGTATCTAATGGCAATTTTGTCCTTTTTTGCCCTTCTTCCTGTGATAAAAATCTTTTGGGTAGAGTAGAACAATGTTCAGTGACCCGATTTAACATTTAAAAAATTTACTGTGAGACTACAGACAAAAACTTTCATTAAATTCATCTGTGAATGCAGGTAGTGCTTGTCAGATGTGTGAGTGGATATTTACTGAACTTCCAGAAAGGAGGAATTAAACAGCAAAACAAACACATCTCCATCCTGCAGGGAATACACATGGGTAATAAATGGGACAGCTTGTACCTGCAGAAGGGAGCGAAAACTTGTTCAGACAAGTTCCCTCCCCCCTGTGAGCAGACCTTGCATGAATTTATGTAACTGAAACAAGTTCTTGGGAAAACACTCCATTTTCTGAGCAATGATGAATATTCACTTGTATTCTTCCATGTTCTTGACAGCTGTAAAATACCAGGGGTGGGTGATAAAGCTGTGAGACCCCTGATTATCGCAGCTCCATCTGTGTGGATGGATTTCATCCCTCCAGACCCCTTCCTAAAGTCTCAGGAATCCTTTTCTGGGGCTGGAGGAATCTGCTCCTCTGTGGCACTTTGAGGTTGGAACAGCAAGAGAAACAAAGTGAGCTTTTGCAATAAGCAGTTAGAAGACTTGCATAAAGTTTTTTACTGTAGTCATGTTTAATTTTTCTTTGCTGTTCACAAGCTCAGATGAGATATACACAATATTTGTAGTCATCTAGATTCTTCTTTGTGCTGACTGTAATCAGTAACAAATTTGACTTGTATAATTATAGCTAAACAATTATATATCTGCTCTGGACAAAAAATACCTGTTCTTCTATTTAAACAGCCTGAAGATCTTTAGCCAGTGCAGAGCATAATGAGAATATGGCTTGGAGAAATGTCTTGGCATGTTCTTAACCTGTTCATACTCTCAGGAAGTGATATTGATTGCTGGAGCCATTTCTTATCATTTCAGTCTTTTCACTTCTTACAAAAATGTCAGTAAATTACACAGACATGCAAATGCCTGGTGTCTGGAGCTTGCTAGGAGGAAAAAAAACCCCTCCTCTAACGCATTAAATGCCCCAACCAAATCTAAAAATTAAAACTCAATATCTTTCTTTTTATCTTTATTTCTACTTGGACATCAGGTCTTTAGACTCAATTATGTCATATAAAATATTTTAAAAGAATCTGATGAATACAAAATACAGCAGGCTGGAACAAAGAGTTTTTTATCAGCTGTAAGGTGACCTTTTTTCTTTTCCACATAATTTCTGGGTGTGAGCAGTGATCCTTCCATGTTGGGTACGATGAGCTGGGCTGGGTGGAGAACTTCCAAAGCAGAGGTTCAGTTACTGGAACAATAATTTTCCATTGACTTAACATAGCTGGTGACACACCCTGAGTGGAAACATGACTTCAGCTTATATAAAACCAAAGCTGCAGTGTTCACATTCAGATGGGTGGAAAGTAGGCACTGATCTCCAGCAGAATCACAGCTTGATGCACGTGCAAAAACCTGGAGTATTTCAAGGTAGTTTTAATAGTGACAATGCATCTGGGTGAGGTTTGGGGTTGCAGCATGTTGTGCTTCCCAAGCTTTTTCTGGATGGGAATTGTCAGGAGCCCTATTCTGCTGCCTATGAGTGGTGGCAAGATTTTTGTAAATAAAAATCCCTGCTTTCAGGAGAACTGATTCTTATAAAAACTTGAAGGGAAAACCACTTGTGGTAGCACCTTTGCTTTAAAATACTCACTTAATAGTTTTCATTTAGGGTTTAGAAGTTACACCAAGTGGTCATGGGTACTTGACTCAGGTAGTGAGAAATCCCTGGTTTCTAGGCAGTGAAACTCATGTTGTTCTGTGCCATGGCATTTGTAGAACCTGTCCCTCAAGAGCATTTGTAATTGTGTGTTTGCTTTCTCTTTCCTCACACTCCCTAAGGACAATAGATTTTCCAAGTTCTTCAAGTATTCTTGCACAACGAGGAAAAAGAAGAGACATTTCAGTGAATGAGGAGTTTTTTGCTTCTATAGTGTTTCCCTTGAGAAGTGGCTCTTTGAATGAGGATGACAATGGAAGAGATGAAGAATGAAGCAGAGACCACTTCTATGGTTTCCATGCCTCTCTATGCTGTTATGTACCCTGTCTTTAATGAGGTGAGCTCCAGTTTGCCTTGAATGCAGCAATCCCCTTGATTTTGGGAAATGTGGCCACAGGAACATCTTGTGAAAGCTTTGTCCAGCACATCTTCTCTCTCTGCATTGTTTCACCCTTCTTGCCATGAATAATTTCATGCTTATCAAAGGTTGCTGGTTGTCTTGGTCCTGAGCTTTTCTCTTACCTTCAGCAGAGGATTTTCACAAAAATGCCACCTCTGGTATTGTCTGGCAGGAAATAGCACACAGTCAAACCTGTGAACAGCTTGATGCATTTTAATTTTACTGCTAATAGTTGCAATTTAATAGGATATTTGTTTTTCTCAGAGTGTCAAAGATTGCCAAGATGTTCTCAAAATCTTCTGTTGGACTTTTTTGCAAAATACATCCAGTGCTTTTTGTTTTCCTTTGTGGGGGGAACTCTTTCCTTTGGGATTAAATTTGTAGTATCTCTGAAGTGAAACCAGCAATTTGAAAGCTTCTGTCAATCCCCCTTTCCTTTCTGCTTTATAGGGCAAGCTGTGATTATTGACTTGTTTCATTCTGATAACAACAGAATGCTAATAATTAATTCTAAACTTTTATTGCAGCTAGAAAGAGTAAATCTGTCTGCAGCTCAGACACTGAGAGCAGCATTTATTAAGGTGAGAAGAAACTTGCATTGAAAAATGGTTATTTCAAAAGTAAGCTGTGTATGATGAAGCTGAAAGGTCAGCTCTCTTGTTTCCTTGTCTTTTTATTTAAGACTTCATCCTTGAGCCAGTAGTCTAAAAATAAAGTGAACAATTGCATGAACTGGAAGTTTGGGATGTCTGCAGACATCATGAGTAGAAATCCGAACGAGTAATTTTAAACAGGCTCTTCTCTTGCCCATATAGAGCCAAAGCTTAAATGAGGGAGCAGTCAGTGAATAAATAATAAACTTCATCTAAAACCCACAAGATTTGTAGAATAGGTGCTCATGAGCAATAGGCACTTTTGGTTTACAAAGTGAGTGGTAATGGGATTTTTTTGTGGATTAAATTCAGTGTTTGTGTAGAAATCCAGCAGTAAATGGAAAAAAAAAGATTATTCTGACATTTCCATTGTATTCCTGAAGAGTAAAAATACAGATATTCGTTTACACTGCTTTATTGAAGTGATGATTTTTAAAAAGATTGAAACAAAATAATAGCAGGCATGACCTATCTGAGCTGTGCAACTGTGGGATACTTCCCTGCTCCTGCACTACAATCTAAACGTACCTTGATGGTCTGAAGCCTCCAACTGAGCTCCTACAAGTGTGCCTTGCTTTTGTGTGTTTTCACAATTGCTCCTTAGGAGCTAAGCTGGATGCAAATAGTGTTAAACTGAGAAGTTGGTAGAAATGGTAGTGGCAGCTAAAAAACCCAGCCAGGCTCATTTTTCTTCCACACTGAGCAGTTCTTTGGTAGCAGCACAGGTGATGTGAACAGCTCCAGTGTTCATCCAGCCCTGTACTTAGATATGTCATCAATCAAAAGCTGGGTTTTTCCTGAAAGAGCAATTCCCAGACGATGTCTGAGCATATGATGTGATTCATGAGAGGCACATTTATAAATGTCATGGGGAAAGGTGGGGGAGCAGCACCTGTGTTGGAGGGAATTAAATTCCAGGGGATACAATATTTTTGTCTCAAAGCTTGGTGCTTATGAAAATATAACAGGATAGAGACATTTATTAAAACCTTTCTTACTGAAATTAAAATAAATGCTAGGGCTTATTGGAAAAAGTTACTTATACAAAATCAGTGATGTAGTCCAAGAAAAATGGATTTTGTAGTGGCAAAATGTTTTTAATGTAATCTACTGGTCTAAAGCCATTAGACTTTCAAAGCTCCCAGCAAACTCCTGCAGTATCTGAAGCAATTGATATGAAAACCTTTGTGCTTGCAATGTCCAGGTCTTGCATATTTAAGAGCATAAAATTTCTCTGCTTTACAGGCTGAAAAAGAAAATCCAGGTCTTACACAGGACATCATCATGAAAATCCTGGAGAAAAAAAGTGTGGATGTGAATTTCACAGAGTCTCTTCTGCGTATGGCAGCTGATGATGTAGAAGGTAAGAACCCTATGTTGAATAACTGTATTTTTATTTACACTGTTAACTAGGAGCAGGCAATTCTCTATTGTTCTGGGGTGGTTTTTTTTCAGGAGAGATTATTTTTTTCTGAGTAGAAGAACAGCATGGTARAAGAAAATTTGTATTTTTGAATACYRCTATTGGAGAAATTAAATCTCCCTGAAARCCATGCTGGACTAAYAAGAGAAGCAAAGCAAGAAAATGAATGTTTAGAGCTATGTTTTTATGGGTGCATAGCTCACCTTCTGCAATGCTAACAACCAGGAAAAAGCAAATATGGAGTATAACATCCTCTTTTTTTTTTTTTTTCCTGCTTCAAATTAAAAGCAGCAGTTACACTGTCACAGAAGGAGAATATACTGCAGGCTTTAAGTTATTTTAATACTGAGTTTGATGACTTTAATGTCTCAAATAAAGTAAGATGGGCTCTTTTCCCACCATGCAGTAATAAACGTGATTGTTGCACTGTCCTGATTCACACAGGGGTTATTCACTGCACTTCTCTGCCCGTGGCTCTTTCTGTGCTGTTCACCTTCAAATTCACCCTGGCAATCCTGGTGCACTTTGTGTCGTGTTTTTAGCTGTCACTACAGACTTGAGGACAAACTCATGGTGGTTTGAATGTGTTCTTTTTTTGCCAGAGTATATGATTGAAAGACCTGAACCTGAATTCCAAGATCTTAATGAAAAGGCACGAGCACTTAAACAGATTCTTAGTAAGATTCCAGATGAGATCAATGACAGAGTGAGGTTTCTTCAGACAATCAAGTAAGTACAATCTCTGATGGATTTTGCTGCAGATTGAGATGTCAAACTTGTATTTAGGCCTGAATGTTGAAATTCTGTAGATGTAGCAGCATTGTTCCCATTAATGAGAGCCTGATCCCACTCAGAAATGATGAGGATGTTACTTGACCAAATTTGCTGAATTCCAAGGTTGAATTCCCAGGATGCTGCTCTGCATTTGCTCTCCTACATCATGTCTGACACTTCCTCTGTAGAGACTGCCCTGAGAAACACTTGGCTGCTAGAAAGGGATTAAATTCCAGCATTTCATGGGATCTCCTAAGGATATTAAAATTCTCTTTTTCTTGCCCAACAGGGACATTGCAAGTGCAATAAAGGAGCTTCTTGACACAGTAAATAATGTCTTCAAGAAATACCAGTACCAGAACCGGCGGGTACGTGCACCAACTCTTCAGCCAATATTTCTGATAGCAAAGAAGGAGGCATCCTTTGGATCAGGGGATGAGTAGGAGAGCTTAGCTGGTCAGTGACACCATGCTTCAACAGCAAAATAAGTCTCAGGAGTTTTAGAGAGAAAAATAATTTCTCTTTGTTTCTTCTAAAATAAAAAAAAAACCCAAACTTTTATTCCTGGTGTAACATTAATTAATTTTCTGATCAGTTTAACCTCAAAGTTCTCACTGTACCCAGAAATATGAACTAAGACTTTGCTTCTGTTGTTTTTGTTTTTGTAGGCACTTGAGCACCAAAAGAAAGAGTTTGTAAAATACTCCAAAAGTTTCAGTGATACTCTGAAAACCTATTTTAAAGATGGAAAGTAAGTATGCTTTTGTCCTGTTGTTTTGACAATTTAGATAATGAAAGGCTTTGTTGAAAAATAGGACAAGCTTTGAGGTGTAAGCTGCCTTTTTTAGGAGTTGCCTAATTATTTCCTCACCTATGTCCTCTCACTACCACAGCTGCTTTAAAATGCTGTTTCTTTTGTAATGCCTTTGAGGAAAGGGAAATTTGTTAAATACACCACCATGTAACACCCATGTGTGGTGTTAGTTTTGAATTTGTATATGAGAAATTAAATTTCCTGGCTCTGTGTGGGTTTTCTCAGTGCATATACAAGGGCAAAGAAATTAGGGATTTTTTTTTTTTATTGAGAAAAATAATTTACCTATTTGAAATATCATTTGCAAATACAAAACATCTGTGCAGGGCTCTGTTTGATTTACATTTTTATTGGCCTTTCCTTATAGACCCTCACACTGCTTTGCAGTATCTGGAATGATTCAGCTGTTTTATTTTTTTTTCCTAGCTGAACATTTTAGCCTTCAAACTGAGGTTTTTTCCAGGTCTTCACCTTGGGTTTTGAAGTCACTATTCCTGTATAATTCACTGTAGTGATTCTTTTGGAGGATGAGTGGATGCCCCTCAAGTTCTGACAGTGCCAAAGTGTTCTGTTTAAAGATGGAACCAACTTTGATGTCAGCTCTTGTTGAGCTTGGCAAAGGCTGAGAGCACCCAGGAAATGGTGCATTCCTAAAGGAGAGAAAAATCTTGAGACCAGCTGGGAGTACAGTCCTGCTCCCATCAAAACATTCTTGTTTTTCTCTCCTTTTCCTGAAACTGGGGCTAAATGTGATACCGAAATGAGAAGTTTAGGTTTTGGTAGCTTTGATTCCTGGACAGAAATACTGTGTGTTGTGGGCTTAAGTTTAAAGTGTGTTAATTATTTGCAGTAGTGTAAGAAATTCCATAAGGCCTGTATCTCCTGTCCTTGGGAAGTGAGGAGGGATTTCAGTCTGTCTGAGCTCACATGGAGTGAGATCCCTGCTCCCCCCAGGAAGGAACAGCACTGAACACAAACCACGCTCAGACGTCATTCCTGAGCTGAAAAATTCCATGACCCCACACCTTTCATAGCAGAAAGGTCACTAAAATAGTGTGCTGCACACTTTAGGATTCCTCGAGGGAAGAGTTGCCAATTCTGGAATTCCTGGGGGGTGAAGAGCTCAGCTTTGGAAAGGTGTTTAACAATCACAGAGTCAGAAAATGGCTGTGACCTCAAATATCATCTGCTTGCAAGCCCCAGTCATCTGCTCCACGCTTTTCCCTCGGTTATGTGAATCCCAGAAGGAAAAGATTGAGATGTCAGTGATGATAGAGAGCCAAATTCTTCTTAAATTCCTGCCAAACCAACACAGCCTTGCTGGGATTTGCTATGCAGATGAAGCTGGCTGGCTGCCAGCAGGCCAGCACAGGGTGGAACATCCCTTCCAATTCTCAAAGCCTAGGTGCCGGTAATGCTGGGTTTCTCCAATGTTTCTAGAAGTTTCTGAAGCAATATTCTTCTCTTTCCACAGGGCAATAAATGTGTTCATAAGTGCCAACCGACTAATTCATCAAACCAACTTGATACTCCAGACCTTCAAAACTGTGGCCTGAAAACTGTATATGTTGAGAGTTGTACTTTTCAATGGTGGATAGGGTACCTTTATATGTAAATTTTAAAGTTTTGACTGTATAAATTATCAGCCCCTCTCAAGGGGCCTAATGCAGGATTTTGAATGGGATTATTGCCATCTTACACCATATTTTTGTAAAACATTGTAGCTTAATCATAATCTCACAGGAAAGATTTTGCATCACTTTTTGCTATTATCATTCTTTTCAGAATTATAAGCCAAAAGAATTTACGCCTTAATGTGTCATTATGTAACATTCCTTACAAGAATTGTAAATATTTGGTGTTCTGTTTCTGACATTTTAACTTGAAAGCGGAAAACTGCAAGATTATGTATTTAACAATATTGGTGGCAAATATTCAATAAATAGTTTACATCTGTTAGACTGTCTTTTTGTATGTGAACAAAAGTGCATAACTCATCTTTCTAGAACTGCAGAACATTCATTCAATAGAAAAAAAAAAATTAAGTTATTTGGGTGCTTAAAGCTACCGGGAGTTCAAATCAGTGTAAAATGAGGGGTTTTCCTTACAACTGAGATTTTTGGCTGTTATCTAGACCAGAATATCAGAACAACTATATTAAAATGTCTTTGAGAAAGTAAAAAACAAACCCAGAAGTGAGATGTGCTTTTATTTTTGATAGAAACTAGATCTCACTTCTTTCTTAGCCTTCTGTTAGCGGCGACTTAACAGGTTTTTTTTACTCCTAGGCTATTGCAAGGTTTGGAACACAGGATTATTTGAAATAGATGCAGCAAAGATTGCATTTCAACTATTGAGATCAGTGGGTTTGAATTAGTCCCCTTTGGGAGGGAGGAGGATTGGAGCTAGAACTCTTCCAGGTAGCACTAGTGATATCTATACTATGCATGCCATAAGGCAACTTTGTTTTTTCAGGGAATTGAAATCACATGAGACCTCGACTGACAAACCTTGGCTGTGTAGGTGGTTAAGAGCTGCTGCTGGACAGGTGGAAATTTTCTCTTTGTGATTTCCTGGTGGTGTTTCACAAGTTCTGGCAAATCCCTTGGAAGTGCACCTCGAGCTGATTTGGAATTAGAATAAACCTCTGGAAGTTTGGCCATTACTAGGGAGTGTAGGGAAGAATGTGAATGAAGCAGCTTCTGAAGCTGCTGCAGGAGGAGCACTCCAGGCTGAAAGAGCACAATTGCTACAGAACTGTTCCTTGTTCTAAACAGTGAAGGAAAGCTCCCTCCAGGTTGTCTGGCACACTGGCCTGGTGCTGTACTGCTCATCTGGGGCAAGTGCCTTATCCCAGGTACAACAGCTGGGTCCTTGCATTTGCTGATCTGAAAGGATCAAAAAGGGGGGAAATGCAAAAATGCAAACTGCAGCCTCCCAAATAGCACTGGATGTTCTGCTGTCTATTTGTGCATGGAATTGTTTCCTTGATGAGAGCACTGACTGTAGTGAAATAGAACCATGTGAAGGAGAGTATTGTGTAAAAATGACTTCTTTGGGAATGTATGTCGTGCAATTTTTGGTAACGCATAGAGCTGTAAGAAGGACGTGGTCCTTAAAGCTTGCTGGTCAGCCTGTTCTCTGTTCTGACAGTGGTGTCTTGTGTCCTTAGCAAAGTGAGCCTACTAAAGGGATGCTGAATCAATTTATAGTTCAAACTTGCTGGTGTTTCTTAGAGCTTGGCCTGCTGAATTGTGTTTTTGGCAACTGGTAGAAGAACAGCAACGTTAGAGCTGATGAAATTAGAGTAATGTTTCATTTGCATCTTTGCATTCTCTAAGTAAAAGGGTTGAGTAGTCTCCTGTGGATGATGCTCACACAAGTCATAGCTCCAAAGGGCTTCGTGAAGATCCATGAGTCAGGGAGAAGGAAGGGAAAGGCCCCTGGAGTTTGTGATACTTCATCTGCCTTGGAGAGAGTGTTTGGTACTGGAGAGGCTGTAGCAGTGGCTGTAGGGAGAGAGAAACACAAAAGGTTGGGTTATGTTTTATGAATTTGGCCTGATTCCCATAATATTCTGAGATTTCTCTATTTTCTTGGAATGAGCAGGACAGTAATTAGTGCTGGCAATCCTTAGTTGAATGAGACCATGTTTATGTCTGTGGGTGATAAAAAATACATATAAAAGAATCAATTTATGACTTGTGTCCCAAACAAGCTGCTGTGTTATGTCCTGCCAGTTGTTTCCTTGTCAAATCAGAGACTATTTCATCAAGAAATGAACTGTTCCTGTTCATCAGTTCTTCCCAAAACCTTAATTGGGTAAAAAGTCCCAAATACAGGGCTAAACTTCAGGTTGTCTGGCCAATGTGTTTTGTTTTATTTATAACCTCATTGTGATTTCTATATGTTACCCTTAAAAGTAATGGAAAATTATTCATTGTAATCAATGTCTGGTAATGGGAAAACTTGAAAACTGGTGTCTTCAGGTCACACTCTTCTGTTGTGTGCAGTGAATCCATATCTAGTGGTCTTACAAACCTTTCTTTTCCACTGAATATGAGCTGGGACATATGTCTGTCAAATTTTATTGTGGTTTTGCACTTTATAATTCAAGTTACCTGAGTAGCTAAAAGATAAGTTTCTCTTAAGGATTTCTGATACAGCAGTTAGTGTTGCAAAATGCTCTTAGAAAATTTCTGCTGTGAATGTGGGTTATAACTGCTATGATAATGTTAACATACAGAAAACCAATCTAATAAACAAAATAAAACTTTGTATATTTGTTAATGAAGCAAAGAACCGTCTTAATCACTTGTTTTGATTTTTCCTCAGCCTGGAAAGAAGGGAAGAAAAGCTTAGGCTGGCTTGTTTCTGGCTGGAAGCTTTAATACTGATCACAGATTGTGTCCAAGTCTGAGAGCTGTGCCAGGTGCCCAGCTCAGAGCAGGGTTTATCTTGAGCTGACAGGAAGTGGTGAGTATGAAATCTCACAGTGTCCTGGTGTCAGACCCTCCTTGTCTCCAGCCAGCAGGAGCAGATAGTGTCAGTCTGGATTAAACATTATCTTTTCTCATGATCTTATCTAGATTACCTCCAAAGTGCTCCTTCCTGTGCTTTTCAGATCTCACCCTGGCTATCCAGGGAAGCCCTGTTTGTTCTGCAGGTGTTATCTCTTCATTCCACAGAGGCTCTGCCTCTCTCAGCTGGCTGGGGAAGGAAAAGGAGGCGGTCAAGACAAACTTTTCACAAATCTAAGCTTTGGATTGCTACATTCATTTGATTTCCCCTTCAGACTGGAGTAATGTGTGCAATAACAATAACTGGATTGGGCACAAGTGATTATGCCTTGCCTTTGGAGGAGGCCCTGGCAGTTCTTGCTTTGCCATCTGAGCCTGGCTCATCTTGCCCCAGGCCTGCCCTTCTGGGGAAGCACTGCAGGCAGTTTGTGCTGGCAGCTGTGGGAACTCCCTGAGCTGGGCATAACCATCCTGGGCATTGGTGCACTTGGGCATCTTTCACTCCACTCCTTTGCTTGTCCTCTTACACATCTGGGCAGATGTTGCTTTTGAAAGAGAGCAGTAGGGAATGTGGTTCATGAGCAGAGCAGCCTTAGTGCTAAAAAACAGGACTGGAAAGAAGCTCTTGGGTCATTTGGCTTCTCTTACAGAAGTTGAAAGGTACTGGAGAATGTTGGCCAGTTCCATTTTAAAGCCAGCTTCTTTGTCCTTGTTCCTCCTGTTAGATGTCATTTTAGAACAGTCTGAAAGAATAAAAAACCCTTCAAATATTGAAGTTTAATATGCTGCATAAATTTAATTTATGATGATGAATTCACTAACCTTGTGAACCAAGTGTTCTTTTTCCCTCTTCACTTGAGAGTCCTGGGATGAATTTTGTATCACCATGGGCTTCACGTCTTTCAGATGCACAATCCCAAGGGTTTGGACCTCTAAACAGAGCAAGGTGTGTTGGGCAGTGCTAAATTTGCTCCTTTGAGGCTGAGACAAAACAATTTTTTTCCTCATGCTGTAGCACAAGCTTGAATTGTGCTACAAAACTCATTGGTGCTGGTGACTCAAGGCAGAGGAGGAGGCTCTGGAGATGTCTCTGTGCCTCTCCTGCCCCACAGCCTGGCTGTGACGCTGACACTCACCTTGATGTGAGACAATGCAGGATGGTCCCCCCTGGGTTTTCTTGCTGAATTGCCTGAGCATTTTCTCCCTGACTTTTTATTTTGCACCTTGTCCCCTTGCCCCATCCAGGCTGGGGAAGCAGAAGGGGCTGAGGCAAAACATTGTCACATCAAGGACTGCTGCAGGGCAGGGGTCAGATCCCAGGGATCTCTCCCCACTCTAGCATGGCACCCTCACAACCATTTGTACCAGATCTGGGCAAGTTGATGGCTTTAATGTTCATTTAAGGGCCAGGAGTGGAGCTCAGCAGCCCTTGAGGTGCAAGGCTGTGAATTTGGGCACTATGAGTCTGTGATTACATGATAAAGGGTTTTATCTCTTCCCTCTCCCTGCCACCTTGCAGTGCTGCTTATCAGCATGTCAAGATCAGAAAGGCTTTCCCTGGCAGCTCTGCAGGCAGAATTTGCAGTTCAGGAGCTGCCCAGCCCAGAGAACCTTGTGTTGTTGGGTAAAGATCACTCAGCTTCAGTGGAAAGTGAGGTTACATTCTGCTATTGCTGTTCCTTTGGAATTTGTTTCTTGCTATTAAAGGTTTATTAATGACGAGGATTGCTTTGCTGAGCAGTAACCAGAGTGGCCTGGGGGGAGGCTGAGTTTTTTGGGGAACTGTCAGTGACACTTCAAGCTTGAGAGAAAGAGAGATTAAATTCTTCCAAGAACCAAGAGGAAGGGAAGTTGAGCTCTTCTCACTCCAGAAGTGTTCCTCTTAGTGTATCCAAGAAGGAAAAGTGGTTTTTAGTGCTGTAATTCCATTATTGGTAACAAGGTAAGCAAAATAGATTTTCAATTGCTGATTTCTGATGCACAATCAGATCTGCTGTATAAACACTTGTGAATTTGCATTTGGTATCACAGTCAGAGGAGTGATTCCACCTGATGGATAAAAAAATTTCAGAGAATATTTTGTACTATTTCACTAAGCTAAGAAGTATAAAACCCTATATCTAAATTAGACGTGTCTTTGACATTTTATTATTTCATAATTGTAACTCCTAGACTTTCCATAGTAGGTAATTGCTTTTCTCCCTGGAGCTGCCTTAGTCTCCAAGGATAAATGATGGGTGAAATAGATGCCTGAGTTCCTGAAGTTTTAAAGTAAAGAGAATAAAGTATGAGCTAAAAGTATAATTCACTTAGTCTCCCTTCTTGCTGCTGGGTATCTAATCTCCAATAGAGCCACACTGAAAAATGCTGTGAGAAAAATTGAGCTCAAATACTGAGCTCCAACCTTTAAGAAAACGCAGATGCTTTCATGGTGAGTGAATTTCTTAACTAAAATGTTAATTGGAAGGATTTTGCCTTGCTTGTTGAGGAAAATGTGGTAACCATTTTTTCCCTGCTGCTTGCACAGCCGTGTGGTATTAATAATTTTTTTTTTTTTGTGGTTCTCTACAGCTGCTTAATGAGTGACAAACAGAATTTTCTTAAGTGGTTTGGAATGGGAGAGCAGAAATTCCTTAGGAGGCTGTAATGCAGCAAGGATAATAAATATTGCCTGAGAAGGTTAAGGAGAAAACCTCTCAGAAGCACAGAGGTGATGGGGTTGGAAAAGAACTCCAAGACTGGTCTCAACCTTTGACTGATCCCCTCCAGCCCAGGGCACTGAGTGCCACCTCCAGGGATGGGGGCTCCCCTCGATCCTCTGGATCTGGACAACCTCTGCACCAGCCACATCTCACTAAAATTCCCCTGTGGTCCTTTAGCCCAGCCCCAGTATTTAGGGAGAGTCTTGTCAGACACGAGTTTAATGCACTCTGAAGCTCCACAAAGAGCCACGGTTGCTGCAGGAAATGGGGAAAAAATCCCACCTTATTTCTATTCAGTAAGAATTACAAAGTGTAAGGGGCAAAGAAAATGTAATTGCAGCTGAGTTTCACCTGCCTCTTTACATGACTTTAAATATAAAACCTGAAGCAAATGTTTAACAGTAAGACCTTGTGCAAGTCAGTATTTTTTATTTGAATAAGAACTGAGCTGTTCTTTTCAAAACCAAATTTCTGCATTACCAAGACATAAAAGCAAAGTATGGGTTTGGTTTTTTTTTCCTTCTAGCATAAGGAGAGACTTTTTTTTTTTTATCATGAAATAGGAGCAATACCAACTGCTGACAGTGCCAAAGTAAGTGAAGTTCAACCTGTTGACCTCTTGCTATCTGGAGCTTTTTCTCATGAACATGCAATAATGGTTCTGTAATTCCCTGCCAATAGAAGGCAGCAGCTTGCATTAGCAGAGTAATGCATGAGCAGAACGGAGCTGAGGTGTGAAAGCACCTGTTGGACTCGTGTCTGGCAGACTGGAATTAAACAGCGAGGCAGCAATTAAGGATCAAAGCTGCCCCCTGGCCAATTCTCATTTCCTGAGGTGTCAGGTGTGATGTGTGACCTTGTCCCAGGTGTCCTTGTGCTGTCTCCAGTGAGGGAGGGAAGGAAAAACTCCCAGGGTGAGCTGCTGTTGCTTTGTTTACCCAATTCTTGGACCAAAACAACACCATCCACATTATGTGGACAATTCTAAGTGGTAGAGAAGGATCAGCTGCAAAAACCCTTCCTGACAGTTCACTTAATGAATTTGGTACAAATCATCCTTTATTCCTGCAGGCTGTGAATTTGTCCCTGAGTAAAGCTCTGGGGTTGCTGGGTTTGCTGTGTCCCTGCTCAGCCTGAGCTCAGGGCAGAACTCCCAGCCCAAATTTTGTGTTTCCTTCCAATTCTGCTGCAGCCTTTGAGGCTGCTGGGAATGGCTGGGGCTGCTTTGCACAGGAACATCTCCACTCCCATTTATTTCCACTGGGCTGTGTTCTGTGCCCTGCCAGCCCCAATTCCAGCTCTTCCCCAAGCTCTCAGTCACTGTCCTTCGAGCCCAGCTTCAGGAGCAAGTGGAAAAGTTCATCATCAAAAATGCCTCAAGTAAATGGGTTTTGCTAGGAATGGTTCAGCTGCAAACTGATGCTGTTCCTGCTCATCTCTAGATTGTTTGTCTCTCTGAATTGAGGAGCTGGAACTAAATTTCACCAGCTGGCAGCTTTGTGGGTTTTCTGACTTGATAAAAGCCAATTCAAAACCTTGTACCTCCTGCTGCTCTGTGCCTCACAGGCAAGGCTTGCTGCTTCTCTCTTTCCAAAATCCATTTGGAGGAGAATTATGTGGTAGAAATTAATGAAAAACATGGACCTGACATTTATTTTCTTGACCTCTGCAAACGATCCCAAGTGGTGAGTGTTAGCCTTGTGGGGTTTGTTTTTTGGTGGGGGGCCAGGGGATGATGATTACAAATTAGTTAAACCTTTAAATAATAATGTCAAGATGTTCCCACATTAATTCACAAACGTGGGGTCACTCACCACAGTGGAAGCTGGGTAAGAATTTTGGTTTTATACAGATTATGAATGTTCCCTGTTGTTGGCATGATCTTGCTGCCCTTCTCACTGCAAGACTGAAATTCCCCTTCCCATGGAGCAGAGCAGGTTCTAAAAGCTGCTGCATCCCTCAGATTTTTGTAGCTGAATTAGCAGCAGAAAACAGAGAGATCATTCTGTATGAATTTTATCCCTGAGCTGTTAGAGCTGGAAAAGCCAACACTCAATCTACATCTCTCACACATAATACACCTACAATTCTCTTTCAGTCTCCATGGTAAAAAGCTGCTTTTAGGCCGATTTATCTCCGTGAAATAGCTTAAAACTGGACAGGAGAACTCACACTGTGGGGAATGGAGCATGAAAACTAGAAGGACAGTGTTGGAAATTATGTAATTAAGCACTGAAATAAAGTTTGAAATTTTCCTTAGCCCAAGTATGGCACTGGAACATCATTCCTGAGAGCTGCTGCTGCTGCTGGTGTGAAAATATTTCCTCTACGTTGAAATAAAAAAAAAAATATATAAATATTTTATTTTATTTTATTTTTGTTAATTATTATAATTATTATTATTACTATTTTATTTAATAATAATTATTATAATTATTATTATGAATAAAATTTCCCCAGCACAAAGGAAAGCTTTGCAGGCAGAGAATGTCACACTTTAGAGTGATGCAGTGTCTGGAATGAGAAACATTTAATGTGAGCAAAGGCAAATCACAAATTATCCTCTAAATATTTCAGAATTGAGATAAAATAAAAAAGTCAGTATCTTTCTAGCTAAAGAGCTCGGATAATGTTCTGCATGGATTATAGTGCCAGGAGAAAATCAGAGCAGCAAATACTGGAGGAAAATTGTTATAATTTGTAGAAAATTGTTGTGTGGAAGGTGAAAATATTAAATGTTTCACTCATCTGGCTGCTGAATGTTTTCTTCCTGAAGCAGGAAAATGTTCAGGTACCTTAAACTGGGCCAGATCAGTGGGATCCTTACTGGACACAAATCCTCCCTTCAGGCTCAGTCCTGCTTTATTCCAGGAGCTCTGGGATGTTTCAGCTCCCTTTTGCCAGAGAGAGGAATGGAAACCCAAAAAGAGGTCTTGCCCACCCTCTCCATATAGTTAAATAAATTTTATTTACCTCATAGGTAGAATTTCTGAGCTTTTTTTTCCTAATGATCAAATGTTTCAACAGCATTTTTTGGCATATTTCTTGAATTGCTTATTGAACACAAAAAATGAAACCGTGGCGCCTATCTTGGCAAATCATTGCCCTAATAGGTAATAATTATTAATTACTGTATTTTCCTCTTTACTACAGGCACTCCCAAGTAACACTTTGAGGCAGCCTGACCACGGTGCACCTCAGGATGAGACTGTGAGAGTCCCATGCTGGAAAAGTGGCCGAAATTCCCATCCCTGGTGGGGACACACAGAGCATCTCAGGGCCAAAGAACTATTGTGGTGACTGCTGTGAGAGCTGTGAGAAAGCTTCTCGTGGTTTCCTTCTGACACAGAGCAGGTGGAGAATCCTCAGCAGAGTGTGGGGAGTGTTTTGTGGCTCTGAGGGGCTCTGAGATGGGGTGGAAATGTGGATGAGTGGTTGGGTGTGGGAACCCAGGACATCCCTCTGAGAGCCCAACCCCTGTGCCTTTGATTTCAACCCCTGGGAAAAATTACCACCCTTACATGAAAAATTACAAAAAATAAGTAGAGTATAAATTAGATTATTACAAGGTGAAAAAGTAGGTTTTTAAGATTGTTTATAATCAGGGTCTGGGGTCAGGATGGAGGAA
>PYHW01009930.1:516582-537112 GCA_013186435.1 Turdus rufiventris | reverse complement strand
TTAGCTTAAATCCATTGTCCCTCGCCCTGTGGCCACAAGCCCTGATTAAAGTCCCTCTCCAGCTCTCCTGGAGCCTCTTTAGGCACTGGCAGGGGCTCTGGGGTCTCTTGTCCAGATGAACAATCCCAATTCCCCCAGAGCTGCTCCATCCTCTGCTCATCCTGGGCTCTCTGCAGCATCTCCAGCTCCTCCCTGGGCTGGCCCAGGGCTGGGGCAGCTCTGCAGGTGGGGTCACACCTGAGCACAGGGGCAGAATCCCCCTCTTGGGCTGCCAGCTCACAGCATGGCCAGGTTTTATCCACCAGCACCCCTAAATCCTCCTCCTTAGGGCCACTCCCCATCCCTCCACTCCCCACTGCATTGATCCTGGATCAGTTTGAGTATCAAGGACAAATGCACACTGGTATTGAGTTTGTGCACTGTGGGCACACAGTTTTTTTTCCCCAGAGGTGTGGGATGTGTGATTTACAGTGCAAGGACTCACAGGACAGTGGTGCCTGTCACATCAACATTTCTGTGTGGCACATGAAAGTACAATGTACACACATAAAAGATTTAAACTATTTCAAATGGAGTGCTCTTGTCCCCTCACTGATTTCCCTTTGGATGGGGGTGTTTTGGGAATTTCAGTCCCCTCCTGGCTTAGGGTGCCTCCTTAGCAGCTCCTTGCAGCACAGACAGCAGCTGAAGCATTCCAGCCTTTCACTCAGATGCTTTGTGATCCTGATGATTGCAAGTTCAATTTCTGCTAATAGAGCTGGCAATTACACAGGCACTGAGAGCAGCCACAGCCAAAGCTGCTTTCCTGGCTTTAAGGGCATTGGAATTGTTCTTTATTCCAGGTCTAGCAGGGCACTGGGAAATGGCACTGTGCTGATCATGAGCAGGATGGCAAAGCCTTTAAGACCCATTTCCCACTTAGAAAAATTTTACTGATATTTTAATAATCTTATCTTTCTAAATATCACACTCCCCCACTTTTTTTTTCTCACTGACCAGAATCTGCGAGTTCTGTTTGCTCTAAAAAGGGGAACTTTCATAGAGCACATGTATATTGTAAAAATCTATCTATCTATCTATCTATCTATCTATCTATCTATCTATCTATCTATCTATCTATCTATCTACCTGTCTATCTGTCTGTCTGTCTGTCTGTCTGTCCTGTAATTTCAGCTCAAGATTGGCTGATTCATTTAAAAGTTGTTTGAAATAGCAGCCTGGAAAATGCCAACCTTTAGCTGTGCTTCATTCCTCCAAAGCCTCTGCAACCCAAACCAGGTGAGAAAACAACTCATGCCAGAGATTTTGTTGACAACTCGAGGTGAGTGCTGTGTTTTCCTGTGCATATCATATCCTGGGTGCCACTAAATTACTGATAATTGAGTGCAGACTGTGGGGGGGATTATTTACAACTTTGTCCTGTCAGAGTGACAAAAAGCAGCCTTGAGGTGCAGCTGGCTCTGCACAGCTCCACACTTCCAATATTTCCTCAAGGCTGTAGCTCCTGTCTGCTGTCACAGACCTACATCAGCATTTCCATCCCATTACCTTCAGCGAGGAGCATTCCCTTAATTCCTGCCTTGTTTAGTCCTGGACTATAAATAAAACTAACGGCTCAGGAAAGCCAGCCTTGCAGAGCCCTGCCCTGGGGGCTACTCAAAACCTGAAAATTTCATTGGTTTGACAGTCTTTACAGACGAACATCTAATCTATAATAACCATAATGCCAGTTGGAAATCCATAATTAGGGCCCACTCTGAGCTGTGGCACAGCAGATGAGGAATAATGTCGAGCACTCTGCTGGAGGAAGTGCACCCAGAGTGTTTGTCAGGCCATTTTCTCTGTGTGATTCTTATTCTGGCTCTCTCTCTCTCTCCCCCACAACTCCCCAGCCAGTATGATGAGAAAATAAATACAGATATTTATGCCCATTTCTGGGAATGCAGTTGTCTCAGCACATACAGCACCCAGGAGGGCTGTAAGAAATAAATTAGTGATCTACAGGGTGGATGTGCCAGGCTGGATGCATGTCTGTTTGACTGCTGCTAAGGAGCTAAATATTTCAGATGAGCAAGGTTTATGGTGCTGTGAATGTCACTGATATGTCAAAGGAACAATCAGCTCGTGGAGCTGTTAGGGGTTTATTCTTCACCCTGGAGCAGAGGGGCTGTGGGTTCTGCAGGCCCACAGAACCCCTCCAGAAGTCATGGACACAACATTTTTGGGTGAGAGGAATTTGTGGAATCCTAGAATATCAAAATTCAAAGCGGCATGGGCAGCAGGTGAGGGAGGGGATTCTACTCCTGTGCTTCCAAACCCTTCCATGGTTCTGTGAATATCCTGAGCTGGAATGGACCTGCAGGGATCACAGGGCTGGCTGTGCAACCCCAAGCATCCCTTGGGAGTGTTTTCCTTGAATTCTCCATCTCTGTGGCTCCAAAAGGAGCCAGGCCAGTTTACCTGGCTGGGATGCTCAAACCAGGGTTGTGCTCGTTGGAGAAAGCCTGGAAGCCTCCCCTGGCCACCATCTGCTGCCTTGTTTGTGGGGTTTGATCATCTCCCAGTGAATGAAACTCCGTGATTAATCTCCGGGATCCGAATCTCTTCAGCAGGATTTAGCTCGTTAAAATAAAACCCTGCGAATATGCAAATTCTCTTCAAAAGAGACTGGGATTCATGAAGCAGCTCAGTACAAAAGTGGGGAAATGAGCTGTGGCTTTTTGTGCTGCCTATTTACAAACACAAGCTCCTTGATAAAAGCTGGGAATATCTCCTGGAGATGAGCAGTGACTAAAGCAGCCCCGTGATCGTGCTTAGAGGACTTGTGGAAGGCACACAATGCCTGAAGATGATTTTAATGAGTGACACCAATTTCAGGGAGCTGTTAGGAGGCTTTTCTTTCTAGATGGTGGAAGGAATATTTCCCTGACAGGTGTTTGAAACTATTTCCTGTACAATGAGTCAGCTCAATTTGTCCATAATGAATAAAATGAAATTTAGGGATCATTTAGGGGTTATTAATGGCTGCGATATATTAATTATGCAGCAAACTTTAATTGAAGTGGCTTTTTAAGAAGGAGACAATTAGAGTCCTTGGAGTTTTTAATAGTGTGTTGAAATAGTTTTTCAAACAACAAAGCATTAAGTCTTGTTACGGATCCATTTCTCTTTTTACGGGAAATGATCTGACCATAACTGATCCTGACAGGGAATTTAAATAGTCTAAGCCCAGCCTGGCAACAAACACAGAATCCTAATGTGTGCAGCCTGCAGCCCATGGAATTGTCCTAAAGTCACTGGGGTTGCACAGGATCTATGTGACAGCACATCCTGGGTTTGTGTGGGATCTGCAGCTGATTTCCGTCTGCAGAAAGTGAAATACATCCTCTGTTCTTTCTCCTGGCCATTCTTTCAACCATGTGTCTGTAAAACAACTGGAAAACATGCAGATTTATTTACTGTGCTCAAAGAAATCTGTCCATTAGGCTGTTGATTTATAGCTTTTCCCCCTCCCCATCTACATCCAGTTCCACCAGGTACTTTTGGTCCTATAAAGAAAACTGTTTACAAAGTGAGATTTACTTTGGAGCACTGTATTCATGAATAGGAAATAGAGGTACAGGTCTGAAAGGAGCTTTTTTTTTTTTTCTCTCTCTTTTTTTTTTTTCTTTTGTGCTGTAACTCTCTCTCATTTTGCACTGTGCAGGGAAATGAATCCTTCCAGCAGCCACCTGCAGGATGCATTTCCTGTGGAGGGAATTGATTTGCAGGTTTGTCCCAGCCAATGTTTAAGGAACAATGAGGTTGTGCACAGCAGAGGCAGAATTCAGAATCCTTCAGTGGAGAATTTGGTGTTTGAGGGGAAATCTGGAGCTGAAATCTGAGTTCCCATGGGGGCTGAGGGCAGGGTGGGATGCTCAGGCTGGAGCAAGGCACTCAGGGATCTCCTGATGGAGCAGGCAAGTGAAATGATGGAAAACACAGCTGGAGTGCAAGGAAATTAGGAAATCATCAATTATTTTTGTTCCCTACAGGACAAAGGCAAATCAATCAGGTTTTACTCGTTGCTTTAATTTTTGGTGTTGTTTTGTTTGGTTTGGTTTGGGCAAAGGGAAAAATGGAGCAAAGCTTCAAACTGCAGGTCTGAGCTGCTGAGGGAAGTCCAGAGATCCTTTTCATTCCAATGAGTGCCCAGCAGGCAGCTCAACAAGAACCAATTTCCCACTCCCACCCACAGAAGAAGAGCAGGAGGAGACTTTCCCTTCTCAGTCCAGGATTACAAACAGCAAGTGATGTGCCTTGGGAAGCTTCCAAGCTCCTCCTGGATATTTCTATGCTGAAAATGTTTTTTCAGTGCTGGGTCCCAGTGGGAAGGTCCCAGCCCCACTCTCTGTACAACTCATGTTGGCTGGAATATCTCAGGAACAGCTTCTCCCTCTTTAGCAGTAGTTGGGTAGAGAGATGAAATAGAAATAAAAAGCAGCTGTGGTCTGGGAGCTATCCTGACTTCTAAAAACAACACTTTTAAGAACCTCTCTGGCAGAAATAAATACTATGGCTCTGCAGATGTCTCAGGGGAGAGATGTGTTTTCTTCTTCTCTTTTTTTCTTCCAGGAAAAGGATGACAACTGATATATTTATCTGTAGGACAGTCTGCTGATTTTATTTGAAGACTACAAGAAATTATTCAAGCTTCGAGCAAACATTTCCTCCTTATTTTTTTTGGAAGGAAATCAGCAAATTGCAAATCTAGCTCGCCTTTCACAGGAAGGATGCTGCAAAAAACAAGTGCAGGAACAAAGGCTGATGAGGATGAAGACAAGAAGAAAAGCAACTCCTTTTATTTTGATGAGGAATCTCCTAATTTTGGAGATAGTTATTTTACTTGTAACTTATACAAGAGGGTTTATGCAGGGGTATGCTTTGACATATCAAAATTAGGTAAAAAGCAAAAAAAAAAATAGGATGTTTTAGACCATTTATTTTGAGAATAAGGGAAGCCAAGATTTGATGCTAAAAGAAAACCCTTTAGCTGCCTCCAATTTGAAACATTTGTCTGTTAACCTGACAGAAGTTCGATTTTAAATAAATTCTTGTTTTCTCAAGTTGGCTTTCCCCACCCCCCAGTTAGGAACTGAACCATCTTGCGATGGGCAAAGAGGAAATGGAATTTCCCAGCTCCATCATCTGAATCATCAAAATGAATTAGAACTGAAGGTGATTTTGTTGGATGTGGGGTTAATGCTCTATGGGATATTTGTTGGAGTAAAAAGAACGTGGAGTGAAAAGCACTTTTCATACATTTTCAATCTAGAATGCAATTCCAGAGCATTGTCCCTTGATTTCACTCTATAAAGCTGAATTGGACCCAGCTCTTTAAGTTTTATTATTCTGATAGGAAAACAGAAAATGCCAAAAAGGAATTCCCAAGGAATTGCCACTTTTTGCCTGTTCCCAGCCAGGAGCAGGGTGGGATCCCCTTTTCCCACCTCCCAGCCCAGTGGGGGCCTTGGCAGAAAACTCTTTGAGTTTTCAGAGTGCCTGGAAGAGAAGCAGATGAACTTGTTCCACCTTTGGTACATTTTTACTAAAAGCACACAAAGAAGAAACAGGCTTTTGGGTGTTCTTGTAAATATTTTACTGGAAAGTGGCCTCACGAGGGATTGTCTCTTTTGTTGGAGCCAGATTCCTCAGAAATAACGCTTCCAGTAAAAATTGCTTTGGGATCCCATCAACATGTCCTACTTTCCAGCTCTGCAGCACTGTGAGGTATTTATTAGATTTTGTGCTTTTTTTGGAGACGTTTATGGCAATGCAGAAACCTCTAGACCAGCTACTAATTTCCCCATAATTAAAATTTCATTAAAAGAAGCTGATTAGAAGCTTTATTATGTAAGTTGGGTTTCTGGCTGACTTGCTAAACATCTTGTATTTGTAGGAGTAGGCTGTGTCACATCTGATTTGCAGATTGCTCCTCACCTGGTTTGAAACCCTCCAAAATGGGGAAGAAACTTTCTCTTGGATTAAAAAGGTTCTTGGTGTGACCTTGAACTGCTGCAGCTGGATTTGTTGCTTGTGTTTGGTGGGAAAAGCTGCACAGCTGTACGTCCCATCCTTCATCCTCCTCTGGAGGCAGAGGCTGTTTCTGAGTGGGGAAAGCTTCTTGATCAGAGAATTTAGGGATGTTCCATCCCTGGAAGTGTCCAAGGCCAGGCTGGGAGCACCCTGGGATAGGGGAAGGTGTCCCTGCCTGGAATGAGATGAGTTTTAAAATCCTTTCCGACCCCAACCATTCCATGACTCTCCTCCTTGGCTGGCAGGAAAAATAAACCTTTTCTCCTGAATCCTTCCTCCAGGTCTGCTCCAAGCCATGTTTCCATGTGTCTAGAACTATATCAATATTTTCAATAACTATATAAACTGTGCATAGATGAACAATCCAACAGGAATCACAGCTTTATTTAATTTATCTCATTTATCTCATTTTTGCTGCTGGTTCAGGATCAAACTGACTCCCAGCCCAGCCTTGGTGCTGTTGTTTCAGGTGGCATCAACATATCTCAGCAACAAGTGATGTGCTGCACCTGAATTCTTCTCAGGGTGGAATTCTCTGCACAAAACAAAGCAGGAATTAACACTATTAATTGTATTTAAGAGGCTGGCCCAGTTTCCCAGCACTTACTGCACTTACATGTGTTCATCTTAGCTGGGAAGAATCCCACCAGAGCAGGAAGTTTGGGCTTTTTAACTGAAGTGGAAACTGGTTTTAGGAGAGAAATGGAAGATTTCATTTCCCCTAAAAGGTAATAAGGAGGATAAAAACCCAAACAAAGCATGCCTTTTCTCTCTTTAGAGTTTCTGAACACCTTTTGCCTGTATCTATATTATCTGCCTGGCAGAGAGGAGTTATAAAAGTGAGATAATTTAACTCACAGAAGCACAACTTCCTTTGGTTCTCCAGGGTTTGAAGGGTGTGTTGAGGTCACTAGACTGATGGCATGAATGAGTCTGACTTTGTTCCTCTCCCTGAGAAATACTTTGGGGAAAAGACAGTGGAGCAGTGCTGGGAAAAATCTGTGTCCTCCCAGGCTGCAGGAAAATAAAGAGACCTTCATTATATTCTCATTACTCCAGCTCTCAGCACAGAAAGACAAAAAATATAAAGGTCACTAGCTTTTACCATCTGTGCTAAAATGAGATGAAGGTAATAGAGAACTCCAAGATTTATTGCTTAGCAGCTGATTTGAGGCTTCAAGTAAGTGGTGAGGCTCTTAATCCTATCTCAACACTTCCTTATTCTGTAAATGCATGCTCCAGAACCCCCTGGATTTGATGGAAACATCAGAACTCCCTTCAGCAGGCACTGCATCAGACTTCACAGGTTAATTGGAAACCTGAGCCTGGAATACTGGCTCCTGAATGGGTCTGACCCAAGAGAAAGGATTTTAATTGGGGAAATACACGGGAGAATGAGAGGAAAATTCCATCTGGGGATTGCACCAGGTGGTTTCTGTTGAATAAGAGGAGAGGATTCCCTGGGTCCATTTGGGAAGCACTTGGCAGGGTGCGTGCAGCTGCTGAACTGGATGCACTAAAGCAGCTGCCTGCTGCTTCCATCACTGCCCCTGCATCCTCCTGAGGCTTTGGAGCACTTCCTATTCCTTAGGAAAGCTCCTGTCCAAACCTGAGAGCTCCCATGGTGGGGAGGATGAAGGACATGGCACAGCCACCCTGCAGGATCCCAGGAGCAGGAATTTGGAGCTCTGCTCTGAGTTCACTTTGGCTCAGATGGGTTTCAGAGGTCGATAGCTCAGCTCCCAGGAAGAAATGAGGTGAAAGAACCCGATTGTGTTGGACACTTTGCAGCTGACTCAGCAGGGCCAAGTGTGCAACCTCTAAATTAAACACTTGGAAGTTGATTTAATCATCACACGAGATGTGAATTTTTTTAGTCAGTGCCTGTTTCACCTGACCAAGGGATGTTATTTCTCTGTAAGGATAATAGCAGCAACACTGCTTTTCTGTGCAAGGCCAGGTGTAAACACTGTGCCATTCTTATACAGACAATTCCAGCAGTTCAGAGCTTCCTCACTAATTTAGTTTAAATTGTCTAAACCTCACCCTCATCAAGCAAAAGAAAAATCGGTCTGGTACTGCCATGTCACCCTGAGTTGCTCAAAATGAGAGCTAAATGAGGGATAGAGCCATTAAAATCGTGTGGGCAGTGCAATTTGAAAAGCCCAACTGGAGTGCAGTGTGATGGCTGGGTGTGAATACTCCCATCACCAAGGCAAATAAGCCCAGCTGTTGGCAGAGCTGAATTCCAGTTCCAAACAGCCTTGGCTTCTCAGTGACCTCTGCAGAGAGCTGGATCGTTCACACAAATCCCACTCAGGCCAGTTTTGATTTGAAAGTCACTGAATATTGAGGTTTTTGCTGTGCTGCAGATGTGGGCACTGGGAGCTGATTTGCTGTTTGAGGCTCTGAAGCATTGCTCATTAAAGCCACTCTGCTGCCTTTAGGATCAGGGTAGCAGTAAATCTCTATCAGATTCTTGTTTTGCTGCTAACTTTAACAATTCCCAGTCAAAGTTTTCTCATTTAAGGATGTGTTTAAAGGGCTATCTTATATGTGAAATTAAGTATTAAGCCCTGGCAATGTATTAATTAGTCTTTTTTGTTTTGTTTTTAGTTTAATGTACCTTTTAATTAACTGAAGCTAGAAACACAGTTCACACATTTCAAATCCTAATCCTTTAAATCATTGCAAGTTTCATCCTACACTTACAGAAATCAATAGATAGAGTCCTGTCGCTTTCCCAAGAGCTAAATGCCTGTAATTACAGCTGGAAGGTGAGATTCCAGAGCATGGACGAAAAGTTGTGTGGGATGTTTTGCTGGCTGTTTCTCCCCTCAGCACTCAGGGCATCATTTCCTGCCAGGCCAGTAATAAGCAGGGCTCCAGGAGCGTTGTGTACCTTTGATTTGATTTGATTTAATGCTCTCTGCAGTGATAACAATCACCGGGGCATCAAACCCAGCCCTTGCCTACTGCTTTCCTGGCTTGTTAAATGCAAGAGCACTCTCAGCTGGAGTGGCTGCAGCAATTTTAGATCCGTGCTCATCATCTCGTTAACAATATCTGAGTGTGTGAAATTCCAACTCCTCAGGCTCCTTTCCCAAAGAAATCAGCGCAGCTCACTCTGCTCCTGAGATACTACCAGGTGTCATAGTAACAGCTCAGTGAATAGCATTTATTCTTTATTAATGAATCAGTCTGGCTTCAGCAGGAGGGATGGATGCACGTGAGGAGAAGGAATCTCATCCAGGACTGGAGAAATCCTTGGAGATCATCCTGCTGTATCCATGTAAATAAATGGCTGCAGGCTAAACCTGCTCAGTCATGCAGGCCCTCAGGGAACAGTTTTAGAGCTCTTGTTTCAGCAGAGGATAATTTGATTTTTATTTTTTTTAGTACTTAATTGCAGCATTGGAGTTCTAATAAATTAAAGGAATGGAGACTTGGAGGAGGAAAAAAAGCCCAGTCCAGACTCCCTGAGTTAAGCAGGGGATGAATTTGCCCCTGTGAAAAAGTCAAAAGCAAAGTTCTGCTGGATACAGAGAAGGTTTTGGAAGGGGCAGCACATGCAGGGTGGGAGGCCTCTCTCTTTGGGTGTTTCAGGCTCTGCAGCTGATTTTCAGTCTAAGGGTCTAAGTGGGAAAGAATAAAATGGAATCAGCAGTTGCAAAAAGACTGGTGAAGGCACACTGCCAGGGGTTTCTCCCTTGAGATGGACTGGTTTGATTTTTGGTGCCCAAAAAGGAGCTGGAGATTGCCCAGGAACATCCCCAAGGAAGGGCAGTTCCTCGTCCATCCATCCATCATCCATCCATCCCTGTCCATCCATCCATCATCCATCTCTGTCCATACATCCATCCATCATCCATCCATCCCTGTCCATCCATCATACATCCATCCATCCATCTATCATCCATCCATCCATCATCCATCCCTCCATCCATCCCCTGCTCTGTAGGAATTCTGCTCCCTGAAATCCTCACCCTTCCATGCCCAGTGGAGAACATGGGGCTGGCTCTGTACTGACCATGATGACCTCAAAGGTATTTTCCAACCTAAAAAATTCCATGATTTCATTCCATCAGATTTGTTAGACCAAGCCAATGAATTCAAAGGTGTGAGGCAGAGATGGACACACTGTGGCTGAACCAGTCTCAATTCCCTAACTGGGAGAAAAATCCCCAAAAATCTAAACCTGTCAGTGGAAATGGAAGCAGAAAATCCAATGTTTTTCTTGGAGTTCGGCAGTGCTAGAGCTCTGCCTCCCTCATTTTTTAAAATTCTTCCTGCAGTCTGATTTTCAGATGCACCTCACCAAATGTTCCCCTGGTTTTGATGTGGAATTCACTCCTGTTTTGTAGCCTTGAAAGCAATATTTGATGAGAAGAGCCTGTTCCCAAAAGAAATTCATGATCCTGAACAAAACAACTCTGTCAGTGAATGTGGAGGAAAAATAAAAAGAAATAAGCAGCAAGCAAAACTGGCAGAAAAAGAAACCTCCTCTTCCAAAGGAAGGTGTGTACACAGAATGCAGATCCAGGGAAACTGTTTTTGCTGTGTGCCATTAGATTTTTTCCACTGTGCTCCCTTTTTTTGGGAGCAGCATTTTCAGCCATTACTTGGGATCTCATCCTTACACAACCCTTAGGTCCTAATCAGGATCCTCTCTCTCCAGCTTGTCCTGGGTTTTTCATCACAGGAACCAAAATCGGGGAGGTCACTTTATACTTTATTCCTTCCCTAATTGAAATCCAGCTGAAGTTTCCAGGCATTTGGATGTTCTTGCAATATTTTAAAACCATGAGCAATCAAATCCTCATCTGATTTAAACCAAATACTTGGAGTGCAGTGAAGTCGCTTGCCAGTTCGCTTCCAAATTTAAGGTTTCCCCTGAATTTCCTGTTCTAACCCTAAAAAACAAATGCAAGTGTGAGCCCAGAGAAGAACCTGGTGTTTGCAGGGATTTTCTTCCCAGGATTGTGCTGTCCCCAAGGTTTGATGTCATTAATTCAGAGTAAGGAAGTGCTGACCCCCAGCCTGAGTTCCCACCTGTACCAACCCATCCCTGTGCACTAGCGAAGCCACATGCAAATGGAATTAGCTGAGCTGGATGCTTGATTGCATTAGGTGGTGTCAAAACATTAATCATGGCAGTCATGACTCTTTTCAACTAAAAAAAAAAGGAAAAAATATTTTGTTAGCCTTTGAATATGAAATAAACCCCACTATTCTGGCACTGTTTTACACTAATTTCCTCTTTGAGTCTGAAGGGCAAGAAATCTCTGTAGACAACCTCATTTCCTCCATTTCCCAGCTTAATACCTGTTCTGGATAAATTTGGGGAAAGTAATTGAGGATTCAGTGCTTGCCTAAACTGACAGAAATGTTTTAAGAGGTACTTTCTCTAAAAACTCCAGCTTCAATTCTTTCTCTGCCGGGAACTTTGCTATTCATTAAGCAGCAAGGTCAGATTGTAGGAAGAAAACAATGAGCTGCTTTCCTACCTCAGAGGCAGCTTTTGCTCGGGAGATGCTGCTCTCTGCAGTATCTGCTAGAGTGTCTGTCATCTCATTTCTCCTGGAAAATATTTTGTTACTAGAAAATGGGCTTTATTCAAAGCAATTTACATATCTTACTGCAATAGTTACTATATTGGCTCATCCTCAAGTTTAAGTCAATCTGCAAAATATCCTCTTGTAGAATAATTTGCATGTGTAATTTGCCAGACCAAATCCTGCAGAGATTTGACTCACGCTGAATTCAGAAGGACTATTCAGGTTTACAAATGCTTTTAAAAAGTAAATCCTAAGTGCAGAGTTGTTTACAAGGTCAAAGCCTGTTTTTTTTTTTTCCCCAGGATCACGTAAACTTCAAAGCAAATTAAATCTCCTCCTGCAAGAACATATTTGCAGAATAACTTCATAATGGGTAATGTCAAATCTGTGTTCATTAATTCAGAGCCATTTTAGCATCAGTGCCATGGATGTGAGAGCCATGGAATCATGGAATGGTTTGGATTGGGAGGGATCCTCAAGTCCACCTCATTCCAACCCCCTGCCATGGCAGGGACACCTCCCACTGTCCCAGCTGCTCCAAGCCCCAGCGTCCAACCTGGCCCTGGACACCCCCAGGCATGGGCAGTTTATATGAAGCAAAGCAAGCTGAGGAGAGTTAATTAATTAAGCCAAAACCTCGAAGAATAGAACTTTGAAGTACTTTTGTTCCTTTTCCCAGAGATCTGCATTTTATCTCTTCTGTCTCTATTTTCTCTGATAATTTTTTACAGCTCTCCTGTGCTGTTGCCTTAATGACTTTAGGACCTCAATTACACGCAGAGTAGATGCTTGATGCTTCCTAAATGGTGAAAAATTATCCTTGCTCTGAGAAACTCTAACTCTGAGTCAGATAATTAAAATAATCCGAGGGCCCAGGGAAATGAGAGCAGCAGCTCCCAGCCCCAGGTGTGTAACTGGGGTGGCAGAGCTGCAGGGTGGGGACTTGGCTGAGCTCTCCGGGGTCCCAGGGTTGTTCTGGACGCGACAGAAAGATGTTCTGCCACTGCTGCAGAGCAGGGACCTTCCCTCCTGACTGCCTGATGCTCACACAGAACATTTTCCTCTTTGTATCAGTTCACCTTAATTTCAGAGCTGAGGAGCTGCAGGCAGAGGCCAATTTTTAAAGCTGCTGTACCTGGTAGGAATGGAAAACCACTGTTGCATACCTGCCCCAGAGGTGCAAATGGACACAGCTTTGCTTGGACTGGTTATTCTGTCCTCAGGGCTCAAAATTAAACCTTTATGTTCTTGAAGAAAGAAAATTCCCACCCTCCCACAACTTCTAGTGCGAGGAGATGGCAATATATTGGACTTTAAACCAGCGCCACCTTTATGCACAGAAAACCTTTTTTGCTCAATTTCAGAAGTCTCCAACCCATTATTTATGGCCTTCTCTTCCTTTAAAGCTTGAGCAGGCTCAGATTTAAAACAGGCAGAGTGACAATGAATGTTTGTAAGAAGGCCACAAATAATGTTTTTGTACAGACCCAGCAGTCCCAGGCTGGGCCATCCATCACTGAGTCACACCGAGCTTGTCGTGCCTCCTGCAAGTGACAACAGCCTTATCTCCAACCCATCCAGATTAAAAGCTTTCTAGATGTTCTATCATATATTTCCAGTGCTTTTAATGTCACAGTATTTCTCTGGTTCAGATTAGATTGCTTTTAGCCTAAAGCTGTTTCGTTCACGTTCAGCTGGTGATGGAGTGAGGGATGGTTTGCATCTGCAGGGTAAAGGCTGGGCTGAGGCACAGCCCTGTGCTGACTAAGGAGGATTTCACAGGCTGTGAAACATCTTAAAAAAATTAGGATTTTAGTTAAAAGTTAGAAGAAACTGAGCTTCAGATAGTTACCTGAAACTTAAATAATTGATTGCCCGTCAATTTATGTTTGCTTAGCTGTGCTTGCAATGGGAAAGGATGAAACTGGCAGGTAGGTCCAAAGAACACGAACAATTGCAACCAGAAACTCATTCTTTGCAAAACTGGAGCTGCCCCAAAAGCCATTTGTATTGTCATTGATAGAAAAGGTCAGGGTGAGGAAGACTCACCTTACTTCCTCCTTTTGGGACCCCTCCCCACAAAAACGACCCCAGACTTAATTCAAGAAGCCACCACGCTGCTTAATTGCTATTCAAGCTAATTACCATGGGAAGCAGCGATGGGAGGGGCTGGTATTATGAATATTTATTTGTTTGAATCCTCTGTCAATAAACAGACTCTGTAATTTTGCAGTGTGTATTAGAGGGTTACCCCACACTGCTGCCCAGGGCTGAATGAACATTCACTTTGTAACTTTAAATTGTTAGAGAGCCTTTTGTCTGTCACAGTTGAGTATCAATATTAGACCAATATTCATATCTTAGTAAATCAGCTGCTTCTGGTTTTTCTTCCATGGCAAGGAAGGAAAAGGGCACGGGACAGAGCAACTCCTTGTGGAAGCCAGGCAGGACAAGATGATCCCCAGCCCTGTGTAATGCATCAGTTACAAATGCAGAGCTCTGAACTCTGTTACAGGAGAGGTTGCAAGGTAAGCAAAAATGTCAGGTAAATTGAGACAGAAATGAGCATTTCTTAAGGTCTCCTAATCCCATTAAACTGAAACCTTGTTCCCTCCATTAATTTCTTCCAAAGGCAGCCCTGACAGCCCCGTGTTTGCTGCTTGCCTGTTGTGGCCCTTGGTGCATTAATCAAATTGTTTTTCATGTTAGGCTTATCTGTGTCCTTGTTTTAGTCTTTATTTTTCAAGGCAAACCTGCTTTAACACCAACCAGTGGGGAGGGGTGACACTTTTCCATGTTAATCCTTCCCAAGGCTTTTGGGAACAGTGCATGTGTCAGTGATGGGGATGCAACAGCAGCAGAGACAGCCATTAAGAGAGGAAAGTGAAATATTTTAAGTGGTGTTTGGTATTCCCAGAGCCTAATTCTGGGTTACTTTTGCTTAAGCTTTAGGAGAAGGCAGAGCTGTGTGTGGGACTCAGCTCCTTCCCACGAGACCACTGAGCTCCTGATTGATCTCAGCAGAAACTTTGGAAACCTTGATTGAATTAAAAATATATTTATCTCTGAAACTTAATGTTCTTGGGCGCTGATCCAAAGTCCATTAAAGCAAATGGGAAGAGTCCCATTGGTTTTATTCCTTTTCAGCTGATGCCTTGAGACAGTGCAGGTGATAAACAGCAGGATGGATTTGGGGCAGGATTCTCCCAAGAGCTGTTGAGATGCTTTTAAAATCCCCTTTTCAGCTCCCTGAAGTGATTGACGTTGATACTCTGGTTAAGGCATTACAGAGATCCTATTTCTTTGTATCCTGCTTGTCCAGTAATAAATAAGATCCCCATGAAAGAAAATAAATATGTTGTGGCAGTTCATTGAGCGGAAGAAAAGGGGGTGTGGGTGCTGGTGATCCTTTTGAAGTGGAATTCTAAATCAATACCTGACTGCCTTTCAAAAGGAAGATTTCACTTGGCCTTCCAAGGATCAGCAAAAAAATACAAAAAAAATTTTCTTATTCTTTAATTTTTTTGCCATGATTTTAGTCATCTTGACTTAAAAATTCTGAAGGGGGACACTACACAATTGAAAGTCCAGGTTTGTATTTGCCATGAGAGCCACTCTGTTTTCTCAATAGTATTTCTCAATAATTGAAATAATGTAGGAGCTTGCTTTTGTGTGTGAGAGAGATAAAACATTTGTGGATGTAACATTTGCTGCTCAGATCAGGGAAATGAGAGAATCAATGAACTTGTTTCTCAGGAGGAAAGGAGCTCTCTTATTGCATCCATGAGTGGGGCATTTATAGGAATGTGTTCCTTAAGCCAAATAATACTGATAAGGAAGCCCTAAACATGAATTTTAACTTCCCTTGCCATGGATTTTTGTGGGATTAGATCTGGCACCCGTTCAGATACAGAAGTTTTCATTAGAAGGCTGATTTACACCCAGCCCTGCTCTGGGTCAGAGATAACTCCCAAAAGACGTAGGCAGCTTCCATGAGTAAAGACAGGGAGCAATAAAACTTCAGAAAAGTCAGTAGTTTTATCTAATTTTCTCAGGCAAGAGCAGTACTTTGAAGACAAATCACTTCCCTGGTTCCAATAATTTAATTGGCTTCAATCATGTGGCAGGGGAAAAGTGCAATAAACAGTGTGATGATGCCAAGTGTGTAACAGCAGAGCTCTGCTTTGCTGGCACTGGGATGTCCCTGCTGGGACACTGGCTCTGTCCCTGTGCTGCCAGGCATCTCCATGGGGCTGCATCTCTTCATCCCCTTGTGCTGCTCCAGTGCTCGAAATGGGGCACAGGGGACAGAGGACAAGCACTTAAAAGCAGCTTTGAGTTGATGGTGAGATCTCCTGTCCTGCTGCTGGCTGTTCTCTGGGAGGGATTCCCTGCCACTGCCATACATTGCAGCAGATTGGTATTTAAAAGTGTTTTTCACATGGTAAGAACTACAAATCAATGTTGAAAATAACTCTAAAAAAGGGGGTTGGGTGATGGGATGGGAGGGAACGACCTGGAGCAGCAGGGGAGGGTCAGGATGAACATCAGGAGGAATTTCCTCATGGGAAGGGTGGGCAAGCATTGCAAGGCATGAGTTCAGCTCCAGCTTGCACAGGGGTGAGCTGGAACAGAGACCAGACTGGGCAAAAGGAATAAAATCAGCATTTATTGAAAGGATTCACCTTGGGAAGTGCAAGAGCCCGGCTGGGGCTGCACCCAAATCAAATCCCAGATGGATCCTGGTCATGAGTTTTACACTTTTATCAGTTTTGGTTCATCCACACATTGGGGTCAATTATCCAAGCACAGCCCCAGGCTATGAAGTCTCAGCCCCTGCCTTGCCCCCTTTCCCTTCTGTTGTTTCTGATTTTTGGGTACCTGTTGTCCTTGATTCTCTGCTAGGAAGGAATTGTTTTGTCACTACCCTGCAAGAAGAACTCACTAACACCCAATATAAAGTTTCAGAGTTACACACTAAGCAGCAGAGAATCTGAGAAATAGAGAAGTTAAAATTCAAGGCATCACCTGAGCATCCAACCCAGCCTGGTCCCCATGGGCAGGGGAACAAACTGCACCCATGAGCTCCTTGCTAAAATTCCTGGGAGGATTTGTCCCTACCACAAGAGATTCCTGGTGTCAGATTCTGGTCCCATGTCAGAAATTTGCTGTAGCTCCATTTTCTCCTCAGCCTTCCCTAAAAAGTGTTCTGTACTGCTTTGTTTCAGCCAAGCAAGGCAGACAGTGAAAGATTAAAAAATTACTTCAAAAGGCAATCCTACAGTTTTTGATAATGCTTTTTCAATGTGTGCAACCTGTATGAAACAGATGAATTCGTGTTTTAAAAGCAGGACTATTTCCATCTCAAAAGGGAATCTTAGAAAGGCAATAAATCTGTTTTAATTGGTTTTATCATTCTAATACAATCTTAACAGGTACAGTCACTCATTTGCACTTGGAATAAAAAGTATTCAGCACATTGCATGCTGGTTTGAATCACTGTTTCCTACACAGCCCTTTCTGAACTTGCAAAAAAAAAAATTAAGTTACCAAGCCACCACTTGGCTTTTCTCAAGTATTGATTGTGCAAAGGTTTATGATGCAAGTCTGGCCAGTCTGGTAGGTGATTTGTAGCTGTTACAATTTGTTTCCCCCATCATAAGGGATATTTGAATAAACAAGTTGCAGGAAGCAGCAGGGCTGTGAGTGCTGCCAGGTGTCCCTGGCACGGAGGGCTCTCCTCAGGCTGCCTGTAGGGACAAGATGGTCTGAGCAGAGCACTCCCTGCAGGGAGCCAAAAACACTGAATGAATTCAGCCTGGAAAGGTTGTAAAAAGGACTCTCAGAAGAATGGAGTAAGATGAGCAGGCAGCTGAAGAGAGGGGGAGAATAAGCTGTAACAAAGTGAGCTGATGGAGAGGCAGAAAGCAGCTTAGCTGTAATGCTGGTGACATCAGTGGGAGTGCTCTGGAACTGCACTTGGCTCAGGCTTCACAAAGAAAAAATCAAATAGCTGAAGACTTCCAAATATGAATGTTCTCAGTAAAAACGTGTGTTAAAAACCTCACCTGTGTCTCCAGCGTGCTGCCCACACTGATCCTGCCCCTCTGCTCAGGTGAGACCCCACCTGCAGAGCTGCTCCAACTCTGGGAACAGGCAGCAGGATGAGCAGAGGGGTGAGCAGCTCCGCTCTCAGGCTGGGGAACTGGGATTGTGACTTTATCCCTGGAAGGAGCTGAGATGGAAGAGGACAATTTAGAAGGGCCTGGATTGATAGGACCAGGGGGAATGGCTTCCCACTGCCAGAGAGCAGGTTTAGATGGGATTTGAGGGAAAAATCCTTCCCTGGGAGGGTGGGGAGGGCTGGCACAAGGTGCCCAGAGCAGCTGTGGCTGCCCCTGGATCCCTGGCAGTGCCCAAGGCTGGGGTGGATGGAGCTTGGAGCACCCTGGGCTGGTGCAAGGTGTCCCTGCCATGGCAGGAGTACAGCTGTATTATCTTTAATGTCCCAGCCCAAACCATTCTGGGATTCTGTGAACATTTCAGCTCCTGACATCAATTTATTAGAGAATCACAAGATTTCTCTGGCACACCATCTTTAAATGGCTTTTTCCCATGTGTTGCTTTTGGAATTACTTTCATTGGGTATTACCCTTTGAAGAAACTCATAAGGTTATCAGGCAGATTTGCCATGCTCACGCTGAGCTGTGTTTTAATTTTTTTGAGTGGTCCCTGAGCCTGTTTGTGATGGTGAGTGCATTATAGGGGGTGGGAGGAATTTGGTCATAAATCACTGCACGAGTCTGAGCTGCAGGAGGATAGATTAGGTCTTAATTCCAAAGGGGTGGCTTTGTTTGATTTCCCACTTTATTCCTGGCCAGCAGTCCCAGTAGCCACCAGTTGTGTTTATGGGAGGGCTCTGAGTGGGGGAAAACATTTGAACATCCCCAGATCTGTCCTTCTGGCTGGATCACATCTGGGGGAATTTCACTTAGGGGCTGCTGGGATGCAGACAGAGAGAAAAAAACAAGTGGGAAAGGGTAAAAAAGAGAGGTTTTCTCTCATGTTCTTTTCACACACTCTTGTCTTTCATTCTGTTCTCCATCCCCCTGCTGGGGTTTGCCACGGAATGCCAAGGCAGCCTCCGTGGTGTGAACCTGACAGGAGTGTTGCCAGTTTTCACAGCCATCCCATTTCCTTGCCCATCACCTTCCCAAAGCTTGCTCCAGCAGGATGTTTGGGAGGGCAGAGCGTTATTGATCCCTCTCAACTTTGTGTTTCATTAAAACAGAGCTCTGGGCACGGAGCCAGTGCTCAGCCCAGCCCTGCTCTGCACAGCAGCCCTGCCAGGAGCTCCAGGATGTATTTTGGGGATGGATAATGAGCCCATCACACAGCCCCTTCATGTTCCTCACCACGAGCTCATGGTACCACGCTGTTTTTTGGGGGGGTGAGGAATTCTCCCTGCTCCAGCCACTTCTGTCTGACACATTATTTAAAAAAAAAAACCAAAAAAGTTTACATTTACTCTTGCCAATGTCCTCCACCTTCAAGGAGGATTCATGGGGAAGGGATGGTATTTCCATAGCAACAAGGGATTTTTTCCAGAAAACTGGTGGATTTCCAAGGCACAAAAGCTTGTTCAGAGCCCAGAAGTACCTGGATGGAAAACAAAACAGATGGTAAACCCTCTACATTTTTATTTTTTCAGAATAATTTTTTTTTTGCCAGTCATTCTCCACTTTCCCCCACGTCCTAAATGTTTGCTTTGCAATGAATTTCTGATCTGTGATGGATTCAAGGCAGTGCCCAGTGGAGTTGGAAATCAGCAGCACCCAGGTCTGATCTGGGAAGGGACAGGGACTCCAAGCTGCTCAGAAAACATCAGGGATTTTCTTTACATTTAAAGACATTTCCTAATATTGTCATGCAGAATAATGTTTTATAAAGCTTGGGGAATTAGGACATTGAGAACTTTTGCTTGGTGAATTCCCAGTCTTGGAAAAGTGCTCAAAGGACGAACCTGGCCATGCTGCAATCTGATTTTTTTTTTTCCTGAGATGCTGCATTTTTCCCAGAGAACAAGAACTAATATTTTAATATGAATGGGGGTTCTCCATAATTATCAAACATTAGTTATTACCTTCATCATCAATTATGGGGCAAACCTTTTTGCCTCTATTTGAGTCATTTTTCTCACAATCACGGGAATTATCAGATTTTGTAACAGTCCCAAAAAGAGGAGGAGCTCAGCTTAGCCCAAAGTGGTAGGACAAAGGAATTATAGCCCAGTTGAGCCTGGCTTAATGAAGTTCAGGAGGAAGAAGGAAAAAAAAGTCTTAAGTAATATATAATTTTCAATTTTACTTCTTCCCAATATCTTTTGTTGTTTGTCAGTGTAAAAATACAAGGCTTGACAAAGAAATTGCAAGGATGTCCATGGTTGTTTCTCATAATTTAATTAAAAATAAAGAATTGGAGGAAACTCCAACTCCAGGGCACCCAGGACTGCTGGGCCTTGACATTTGTCTCCATTTTTGTGTTACACCTTGGAAATGTACATTTTGCCTTTCGTTCAATTTCTGTTTTAGTTTTCTGGTCCTTAATCTGCTTTTCAACTTTTTTTGAAGCTGAACAATGATTTATTACATCCAGCAAAGATGCTAAGAGGGAATTGGAGGTAATTTAAGTTTATTTTTATGATGGAGTTTGCCAGTGTCAAATTCTCATTCGTAACCAGCACATTTTCAGTTGTGAACCCCTTTTCTTGAGCATCTCCACTGTCACTTAGGTGTCCAGTATTTTATGTTTTCCATTTGCCAAAGGGGTGCTGAAAGCAGACAGAAAATCCCCTTCCACCCAACCATTACTGACAAAATGCCTTTAATGAAAAAAAA
>PYHW01009930.1:500007-511669 GCA_013186435.1 Turdus rufiventris | reverse complement strand
GTGTGTTGTTCTGGAAGTGTGAAGGAAAATTTTGGCAGTAAACCAAACCCCGCTTGGGTTTTGCTCCCCAATGGACTTAATGAGCCCTCACCTATCAAGCAAAAGGGATTAAGTATGCCCAGAGTTTCCCTGAATTTAAATAGTTTTAATATTCCAGACCATCCTAAATGGGATCTGATGTGAATAAAAATAAAACATCTCCATCTGATTGGTAGCTGTCATTCCATGTTTGCCTCTGCAGCCAAAAAAGGGGAGGAAGAGGGAAAACAAAGTTCTTGCTGTATGGACAAAATGGAGCAAATAATTCACAACTAATAAATAACACAATCTCCTCCTGAGGACTAAAAATACCCTGCCTTTATTGGAAGTGTATTTATTGAAAATAATCAGGTAAGTAAAATGATGTTACTTCTATTTCTTGCCTGGTCATAAGAACAAGAAGTTCCAGAGCAAATTTAAAGTTCATTTCCTGCAGATCCGGGTTTATGAGATTTTAAAACTGGCGTTTGGTAACTGGTCATGAAAGTGGAATTTGAACTGCATGAAAGTTTGTGGAAAGTGATCAAAGGCAGCTTGCAGAAAAATTAAATTATATTTCATGATCATTCTTCATTCCCAGTGTTCATGTAACTCATAGCCCTGCAAGCTCAGAAATTTTGATCTGGAAGCTCACCTAAAGCCTGAAACAAATGTAAGGGATTGCAAATCAAAGTAGGAATGTGGGTTGGTCCAAGCCCCTGAAAGCCTCTCTTGGTCAGTCCCTCATCACCTCTGTGCTCAGTAACTCTTTCTGACAGTGGCTGTACATGCAGAGCTTTAAAACCAGTTACAAATATTTTAACCTGGACGAAAAGCCCCACAAAGTTAATAAATCTGGTTCATTTTTGTCAGGAGCAGTATGAGAACAAAGGAAGAGAATGGCAACAGAAGGTTTATAACTTACAGTACAACTCCACCAGATGGATCTGAGTTGAATTTCAGTTCTTATTTTCCTTGAAAACTTTACATTTGCTTCCTATAAAAGTGACTCTGGGAGAAATCAGGCGAGCACTGACTTCTTTGTGTGATCTACATTTGTGAAAGCTGATTGCAAAAATAGGGAATTATGTTTATGAAAATCAGATCTTGGCAAATGAAACAAAAAAAAAAATACAACTGAGCATTGGAGGAGACACATAAAATGGCTGAAAGTTAAATAATCTGATTATAAATATGATGACATAGAGCATGCCAGCATCAAATCCTGCATTACTTCATCTCCCATGCACGGAAATCTAAGGGGACAAACCTCAACAAAACAGGCTCTTGATGCTTTTTCAGCTGAAGAACTCGATCCAAAGCTCACAAAGTCAGTATGAATCATTTAAGTTTTGGATGCTGAGTGCCAGTTTTCCTGCAGGAAATTATCTTACCTCTAAAATCACATTTTTCCTAGCAGGAACTTCATAATTAAAACTAGTCTTGAGCACTGTAACATAATTTATGTAGAATATTGCCTCTACTTTCTTTGAAAATATAGATAAGTATCCCATGTACAATGGATGCCTTTCAGTAAGGCATTATTATGGAATATTAAAAACTGTATTCATCTGGCTACTAAGAACACGATTTCCCTACAGGGAAGAACATGTTACAATGCTACTAAACAATACTCCAGGTAAGGTCCGGAATACAGAATATTTTCAGGTTGATTACACATTATGCAAACTACTTGAGTTCCTTCTCAAGATCAAAAAATCCATAAATCCATATGTGTTTCCACAGGCTCTCCACTCAAATTGCCTGTCAGGGTAAAAAAAAAAAAATCTTGAAAACTGTGCTGTAACCATGATGATGAAGGAAAATTACTGCCAGACAGATTATGTAGTGAAGAAAAACTGTGTAAGTTATTGTGTGCCTCCTAGCCTGAATACATATGGGACAAATGCAAATTTGCCAAATGAAATACAGCTTAGAGTGCATAAATTTCAAACAGATAATACTTTATCCTTATTCAATCCTGGCTTGGATCATGGAGTGCATTTTCCTGAAACTCCAGCTTTTCTGTGGAGGCTGTTTATCCCCTAAAGGAGCATCAATTATAAATAATGGTCAAGCCACCAAAATTGGAAGGACAAGACTGCAAGCAAATAAACTGCAAGAATATAGCTGATAAAAACTTGAATATTGCCATGCACTCCAGCTCTCCTTTGAGGGGGTGGCATGGGAATTATCATTTATTGGCAGAAACATAAATAAATACCTGGTCTGGAAGAGACAAGGTGTGATGCATGGACCTACAACTGCACAAACCTACAGGGTGGGCATAAATAGAGCTTTTGTGAAAAATTAAGCATCACAAGGATGTTTAGCCCTGTGGGTTCTGAGCATTAACTAAAGGTTAGTGTGGATAATGTGATAACTTGTAAAAAAAGCCATTTGAAGGCTCTTTGCACTCAGTGAGGTTGATTTAGATTTTTCCTACTTAAAGCTCGGCGCTAAATGAGCAGAAGAGCAGATTGCTTCCTCCAGAGTGGTGAATAAATAATACAGTGAGGTAAAACCACAGAAAAACCTGGATTTAAAGACAAACAGGGGGATGGTTTGAGAAGTTTGGGAATAAAGGTTGGAATGAGATGAAGAAACAAAAAATCTCGATATTTAGTAAAATTTAGATTGCTTTATTTCATCCAGACAGAGCAAAGCAGCTCTGAGGAGATGTGAGGGATCACTGCTCACTCCACGCTACATCAAACCTTGGTCTGCAGTTTCTTGTAGTATTGTCTCTCATTGTAATCAATAATTTTTGTTTTCTTGCTGTCATAATTTTGCCAGGCGAACAGAGGTGGTGAATAAACATCCATACAATCTCTGGGAGTCAGTCCCATGGATACCATCGGGTCCTGAGAGATAAAAATGGCAAAAATTCGGAAGTTCTGGTTTTTGTAGATAGGCAGTCATTGGTAAAATATAGGCATGAAATCTATCGGACTATTGGAAAGTCTGATTTTACAAACCGGTAGTAGATAGAAATTATTTAGAAACATACTATTCATAACAGGGGATTTAAAACAGAATGATTTAATCATGTTTTGTCTCCATCAAGGATCCACGCTTCACTTCAGACATTTGTATTTTGGTTTATATAAACCCTAATACTTTTATGATTAACACGAATCTTTTATCAGTTATCACAGGGCTCATTAAAAGGAGGGGTAGGGATATTTTAGAAGGGCACAGAGGCAAGGGGCGATGGTTTAAAAGGCAGTTTTAGGTAAGGAAGGAATTGTTCTCCGCGAGGGCAGCCCTGGCACAGGAACCCACAGAGGCTGTGGCCGCCCTGGCAGTGCCCAAGGCCGGCCGGCCGGGGCTGCCAGCAACAAGTGGAAGGTGTCCCCGCCATGGCAGGGTAACACAGGACGATCTTTAATGTCCCTTCCAACCCACAATATTCCGCGATTCTATGATAAACGAAGCTCTGCCCTCAGCCGAGCTCCGCGTCCCCGCACGGAATTGTCTCTGCCCTCATCCCCCCCACCCGGCGGCGCCCAATGGTGGCTCCCGCGCTGCCATGGTAACGGCGCCGCGCTCGGGGCCGGGACAGGGACCGGGACCGCGACTGGGACAGGGATCGGGACCGAAAAAGGGACAGCCCCTGCCGGGGTGAGCCCTCAGCTCCCCCCAAGACCGGCCGGGTGAGCCTCAGCTCCCCCCCAGCTCCCCCTCAGCTCCGGCCGGGTGAGCCCTGGCAGTTCCCCTCAGGAGCCGAGGCTCCGGCCCAGCAAGCCCCGTGCCCAAGGAGGGCCGAGAGCAGCCGGGGAGGTGTCAGTTGTGTAAATCCCGATTTGTTCCCGGAGGTGTCAGTTGTGTAAATCCCGATTTGCTCCCGGAGGTGTCAGTTGTGTAAATCCCGATTTGCTCCCGGAGGTGTCAGTTGTGTAAATCCCGATCTGCTCCCGGAGGTGTCGGTTGTGTAAATCCCCATTTGCTCCCGGAGGTGTCAGTTGTGTAAATCCCCCCATTTGCTCCCGGAGGTGTCAGTTTTTTAAATCCCCCCGATTTGCTCCCCTCACCCGCACTGTTGTGCTGGCCCTGGCACTGCTCTCTTTATTGCCCCCCTCATTCTTTTCAGGTTTTAGATTACAATTCCAGGCAGTTCATTCTTCCCTGTACCGACGACTTTTCATCAGGCTTGAGAAGACACCCGAACAACCCCACACTTTACTGTTTTACACATTTATTTCTTATCTGCCCTTGTGCTCTGCTCTGTTCCCCAGCCCATCTGGACCGAGTAAAACCCACAAACCCATCCCACAGTGGGGCTTTAAGGGCAAATACTGACTGCTGCCATTACCCACCTTAGTTTTAAGGTTACTTTTCACTTTATCTGTTATTTATCACTCCGTGTATTATTTATTACCCTATGTGTTATTTATCACCCCACCTGCTCGGGGCAGAGCTGTTGCAGTGGCTGTAGCTCCACACTGTGGGTAAGAAGGTTTTTCTCTTGAGAAACATGCTCTTGTAAGGGTTTTTGGTTTGCAATTTGTGTTCTTTTTAAGGTAGAGGCCTGGACCATCCTGCTCACAGCCTTTGTGTTTGAAGTTATTTATAATGCAGCTGCAATTACAGCTCTTGGTGAAGTTCTAGTGGATTCACTTATGGTTTTTTCCCTTAACTGCTATAATTTTTTCCTTTAACTAAAAAACCACAACACACAACAGTGAAGATACATAACCCATAGAAATAGGTGTTGAGTTTGCAGTTACCAAGATAATGCATCTTTCCAAAGCGTGATGAAATTGCAAAATATGGTAGGACTTAGGGGAAAGTGACATTTAGTTGTTTTCATGTTGTTTTCCTGATATTTCTGCATGTTGTATGCTGTTATACATAGAAATGGAAAATTGGCTTAAAAATAGAAAGTGGAGTCTGAAATTGTTGGTGTCACAGATATTAGGGCATGGAGAATATGAATTTATTCTGAAAGGCTGGGATTATTTCAGCATACCTGTATTAAAGTTTATGTGATGTATTTTTTTTTCCATTCTTATATTTTTAATGGCATTCTTTTCCATCTTTCTTTAGTTAGCATAATAAATGTTTGGAAGGACCAGAAGTCTCAGTCATTGCAATTAACAGCAAATGGGTGGGGAGTGATGCTAGAGAAACTCTTTATTGCACTTGGAATAAATCTTCAAAGGAAATAGTTTGGTTTGAATTATTGGTAAGTGGATGGAACTTAGTGTAGTGTGAAATCCATGTTCATGGGGTTGATAATTGGATGTGAGCTGTTGCATAGTAGTATCCCCTTGGATTTTATGGGTTTATTGATGTGAGGAAGCTGTTGGAATTTAGTCTGGCCCAGTTAAACTCTTGTAGTGTGAAATAAAATACACCTATCTTAGCTGTGTGTAAGTTATAAACCTGTCTTTAAATTGATTAGGAAGAGACTTGAGCTAAGCTGAGGCACAGGCTGGGTGGAATTTGGGTTTATTTAAAGCTGACTCAAACTTCATTTAGCCCAAACAGCCGTTTTTGTTTTGTTACTTTTAACTGTGCATCCGTCACCAGCACAGAAGAACCTGCTGGAACGATGAAATTTGAGTGGCAGAAAAGATGTGGCTAATTAGTGCTTGATTTATTTATGTTGATGAGCTGCTTTAGTGTTCGGTGATGCTTATTAGAGAGAGAAAAGGGATTCATTAAAGAAAAACCCAATAGAAAGAGGGAACTCCTCTGTGTATTTAAATTCCAGGTCTGTTTTGGGGACTTTGGCCTTGCCTTCATGCACTTCCCTGCTCAGGGATATTTCAGGATGCCCTTCAGGCTCTGGATGTGCATTTCCCGTGGGGTTTGTTTAACTTGGACTCTTTAACATTTGTTTTTATCTCACAGAGGATTATGCTGTTTAGTGAATTCCTGTATTTTCTCAGAATAATTCTGTGGGTTGATCACTGTCTATCTCTATCCCCTGTTATCTACAACTTCATGCTGTTTTTTCCCCACCCAGTGTTCCTAAAACTTTGTAGGGCATTTTATCTCTAATATTCTCACACAGCATCTCTGATATTTATCTCTGATATTGCTGCATTTTTAAGTTATCCCTTTAAATATTTGCTTTCAGTGGAATATGTTAAAGTTAACTCATATAAATGGTACTTTTGTATTAGCTACCTTCCCTCCTTGAGCTTGCTCAGCTGACCTGTGTCATTTGCCTCTGTTTTTGCTATTAAATAACCTCAAATCCAGTGTGTGACCTCCTGCTGCCCACCTCTGCTGGTTCTGCCAGCACACATTTACCAAGAGAAAAACTTTCTTCCATTCAAAATTTATAAAATCTTCTTTCACCCTGGAAAGTGATGAAGGAATTTCTGTGTTGAAGTGATGTTAGAATTGAGTGCTTGGGTTTTCTGACACAATAAGAAATGTTTGGTCAGCACTGAAGTGCTGCATTTTAGGTGTTTTAACTTGCATGTGCCATTGAGGTGTTTGGCCTCATGGGTGGAGATATCTGGGCACATTTTATCTGTATTAATGCTCAATTCAGGTTTACCTGTCAGCAGACAGTTTTCCCAATCCTAAACTTCTCCTATCATTCACTAGGTGCTGCTCTTCCCTGGAAGCTGAGATCCAGGAGCTGCAGAAGACTTTCCAAGCACCCTGTCAACTGTAAGTCTCTGATTTTTGTTTCTTTTTCCATGTCCTTGCCAGCAGCAGCAGCAGGAAATGCCCAATTTTTGCACTGACTGCAGTTATCCCACAAACATTCCAGCCCAGCAAGGCTCTGGATGTTCACTTTCAATTTTTAAAAAACTTCATGCTGTATGAATTTCCTTTGTGGAAAAGTATTTTATTTTACAGCTTGGGTTAAAAAAAAAAAAAAAAATCTAAATACCACTGAAGTCTTGAGAGGAGGGATTAACTCTGCTTTGTGAGTTATTGTGGTTTTTTGTATCAATTTGTCTGTGACAGAAGGAATTCATCTTCCCAGATCCAGTGAGATGCTTTGACTTCATAGCCATTGGTACAATTTTCTCCTTCTTGGTGCTTTTCTGTGGGTTTGGTACAAGAAAGCTGTGTTTTTAATATTAATCTGCTTGCACTGAACTTTAGGGAATTACCCAAATGAAACAGCCAAGAAAATCTTTTCCCTGGTATCATAAATGTAATAAAAAAGGGTTTTTTTTTCCCAGTTAAATTTAATTTTGAGTTGCTCTAGGATTTTATTGGCACTTCACATAAACAAGTTTTGTGCTCCATTTCCCTCTATATATGACTATTTTTGAATGTGTAATGAGTTTTTTAGTGTTTTAATTTCAATCAAATTCCCATTTCAACAGGTTCCTAACTGTAGATCATTGAAATTCTCTTTTCTAGGAAAAGTTACACTGGGCATCATGAATGTCAATGATTTTGTAATTCTCTCAGGCTCAAAAGCTGGAACCTCAATGAGATTAAAAACAAAGTAAGTGCATTCTATCTGATTGGGATTGAGATGTGTTTTCCTAATTTTTAATAAGTTTTAATGCAACATTAACTAGAAGAGTGCAAGAGCAAGAAAATTTGTGATGTGTTTCTTTTCTAGCATTTTCCCTATGCTTTCATCCACAAACCTTTCTTTTCTCAGGCTTTAATCTACTTCCTGATTAAGTTAGAGGTTTTGTAACCCAGTGAATATCCCGAATAATATGAACATACTAAAGAAATCAGTGGATTGTTTATTTTAATAAAATTAAACCCCAAAACTTCCTGAGTACAGTTGTATCAGTTTTATGTTGGAATTTGTACTTGACCTGTCCTAAATTTTCCAGAGCTGTTTTCAGTCCTGCTGAGAGACAAAAGAGGGACATGGCTGTAATGATAATTTTTCCAGCTTCTGTTTTTCTGCTTTAAACTTCTTCAGGTGCCTTACTCACTTCCAGGTGATTTCTAATATTTCACTCTTTCCTCCAGAACTGTCAAGGAATTGCAGTTGGAGAAAGCACAGTTAGAAACAGAAAACAGAGAGATGGAGAAGAGATTATGGCAGCTGCAGTCAAACATGAGCAGAGAAAAAGAAGAGAGGAGGTGGGTTCCGTTTCCCTTTGGAAAAAAGGAATCCAATGAGGAGCTCCCTCCACACTTCCAACTCTTGAAGAGTTTGGAATTCACAATGATATTCAGTCTCCTCTCTCCCATCGTTCATCCCAATGGTAAACTTGCTTCCCTATGACTTGAATTTTCAACTCTCACATGATATTTGATCTGTTTTGCTCATTTATTCCCTCTTCTCCTTTTCCCTCTGTCTGACTGGATTTGACACCTTAGTTTCCAAGCAGGAGACAGGGTAGTTTCTCCTGCCCCCTTCTTTATTTCTGAGGTTTCTGCAGAATGTGCTGCTATTATTTTGCCTTTGATCCTCTTTTACATTTGTGACCTCCTGGAGAGGCATCTTCTGCACGATGGCAAACAAGGCTTGGAACCAAGCACGGTGTAATGAGGCAAAAGCTGGGGTGAACTTTAAATCTGAGTCATTCTGAGTGTTGGCAGATTCCTGCAGCATCTGCTTCCTTTTCCTCGAGTTTCTGCCTGCTGTGCTTTGTCCCTGGGAATGCAAATGCCTTGGATTTGGATGCCTGGGTGCTGCTGAGGGCCTGCTGTTGGCAGCATTGCCCTGAGCTGCTGGGGCAGTGTTTTGCAGGTGATGTGTGGCACTTTCGTGTTTTGTGGTTTGTTCTCAAGGCCTGGTACCTGCAGACCCTGATAGGGTTGCTCTAATGAGCTCTGAGGAGAGGAGACTTTGGCATTTGCACCACTGGAATCATGGAATGGTTTGAGCTGGAAAGGATCTGAAAGCTCCTGCATTTTTAGCAGTGCTGGATGAAGTCCTGGAGTAAATTGGGACAATGAAGGCTCACACAAAATATACTTCTGTTTTTATTCTTCTAAAACCAACCTTTGAGACTTGATAAGGGTTTTTTTGTTTTTAAGTTTAAAAACTTGGACCAATTTAATGGTTTCAAAAGAAGTATTTTCTTTCACATTTGTTGTATTTACTGCTATTAAAGTAGACATGAAGCAGGTTTCAATGGAAGGGTCTACTTGTGCTTTGGGGAATTGATGATCCTTTAGACAAGAATTTTACTTTTGTGGTGTTTTGTTCATATTTAACAAGCTGAAGGAAACTTTTTTGCTTGTCTTGCTTGCAGAAGGCCTAATTTTGAAGTTTTTTCTTGCCTTGGTTTGTAGGAAGTTAGGTGCTTATCACTGGAAATCTGGGCAGGCAGGACCACCAAGGACCACCCAAGGCCATTTTGTGGCACAAAATAACGAAAACAGGAAGAAGGTAGGAAACAATATTTGCAAGTAAAGCTGTTTAAAGTATAACAGGATGTAGGATTGGATTGATGCTGCAGAACAGGAAAATTTCAAATACTGTAAAACCAAAAGGTTAAGCCACATCTGAGTAAAATTCCTGACTGCTTATTTTTCCATGCCAAGCTGCTGATTCCCTTTGAGCTGGAGGAACATCAGGTTTTGTTGGGTGATCTGTTGGGGCTTTAATTGCAACAAACAGCAAATTATCATTGCTCCTACAGATTTAGTTCTGTAAGAGTGGCACTGGTAGTGGTGCAAGTCATCAGGAGCCTGTCCTTTGGCTGGCTGGTGCCCATGTTGGATCTGAAACACTTGAAAGGCTTTGGGTGCAAATTCTCTGCCTTCACAGGTAAAATAGACCACAGTTAAAGTCTTTTCTTTAGCTCGGTTTTATTGCCTCAGACCTAAAAGAAGAGATGGAGAACTTCCCTGCTAAATCTTTGAAAAATCTGTTTTCAGTATGCACAAATGGGGTGCTTATTTTCTTTTGGAAAAGTCTGTGTCAATTTTTCTTAAGCTGGCAGAAAATGAGAACTTCAGTAAAATTGCTTCCTTGTGAAGGGAGAGGATCAGAATGAAAAGGTTTTCTTTACCCCCCTCTTTCCCTTCCCCCTTCTCTGAGACAAGGAACTCAGAGCTGTTGCTTCCTCAAAAACAGGATTTCAAAAAGGGCAAAATTAAAATAAGGGGTGAATGAGGGACAGTGAGGCTGTGGGGTGAACTCTTTGCAGGGGAAAGCAAAAGCAGAAATGCTGGAAGTTATTAATTACTGAGATGTTGGAGCATGGAAGGGTCATGTGGACAATATTTCATGTCTGGGAAGGGAAACTGGTCCTGGGCTTCATGGCTCTCATGAGCAATACATGGAATTCTCTCTTTAAATGCATGCCTGCTATTTCCCTAAAACCATTTTCATTCTGTACAAGCTACTCTTTGTTCATTATCATAGAACCTTATACAGATTTATGTATATATTCTTTCCTCTAGGTTTCTCCAGAAAAAGTGAAGTTACAAATACTCAAGAATGAGATTCAAGGTAAAGACATCTTTCTTAACCAAATAAAACTTGAAAAAACTTCTGATAGATTAATTAAACTATTAAGAAATCAGAGAGTGAAACACTAGATTAGTTGAAGTTTTTGTTTGTTTTATTCCAGAGCCAGTGAAAAAAACAATTAAGCCTGAAAGAAAAAATGTTGTAGCTCGTGAAAATTTGGGAGTGAAGGGGATGGCCTGTGGACCACCTAAAATTAAGGGTGAGCTGCTGGTAAGTAAATGGTTTAAAAATAACTCTCAAGCAGCACAGTTTAATGTGTGTAGATTTTTTTTTTTCAGTATGTAGACACACATTTTTCTTTTGTTCTCTGAATTACTTAAGGCCCATAAAGTGAAGAGAAATTTTACATTTCCCTGAGTGCAAGGAAACAGATGAAATGGTTCTGTTACCAGAACTGTGACCACTGGTAACAGATGAAGAATTTATTTAAACTGTATTTTTATTAATTTGCCCAGCATGTGAGCATGACTGAAGAAGGCTGATCTCATCCTTAACTGAGGAACACATCTCAGTGATTAAAGCAAGATGTATGATTGTAGGAAAAGGTGACAAAAATAAGTGGTCCATTAATTTTTGTAATTTTAAATCCTTAGATAAAGCCGGGGAATGCATTGAATTCTGACTGCTTCCTGAGCTGGCACCTTGTTAACTGTGTTAGAGTGGAAATTTCTATTATCAGGTGTGAGGTGACTTCTGTTTAATAAGGGTATTTTGCCTTTTAGCAAGCAGGAAATAAGAATTATAAATAGGAAATAAATAATAAATAGGAAACCCAGTCTCCAAAGCGTAGTGTAGCCTCATACAACTCGATTTGTAAAGTAACCAATGTGAATGGAGAAGTTCCACTCTTGAGTAAGAGAAGAACATTTTTATTTAAAAAAGTATCACCTCTCTTAGAGATCTCACTCTGTAATACATGATGAGATTTATTTCCATTGTTTATTAAACCAGTTGGAGCTGCCCGCTGATCTTTTGTGTGCGTCTTTGGGGATAAAATACGTGCGGATTTGGAATTTAAGAAAAGTTGGCATCAAAACCACGAACAAAGAACACAACATGCTGCGAACCGAGCGCTGGGTTTGGATTTTCCCGGCGCTTTTTGGGGAGCGATCCCGGCCCTGGAGCGATCCCGGGGCGCGGGGGCCGCTGCAGTGCCGGCAATGGCCGCCCGAGGGCGCTGCGCCCCCGCAGGACGCTGCGGCCGCTGCGCATCCCGGAGCGCTCCCGAGTCCCGGGAGAGATCCCGGAGCGCTCCCGAGTCCCGGG
>PYHW01009930.1:489158-499875 GCA_013186435.1 Turdus rufiventris | reverse complement strand
GATCCCGGAGCGCTTCCCGAACCCCGGGGGTAGATCCCGGCCCTGCGAGCCCGAGAAAGGGACAATGGAAGTGGAAATCCGAGCTGCTGGGAGCAGCTGGACTGCGGTCCGCTGGCCCCGCCTTAGGGGCAGCCAGGCTGGTCCCTGCTGATCCCGTTCTCACACACTGAACTTTGCGTTCTGCTCACCCCGCATTGCAGGGGGAGGTCCGGGAATGCTCTGGATGTGCAAACACCTTTAACAGCAATCACTTACTGCTTCTGCAAGTCACAAGTGCCATTGGATGTGCACGCAGTCCCTGAATCAGTTAAAGCAGAGATCAGGAGAAAGGAGGAGTTGGGAAAGCACCCTGGTTGTGTAGGGGCTGCTGATGTTTGACTCTGTCATTATTCTGGCTGTACCTTTGCTGCTTTGTTGTGGTAAGAACAGGTCCCTCACTTGGAGAATCCGCATTCAATCCACAAAGGATCTTTCCCATAAATACATCAATTCTTTTTTGTGGTTTTGCTTGATAATCATCCAAGAGTTGGTAATGAAAACCTTCCACAGTAATTTTCTTTGTTCTAATAATAAAGGTTGAAAAATCCCTGAAGTCCCAGTGTAGGACAGTTTTTCTCCTTTTGTAGCTGTTTGCAGTCGAGCTCATCAATTACAGTGTGGACTTCCCTGGACTGCTGTTTGAGTGGCTATCCCAGTTAGCCCCTTCAATGACCATTTTCCTCTTGCTGACCTCTCCAGATGTGCCCCTGTCCACTGAGAAGCTTCACTAAGCAGCTCTTCATTAGTAAAGCACATAGCTCATAAATCCCTTTAAATGACACATGCTGCATTAAATGCCTCATTTAATCCCTCCTGTACAGGGGATGTGGTGGCCATGGCTTTATATCCAAACTATGGGATGTGGGTGTCCATGGCCACTGCTCTCAGAAACCTTTCAAAGTGGGGGGTTTGTGTGTCTAGTAACAAAAACTTTTGTCTTATTTATCTCTTGATAGACCTTTGCGATTAATTGTGAGCAAGATCACCTAAAATGGGAGTGATCTTGATTATCAGGTAGCTCAGCTTAGCCCAGAAAATTGAGTGCTGCAGTTCCACACTGACACTAAAAGTGTTGCTGCTAGTCAGAAATGCTTTATCAGTGATGCTGTGGAACTGATTTAGGAACCAGCCTCAGAACCAGCCTGTGCAAACCTCGGAAAGCAGGACAAAGGATCCTTGCTGAGTGGTGCCTTTGATGAGGAGGAGTCTGCAAAGTCTTTTCAGGAAGCTTTACTTCAGTGGAGGAGTGGTAAAAGTGATCCTGGAGGAGATCTGTGTGCCAGTGGGGTCCCATCAGGTATGACATTTTAAATACAACTGGGGCCATTTGGGGAAGTTAGATTTTAGATTAGTGAAGGCAGATATTATGTGAAGCCATTTTGTTCTTTCTCAGAGTGTCTTTATTAATAACAATCCTCTCTGAAGGTGTTCTTAATGATATGCAGAGCATTTAGCTCAGTTTTTGTAATGATCTCTGCCCCATGTCCCATGGCCTTGTGTCTCACGTGGCACTTCAGCATGAACTGCAGTGCTCAAACATAAAACCAGTTTTAAACTGAGGCAAGGAATGTGCAGGGCTCAGGATTTTGTGTGTTCTATCCAAGTACATTTTCTGCTTGCCTTCCACAGGATCTTAATATTTCTTTGTCCCAATGAAAAGCTGCAATCAGCTGAAGTATGTATGGAAAAATATGGAAAATTCCTCTGGTCTGATTGGATTTGTGCAAATCCAATCTGGCTTGTTTCTCTAGTCCATGGACGGTGGCTTTTTGTACAAAATAATATTAAACTGATTTTTTTTCCATTTTTTTGTTTGTTTCTGTGGAATTTTGATCTGTGGAGTCATGGATTTCCATCTCCCCATCATTTCTATGGCTCCAGTGTAGTAATCTGTAATAAACAAGTTTTTCTGGCTGCCCCCATTACTGCCTGTGCTCTGTAAATATAATATTGCTGGCCATTTAAATTTTGCAGTTATGCAAAGACCCAAATGTGATGTTCATTCAAGAATAATGTAGGTAAAGAGCAAGTTTAGAAGCCTGAACAGCTGTATAATTTTTTACAAATAATTCTGACAGAGCCTGTGGGGGTTTGTGAGGTACAGACCAATATTACAGCTCTGAAGGAACCCATCCATGTGGAATTCCAGCAGGATGGCCTGAGCTACATGGAGAAACTCCTGCTGAAGAAATACAGGAGGTATTGTTGAATTTGCTGCTCCTAATGACAGAATTCAGAATACTGAATTAACCAAAATTCAGATGAAGCTTTAAAAATATTAGATATAATGTCAAGAGTTAAAGGGAGTGGTTTTAGTACAGAGAGCTTTATTTTTAATCAAATAATGATTATAATTAACTTGATCACTTCATAGTTCAGAATTCCTGCAGAGTGAGTGCTTAGAGGGATTCTCTTTGCTATCAAGTTATTGTAGAAGTTGAAGACTTGTTCTGATATTTGGTTACTTGATTTTGAGGCATTTGCTACAGGAGTTTTATAGAGAAAAGAAATCTTTAGGATTCTTTTATGGACATTACATAGTTATTTTCAGAGTTCTTGAGGGGCAATGAAATTAGGAGGTGTTAGTTAATGCTGCAGTGAATAGGCTGGTAGGGTTTTTCTTTTTTTCTTTTTTTCCTGCTATATTAAAAAAATATGACTTTTTAAGATTGATTTTTATTTTTTTTTCCTGTCTCAGAACTGCTGTAGATCAATTTTTTTCAAGTTGCATGAAAGATTCAAGGCCTGTGCAAGCCCTGAGTGTTCATCAGGCTGGGGCTGGAGGAGGGGGACAAGGAGAAGATGATGATGATGAGGAGGATGATGATGACATTGAGGAGTTAACAGGTGTAACAGATTTGTTTATTCCATCTAAAATACTTTTTCTTTGAGATTTCTTTCCCACGATTGCTGAACAATTCCACTCTTAAGCAGTTTCTGCTAAAAGCAATAATAAAAGGGGATATTGGTGGTTTTCATAATGATTAAAAATGTTGCATTTTTTTGTGTGCTTTGAGCAGGAAAAACTGAAATGCATAAAATTATTTCTGTTTCACAGATGAAGAGGTGAAGAAATACTGGGCTTCTGTTTACAGAGTTGAAGAACCCAGCACTGTTTCTGAAAATGCAGAGTCCTCTGTGAAAATTGAGTTCCTTGATGATGTGAGTGCTGATAAAGAACTTCATGAATCTCAGTGTTAAAATGATTTGTTCAAGTCTTGATCTGTTAAATATTTAAAGTAGCAACAGTTAAATAACTTCCAATAAGGAAAAATATTGGTGCTTTCTTTGTTTTCCATACAAATATGGAAAATTGATAGTTCCAAAAATTCCCTGTATTTTTTTTCCTGTTTTATTCAGGGACCTGGCCTGTATAGGATTTATACCCAAATAAAGGCTTGCAGCTTTTCAGCACTTTTAACTTTTTTTTTTTTTATTTTTTAAATTTTAATCTGTTGTTGCCTGTGGGTCTCTGGTTTTTTGTTTTGTTCAGTCTCCTTGCAAAGATTTGGAAGAATCTTCACATTCTTCAGTGGAGGAAACTGGAGCTGTGGGGATGAATAAGCAAGGAAAAACTGACCCACTAGAGTGTGGAAGGTATGAGAAATGCAGAGATTGTAGGGGAAAAGGAAATAATCCCAAATTCGGGGTTAGTTCCTAAGAAATGGGGGCAGCTCTTTGCAGGCAGTTCTATTTGAATTATTAAGTGTACACTGTTTTAAAGCACTAAGGAATATTAACTGCCTGTAACTAGAGAGGCATCACTTTGAAATCCTAACCCATGTAAGATTCATTTCTTTGCATTTGCCTGTCCTGAATTTTTATAAAATGGCTTTTTTCTGAGCCCTTACCTCAGCAGGAGCAGGAACTCACATCCAGATTTTACCATTGATCAGTGCTGTGCACATTTCAGATTTAACTATTTACCTAACCTTGTAATTCCAAACAAAAACAATAACAGATAGATCTGCAATTCTTCTGATCTCCCAGCATTTATTTACTTTTTTGTGTTTTTCTGGTCTTTTCCCCTTCCCATATCAAAGCTCAGCACCTGCAGACCAGAACAACACAGAACCAGTCCCTAAAAGAGAAATGGGTATCATGGGAAAGTCTTCTTTCCATTTAACTTCCTCAGCTGACACTAAATAGTTTTTACTTTTTCCTCTCAACAGCAATCCTGTTTCTCCTAAAGAAATTTTTCAAGGTAAATGTGAAAAGTTATTAAGTGCTTTGTTGAAAATACATAAATGTGTTCAGGTTATCATTCTCATATTGGATGGGGTAATCAACTACAATGGTCTGAAAAATAATTAAAGGTTATTAAATCGTGTACCATCCTCTGGGCTATCACAGTTTGATTTGATTACAGTTTGATGGGCTGTGTGAGCACTGTGATAAACACATATAACAAAGAAAACCAACTTACAGAATTGCTCACAGCCTGATAGGATGGATTTCAAACCTCTTATGCTTTAAAGGAAATTTTATTAAATTTCTATGATTGCCTTTCTTCAGCCTTAATGGTGATTTTGTATTTTAAGTTTATGAAGAAGACAGTGGACTTGGAGGTGATAATTAATATTAATTTCCATTACAAATATTGCTATTTTCATGGTTTTATTGTACTCTTATAGAAAAAACAATTGTCTGCAGTGATCTTGAGATAAATGCAGTGCAGGAGGAGAGTGCTGAACCAAAGGCTGGGGGAACATCACCAAGGTCCTGTGAACTTCCTGAGGAGATCTCAAAACTCACTAAAAGAATGAGCAAAGATCTCCTTGGGACTGAACTGAAGAGCAGCAGAGATCTCCTGGAGCCAGAGCTGCAGAAAAAGAGGAGAGAGCCACAAGAACTGGGCAGTGTCTGCAGTAACCACAGTTTGGTCTTGCCTGTAATTACAAAATCTTCAGCAGTAAGTTAGGATGTTTTTAATTGCTAAATGGATTAAGGATGCTGCTTTATCTGCTTTAGATTAGGGGATTGTCACTGCCTGCCATATTTGGTGTGTAGGGGATGAAAGCCTCCACTTTGTGTGGCCTGTTTGCTGTTAGTATTCAAAAAAAGGAAAAGAGAACAAACTCGTCTCAGACATGAAAAAAGGTGTTGGAGGAGCAAATGTTCTAATGTTTGTATTAACAGTACTTCACCTCTTGTCTGAATGACCAAAAAATGGTGCTCAGTCTTATCTAACAAATTATTCAGGTCCTTATTTGGTGAAAGTAAAATTAAAAGCAAAAAATGATAGAAGAGGTTGGGACATTAATTTGGAGTAATTGTTAAACAGTGATCACCTTCATGTACCTAAAAATGAACACAAAGCAAATCTACTTTTCATGTCCCCAGTGAAAGAACAGACTCAAACTCTCACAATGTGAGAAGTTTTTCAGATTTTAAAGCACATCTTGAGCAAAAACATCATCCTCATGAATATCTATTACAGCTGGCTGTCAAAATCAGTCTGAGTTCTATAAAATGAACATTTTATTAATCTAAACTTGCAGGGACAATTTATAAAGTTTCCTGTTGCTAATCTCTCTGTTTTATTCAAGTTACAGGATGTAGCCAAAAGACAGAAATGTGGTTCTACATCATATCAGGGACTTGAAGGTTTCTTTGTTGTAGGTACAAACTCTAAACAAGAGAAGCTGGAGGCACCTTCTTCCCTGGCTGCTGCCTCCAGCCCTAGGAACAGGAGGATCCCTTTTCCAGGTACTGCTGTGTGAATAAATCCTCAAAAATAGATATTTCTCATCTTTTTCAGTTCCATCCAGCTTGCTGTAAGAGTCACCTCAGGGTGACAGTCATGCCACACAAGTGATGCTGGGCAAGGATAAAATAAACTCCCTACTGTGAGGGAATCCAGGGCCATACATTTATATAATTATTTACATCTATATATCCCCTGAGAATAGGGCTCCATGAGGTTCTTGTTGTTTTTCATGGTGTGTATGAGACAACATGTGAACATGATTAATTTGATCAAATACCTCACTTGAAATAAACTTTTATTCTGTTCTATATCTGTAAAAAAATGTTGCATGGCTTCTTTAATTCACACATGAACAGTAAATGCATATTAACACAAAAGCTGCAAATAATTTCCTCCGCTAATGTTTGATTGCAGGAGATGGGCTGTGGGTTTCTGAAAGGAGCTTAAGTGAATATGCTGATGACTCTGTAGTTCAGGGTGTCTTGGAAAGTCAAGTGACCAGAGCTGAAAATGCTCTCCAGGCTCAAAAGAAACTTTCTCCTCTGATGGCAGCGTGGATGCCACAGCCAGGTAGGGACAGCCACAGTTCTGAGATCCTAATTGGGTTAATTTGAATTGTGTAAAATGGAGACACTCAGTTGAATTTGTCATTTTTATATCTCAATTTGTGTATTTGTATGTTGGTTTTTTGGTGAGAATAGGCTTTGGAGTTAAAAATTACCTCTTTTCAGCTATAATTCTTTTTATTTGGCTTGGTTTCTGCTTCTGTTTCTGCCCTTTTACTCCCCTCTTAGCTTGAATATTTAGAGAATAAACTCTCTAGAGGAAGTTTCTGTATTTGTATGTGTTGATAGTCTCTGGTTCAATTTAGGAGTGATCTAATAAAGGATTTCTTCCTGCTACAGAAGCAGGTCTGATTATATGAACTCCAAGAAACAGGGACACAAGTAATAACTGTATCTGCACTTTTGTTACCTTTCTCAATTTCAACCATCTCCATCCCAAGAAATGTAGCTCTACATTACTCCTCACATCATGAGCAACCAGCTTGACATTTTAATTTAAATAATGCTGTGTGCAGAAATCGAAGCTGTCAATTTTGAATCCCAGGGAAATATTGGAAAGGTTCTATATTTTATTCATGTTAGTTTAAATTAAAAAAAAAAAAGAAAACAACCAAAGTTTTGAGCTTTCTGCAATCTTTCAGTATCTCACCTCACACAAAATTTGTGGCATTGTGCAGAATATTTAAATCATGTATTTCTTTTCTGAAAGGTACTTCTGAAGTACGAGGTGGTGAATTGATAGTTGTTAATAAAGAAGTTACAAATTTATTGAGAAGTGCCATCTTAATTTGGAGTGATATTTTTCATCAGCTGAAGTTGATTTGAGACTTTTAATGGCAAGTTTTGTGATTTATTTTTTTCAAGCTGATAGTGGAGATACTGCTTCTTTTTGTTCATAATTGCTCCTAAAATATTTCAGGCCTTGAAAATCATTCCAACTTGACTTGTGAAGATGAAACCTCCTCCAGCAGAGCCTGGGAGAAGATCTTTGGAAATGCAGAAAATTTCCAGAACACCCTGGAGCTGAAAGATCACGACACATTTGATATTTTTGGGTAAGTTCGACTTGCTGGGTGTGTTTTGATGATATTTTAGATTATTCAAGATGCCAACCATGTCAGAACTGAAACAAAACCAACCCAAACTCTCTAATTGTGCATTGCCTGCTAATTAAAAATGTCAGCATGACCTGTGTGGTGTCTTGGTGTTCCAGGCAGCTCAGAGTCAGAAGTGAGAGATTTATTTTGTTGTTCAGACTCCAAATGATAAATTTCCATGTATTTATTCTACCTTGGACACTGAGGAGATGACTGGAAAAAAGGAAGTTCCTAAAGTTCTGTGTCTCAAGTTAGTTTTTTTTTTTTTACTGGGATCTCATAACCAGCAAGAGCCAGAGAATCACTGAAGTGAGCTCCATGCTGTGTGATCAGAGCTGATTCAGAGATCTGTAACAAAAACTGAGGGAAAAGCTGAATGAGAGTGGCTTGCACTGACAGAATCTCCAGTAAAAGCTATTTTTGTGCCTTTTAGTTCAACATATGTGAACACATGTCAGCAAGGCTTAAAGCAGAGACCTTGGGGAATTGAAGGTGCTGGAAATCACTGGGCTGTGTTTCTTTTAAGGGACTGGGAGGAAAGCCAAATGGATGCTGAGGAAGCAATTCTGGAGGACAAACGGCAGGTCCTGGCATTGCAATGAACGTGGAAAGCTCAGTTCAGTCTCCACCTTTGTGTGGTTCAGAACCAAGGAGATCAAGAGATGTTTTAAATGCTGCTCAAGGAATATTCTGTAAAGTTGTCATTAAAACTTCCTTCAAATAGCCTTGTTTTGGCTTTTATTGTTATTATTATTACTATAAAGAAATAACAGAATAAAGCTGCTCGTGTGCTGCTATTTTTAAGGATTGCTTTATTTATTATTTTTAATTCAATGTAAGTTTTCTTGTCTGCAGTTGGAATTTTGGGTCTCAAATGTGGTCTTGTGTTGCCAGGCTGGAAGTTTCCACACCAGGGGTATTAAAGGGATAAATTGGGGTCTCTGTATCAAGCACAGGAGGAGTCTCTAAGGTCAAGCACACTTTGTCACATGTTTTAGAAGGGACTTGCACCTTGCAGAATAGAATTTAACAGCTTTCCACTGTATATTTAACTTCTCCTGCCACACTTCTTTCTCCCTAACTCCACCGGGGAGCCCAGACCAGCAGCAAACCATTGCTCAGAATGAAATGGGAGGAAATTCCCTTTTTTCCCCTGCTCCAAAATCCCAGTTCAGGGGGATCTGTGTCCAGGTAAATCCAGCTGTGCTGTAAGTTGCTGCCTTACAGGCCTTTTGATAATTAAAAGAACAAAGAGAAAATGCAGTTTAAATCATCCTGGGTGGTTTAAATTTTAACAAACAGCCCCAACTGTCCTTTTGAACTTGCTGTATTTGTGTTGCATAAAAAGCTTTTTTCTTCCTCCTCCCCACAAAGCGTAAGGTTTAATGCAATTAGTGTAATTTCTGTAAGAGGTCATTTGGCCAATGTGCTGCTTTGATGTAAAGAGGGTTTGGGGACTTTCTGCTCTCTTATTGAGGAGATGCTTAATTGTACCCAGTAATTGAGTGGCTTTGAAATTACCTCAATGGTATCTTTTGCTAACATCTTTAGGATTCTCAGACACAGCAGCTTGCTTAGCTTTAAAATTCTCTTTCCCTTTGTGTGCCTGATTTTTTCCTTCTTTTCTTTGTTTCCTCCACTGTGGTTTTCAAGGAAAACTTCCTCCTTCTCCCCTAGTTCTGATAATAAAAATATATCAAAAGCAGTGACAAAGATTTTTATTTTGTTGGGAAATGTTAAAAATGGGATTAATTAAAAGCTTTTGTCTGACAATTGTTCTTAAATGTTCTTTATGAGTGAACTGCCTGACAGGGCTCTAAAATTCATGGAAATTTTTGCCCACAGGAACTTTCCTTTAGGAAGAGAAGCTTTAAATTCTGCTTTTCTGTGTTCAGAGGTGGTAGGTGCCCTTTACTAATGGATCAGTGGAATCATTCCAGTCTCTTATTTGGTTTCTGGCAGTTAAACCCACTCTGGTTTGGATTCTCCCCACACCCCAGGACTCTGATATGTTTTCTGCCCCCACAGCAGCTCTGCACTAATATCACACAACCCTGTAATCTTTGCAACACTTTCTTTTACAGGAAAAAGTACTTCAGCCACCCTAATTCATACAAACTAGAGGCATCAGGCTGAACAGACCATTGATTTGATTTCCTGCCTCATTTCTTGTCTTTAAGGTGAGGGCATATTTTCCACCTCAGTTTTCTTTATAGAGTTTACCATATATTGATGTTTTATTACAGCAGTTCTTTGTTTGAAATTGGGAGAATAAAATCCCAAAGCAGGTGTTCTACTCTGGAGATGGAGGCCAATGCTTTTCTCTCATCAATGTAACCTTTCTTTTTCAGTTACTCTTCCAAATATTCCTATTACACTCATTTCACTGGCACAGACAGCCTGACTGCTTCCATGCTGTTCCCAACCTTTTTTAACAGGAAAACTGATGAAGCAGCTGCTGCTGCAGTGTGTGCCTCGAGCCCTCAGCAGGCAGGGTAATCCTTTAAATTTGGGCTTGTTGGAGATAACCAGAAAGTCTCTGAGTGCTTTCAACATCTGATTTTTAAAGTTTTTTCTTCCCATCCCTTTTGCTTGAAAGAAAAAAAAAAATGTTTCTGATAACACCTCCAACATTTGGGCTAAAAATAAGTTCCCTCCAATGTATTAGTGATCTCTAGGCAGTGGTGATTTTAATAAATCTCAGTTTTTATTCCTGATTTAAAACATTCAAAGATGTTTTGTGTTGGTTTTTCCCCCCTCTCTTTAAGTTACAGTGGTAGAACTGATATCCTAAACAGAAGCCCAAAAAGAGCACCTGAATTGCTGCAGTTCTGTGCTACATTTGTTGCTAACAGAACAAATCTGGTGTTGAAAGCTGTTTATTATTATGGATGTGCTTTAATGTAATTCTCTTCATGATCTTTAAGGTCCCTTCCAACCCAATCCATTCTATGATTTCTTGATGCCAATAGAATGTACAAATGATTCAATTTTTTTGGTAGATTTTATTTTTACTCCTACCTGTGCCTGTTGTAGGGATGCCTAATCCCAAGTGTTGAGGGATTTGCACAGAAAAATCATATTTCCAGTCCATTTAGACAAAGAGAAAAGAAGGACGGGGAAAATGAAAGACCAGTTTATTTTTTGGAGCTTCTGGCATGTGTTTGTCTTTTCATGTACATTGACTTTTGGAAATGTGATTGTATAAAACAAATCCTGTGAAATGACTTGGCCCTCAGTTTGGATTTTGAGAGGGGACGTCACATTCATTGTACATGGAAGTATTTTAGAATTCCTGTTAAGCA
>PYHW01009930.1:476088-489108 GCA_013186435.1 Turdus rufiventris | reverse complement strand
CAGTGTACAGTGAATGTTTCTTGTGCTCCAAATCCAGACCAACTTCCCAGGGAGTCTTTGAAATATTTTAGCTGCTGTTTGTCTGGCTGCCAGGCTTTGCTGTTTGGGCGTGGAAGGGCAACTCCTCCAAGTCAGAGCACCCCACAAAGTCCTTCCCCACCTGGCTTTGCAAAGATTGGACAGTTACAATTGAGGTTTTCTTGTTCATGTTTCTTTTCAAACAGCAAGGGATGAATTCCACTGCAAACACTGGAAAGGTCTCTGCTCCCTGCTCCAGAGCACAGCTGTTTTACCCTTTGATTTTACCCTTTAGTAGACTTTAAGATGCTGTCATTTGCTGCATCTCATTTATAAAAATTAGGAGTTGTTCTTTCCTCCATCATAATATAGCTTACATGCATCTCATTTAATTATCAGGAACACATAAACCCAATTAGTTTTAATTTATCCAGACCATTTGCATCAGAGACAAATACATCTGTCTTTTTCATTTCAAAAATGAATCCTGCAAATTGCAAGCCATCAACACAAGGGCATTTCTAAATTATTTTGGTCAAGAGAAGTGTTCCGTGACTTTCTAGTTAATTAGGATTAATTAGGTTGTTTAATATGCTTATGCTTTTGGTATGGGATTGAAACATAATAATCTATTTTATGTTAATAATACAGATCAATTAACAAGCCCAAGGAATGGAAGCCTCCAAAACCAAAACTGATTTTTCCAGATATTGAGGGATGTAAAGACCCTCAAAGAAAATCTGTGATTTATTTCACTGAAACAGGGATTTCAAATGCTGATTTCCAAAGGATCTACAACAGAGGGGTTCAGGAACAAATATTCAGCAGAATGAATTGTGCAACCTTGCTAGGTATGAATTAGATTCTATTTTAGTTTAGCTAAAAAGTCTGGAAATAAACTCCAAACCTAACAAAAACACCTCAACAAATCCTTCAGCATTTGGCCCAGTGTGTGTCTATCATACATTTCTCTGAACATAATGCAATAAAAATTACCCAGTGTTTGTGTTGAAGGATACACAAATAATTTTTATTGGTTATTTTTTGGGGGCAGTATTTCTTGTGGTACTTCTACTTTTTTCCTAATATTTACTGTGCAAGATAAAATAGTATAAAACTCCATCAATTTATTTTGTTTTCTTTTGTCTGCTGTGGTTCTTCCCTGTGTTACATTTACTGCAGATGTGCTGATTTTTTGTTAAAGGTGCTCTTTACTCCATTGGAAGAGACCTTCCATAATTTCCTGTGCCATAAAATAATGGGAGTGGATGCAGAACTCTTAAATAAACATCTGCATAAAGATGGAGAGGTGATCATTGTGAGTTGGGAATTATGCTTGGATCTACCAAAATTCTGTTTATAACCCTAAAATGCTGTAAATTGGGCAATGCCTAAGAGGAATGAAAAGTTATCAAAATACAGTGGCCCGTGGTGTGGTGCCCACAAACCATTTTTACCAATGCTGCTTCTGCACCAGAGCCCAGACAATTATTTTATGTTTTTTATTGTAAGTTTGAATCATTTATACAGGGAAACCTGAAGAGAAGTTAATTGAATGTGGCTCAGTTTGAAAAATGTGAACACTTTCCTTAAAGTGCCCTGGAACAGCCTGGAAAAATCATGCTCTGTTGCATTATTTTTGTCTGGCTGCTGGAGCTTGCCAAATACAAATATACTTTCTCCTCTACTATATTTAATTTTCCTACTTATATTGCATTAGAGTTGCTATTAAATTATCAAATAGATACATCATATGTTGCTTGAAACACAGCTGCTGTTATTTGCATTTAGCTGTTAGTGCTGTAAAACCAGTTTTTATGGTCCCAGAAAGAACACCAGCTACAAACACAAAGAACAAAGAGCATTTAAAAAATAAAAAAAAATCAACTTGTAAGGCAGAGAGGAATCACCATCTGCCCTGATTCCAATCATTGGGCTTGCACAGGTTATTTCTCTTTTGGCCAACCTGTTAATGAAGGTTAAAGATTCATTCTGCTGGTTTTTTGTAGTGGGTGAGGTGACCCAGTCTTCAGAAATGGTGGACCTCAAAATCAGGTAAGAAGGGAGGGAGAGAACAGAATTCTGACAAGAGTTATTAGATCAGGGTCCCTTCCTTTCATGCACATCCCTCCCCATTTTTTCCTCCCTGTCTTTGTTTTTTTGCATTTTTAAGGTGACTTTTAAGGCTTGTATCCATTTAAAGGATGACAAGTTGCTTTTATTGTGTGTTTTTTCAGAGGGAGGTCAAAATGGGAGCAAGGATAAGGGTTCTGGTTTCATTTTCTTTCTTTTTTGCTGCTTGGTAAAAAGCAAATATCCTGATCCCCCCTTCAGCACAGATCATGCAAATGGCTTAAACGTGGATGATGGAATCTTAGAACATGCAGGGCCAGCCCCAATCTGCTCTTGACAAAACCTGTGGGAGGCTTGCCAGTGAAAAGGCACATCCTGTTCTCAGTGACTTTGCTGCTGTCACTTGAAATGACTTTGGAATCCATGTCAGAAAATTAGAAAATCCTTTCTAATGCAGAGTCTGTGCTGATCCCTGTGATGGATCCAGGGATCAGTCACTGCAGCAGCCAGGATTTGGAAAGAGGGGCTGGGAGTGCCAGCAGCTGCACTCCTGGGCATGGTTTGTTAAGAGAAGAGCTCCTGGAAATAAATTCCAACCTCTTTCAACTGCTATAAACTTCCTCAGGTGTAGGACACAGGGTTCAGGCTAATAAACTGCCTGAGAAAGAGAGAGCTGAGGAAATAATCTTCAAACAAATGTTCTGCTACAGGGAACAGACTCTGAGCCCAGGCTTGACTTCTGCTTTAAAACCTTTTTAAATTACCCAAATTTTACAACCCCCTGTCCATCTTTTCTTGTTTAAAGTTCTAACTACTGAAATAACTTCCCAGATGTGCAAAATTTCATTGCTGGGAAGCATTGCCATTGTCAGGCCAAAAGTTCTCCCATTTTGCTGTCTAAATTCCTCCTGCTTATTTGCAGTGCTTGCAAGGTTATTGTGGGTGGAAATAAAATCTTCAGCTTGTTGTAGGTAGACAAACACTTCCCATGCAGGAAGATGTAGTGTTTAATAATAGATTGGTTAGGAATTAATCTTCCCCTCTTGTGATGTAGCCAAAAGTGGAGAAACTCAAACTGGATGTAAAATTGGTATCCATGTGGCTCTTTTTTCATGGAATTTTCATGGAATCACAGAATGATTTGGGTCAGAAGGGACCTTAAAAACCTTTTTTTCTTTCACCTCTGCCCTGGGCAGGGACACATCCCACGTCCCAGGCTGCTCCAAGCCCCATCCAACCTGGCCTTGGACACTTCCAGGGATGAGAAATCCACAATCCAGTCTCTGGATTTGTGCCTTGTGTGGGTTTGAGATGGGAATGGGGAAAAAAACCCCCACATTTTCCATCTTGATGGAGCACAGCATCAAACTTCAATTTCCCTGTCAATATTAAGCAAGATGATGAGATTTCAGTTTTCAAGCTGGAAAGCTTCATAGCCAATATGGGAAGACATCCTAAGTCAGAAAATAATCCTAAATCATTGCTAAATCAAACAGATCAGCTTTTTCTCTGGTTTTAGGGAATGCAGGATGGACAGAGCCAATAACCTGCTTTCTGTGGAATATTTCTGCTTGTTTCCATTATTAACAGAGGTATTTAAGCAATTTCAGCTGATTTCTGCTGTCTGGTTAACAACAGCTTAGTTTAGGGAATAGGCTGAAGGTTTAAGGCCTGGCTCAACCATGACAACATTGCTCAGGCCAAAGTTAAGACAGATTAACAATAATGCTAAATATCATTGAGTTATGAACATTATTGTTGCTGAGTCAGCTTGAATTTTACAAAAAAATTTTTAGGCCTGGTTGGCAAGAAGCTATTTTCATGGAAAAACTTTGAAATTAGGCCATAACTTGGATTTAAAGGGTACTGGAAATCATCTTGATGTTTTACAAACTGTGTGAAAGAGAAGATTTAATGTTCTGAGGAGTTTCAAATGTTGTTCACTTCATCAAAAACCAATACAGGAATGTGATGGTTATCCTTTATTTTTTTCTGAATTGCACTGGGGACGTGAAGTATCTTTTCATAATTTACCAGACATTTATAATGTGCAGCACTTCAAAAGACAGTGTTTTATAGTTATCTGCAATTCCCTTCTGCAGAACAAATTAAAACTTGCTGAACTTTCCTGGAAAAGCATCATCACATAACATTTCTTATGCTGCGTGATGTCTGTTTGGAAAGTCAAAATAGCTTCCTAGAGAATATTTTTCATGTTAATCTTTCCACCTGAATTTATTTGGCAGTGTAATTCTGCAAAAGTTGATGAGTTTGCTTATATAACTTATGTGTACAATGCTTTGAATATCCCAGTCATCTCAAAGTAAACCATTTCCCTTCTTCCTCCCTCAAGCATTTTCTACTGAACCTGTAAAAATTGGGATGTTTGACTCCTACATTAACATCCCCTGTGTTTACATCATCCCTACAACGTCAAGCTGCAGAAATAAGAACTGGGAGGCTGCACTAGGAGCAGGCTGATGGCACAGCGTGTGGGGAGTGCTTAGAAAATCACAGCAGACAGACAATTTCCAGCAGTGGGGGTTATTATTCACTCCAGGACTTTGATCTGGCTGCAGGGTGTTTATCAGGACTGCTTTGCATGGCATCTACGTTTAATAAGGCAGCTGAAGAATGATGGGGCTGCTTTCCTGACAATTTTCTAAACAAAATAGAAGGCTTGCTGCTCAACAAAAGCTTTTTTCCCCCCCCATTTAGTTAAATATCAGAACAAGAAATAACTGCAGAGTTTTATTAGTTGCAGATTACTTGCCCAGACAGCTGTGCTCTCAGCATGTCTTGAAAAAAAACCCTGGTCTCAGATGCCAAAGCAGCCTCAGGAGCTGATCAATTTAAACACAGAGCAAAAGTTGTGGTTCACCCCGAGGTATTAAGGGTGTTAAATGCTCTGCCAAGGCACAGGCCCATCACTGTCACTGCAGAGATTCCTGCTGGTGTTGGGATTCTGCTCCTGCAGCTGCAGAGGCAGAGATCAGCTCAGGGCAGGGCTGTTTGTTAACAGCTCAGCCAGGGGAGGAATGTGCAGGGCCAGGTGTCCTGCAGGTAAAATCCATGGGGAAGAAAACTCAGAATGCCTGATGGCATCTCCTGTGCATCCTTCCTCCCAAAGAAGAGCCTGGGCTGGGGGAGGTGGCCCTGCCATGGCAGAGCTTTCAGGATGGGATTCTGTGAATAAAGCTCTTGGGAAGGCTGAAAGGGAGAGCAGCTTTGTTCCTCTTCTCTTGGGAGCCCCTGTTCTATTCCCAGCATTGTTTTGTTGTTGTGTTACCCTGCCCTCAAAGTCTCCATTTTTCCAAAGAGAAAACCTTCAGTTAAAACACCTTTAAAAAATGTCTGATTGCCTAAATTGTCTCTGTGTGAAGGTAAATAAGCAAAGGAAGGGAACTAAGCCTGGTGAGGCTTGGCATGAGCTTTATTTCAGGTGAGAATGTTCTCTTTGTCAATTTGGAGTGATTTTCAAAAGCACAGTAAGATTGCACGGTGTTGGACAGGAGAATTGGAGTCAAAATGAGACATTAAATACGGATATAGGCACGAACTTAAATTAAATGTAACAAAGAAACACTCTCAGAATTTTTTTTTCTGACAGAAATAGCATAAAGGAGCTGGGTGCCTGTTACTGGCAGCTTTTATTTTCGTATGGTGAGGCTAAATTGGACATGAGTGAATCCTCCTCTGGCAGAGCTTTCCTGTTTCCCAGTGCTCTGCAGCCCCTGCAGCACTGCAGCTCAGGATGCAGAGCACAGCCTGGGTGCTGGTGCCCATTTCACTCATGCCAGTGACTCTTTCCAGGGCTTCTACAAGTGCTGAAAATTCTAATTATCCTGGTTGGTGTTATTGCTATTTCTTCTTAATTAATTAAAAAAAAAATAAAAAAAGGAAAAATGGTTTGATGTCTCCTTTTGGTGGCATCCACTCAATATTTGACTCTTCATTTTGATTCAAATTCCACTGTCTTGTAATTTACAACTCAACTAAACATTTCTTTTCATGAATGACACCCAAGGCTTTGTGCCTGCAAGTATCACTGCATGAAGTGGGTTATTTAAAGCAGAAATCTGTTTGCTTCCAAGAGAAGAACAATGCTCTGAGTGTGGATGATGTGTCAAAACGTCAAGCAGATTGTCACCTGAATGTGGCAGCTGCTCCATTCTGGGGTTCACATTAAATAAAGATAACTGAGGAGTGTGGGAGCTGGCTTTGTTTGTTTTGCTTAGTGAAGGTGTTGGTTTGATTAGAAATGTTGTTTTTTTCAGGAATCCTCTTTGACAGCAAACAGCCAAATGGTTTTACCTTGGTTTTGGAAGGTAAAAAATCAAAAATCTCCTCTGCAAAGTGTTGCTGTGGGTGTTGGACACTGCTGAGACCTGGCCCCGTTTCCTCCCACATTTTTGTGTCCTCCTTGTGCTCTCCAACCAGCCTGGCTCCCTCTCCTTCCAGCAGTGCTAACCTTGCAAGGTAAAGCAAATCAGCATTTGCAATTCCTTCTCCTGGATGCTGAGACAGGAGGCATTTTGTCCTTTTTCCTCAGACTTTGCTTCTTGTGCTCCACCTGGTAATGGTGGAGGGAGAAGGGACAACAAAGCCCTGTGGCTGATTGCACAGCAGAGTTGGACTTTAGTGGTGAGTTTTCTGCTTTTTGCACTTTTTACAGAAATTTCTGGTCTCCAGGACTGAGCTATCCAGGTCTTTTCCCCCAGCCCAGCCCTTGCTGCAACCAGGGAAGGTTCTCCTGATGTTTTTCTGGATTCCCTGCCTTGACCTCTGTCCCTCAGCAGCTCCTGGCTCCAGCCTCTGTTTTGGCCCCTTTTTGGCTGCTGCTCCCTTCCAAATCCCAAATTTCTTGGGATCCAGCTCAGGTCAGCAAACCCAAACAATCAATTGCTGTTCTTTGGTGTGGTGGCAGCCAGGAACTAAAAACTCCTGCAGGATGCACAAAACCCCATTTTTCTGTACAATCCCAACTTCAGGTGTGTCCATCTCCATCCAGTGAGGGTGATTTACTTATTTGGGGTTCTTAGAAATGCAGCATCCAGCAGACAAAGCCCTAATAAAGACTTCCAGGATATTTTTTAGAAGATGAGAGGAGCTGGGAAAGGAAAAGTAGAGAGGAAAACCAGTGCAGGTTTAATTGTATTGATAAAGAGAATGTGTGTGACTGTGGAACTGAGGGATTGTTGTGTAATTTTTATAGGAGAAGTGGATTTAAAATGGGAAGCTTACCCATTGCCAGAGCAGGGATGTATTTATAGATGGTTAATCCTGTGTTCATGTGTTTTCAGCTGGTTTGTGTGTAAAAGTAAATGGCTTAATAAATGCAAATGATTTGTGGCACAATTTTGGGCTGTAGAGCAGCTTTAGTATGATGACTTTGGTCAGATTCCCTTCTGTTCCTTCTCACAACCCAGCCAGAACGATGGCAAAACCCCACAAAAGCCCTCAAAACCAGGCAGCACATCTGTAGCTGAGTTTTCCTAGGTAAATGATCTTGCAAAATGTGTTTTCTGTAGGGCTTGTTGGACTGGGTTAACCTTTGCAGCAGCTTTATTCTCTTCAGCATCCTCGAGTTTTGAGACGAATCAATAAATTGAGCAGGAGCACTGCACAAAGAGCAGATGGTCTTCACCCAGTACTTGTAAGGGAATTAAAATGTGAAATCACTAGGCTGCTGCTGTGGGACAGCACTTAGATGTGCCTGGGTGCAGGAGGAATAGCAGGGAGGAGCTCTCACCCCAGCCTTTGTCTCAGCATGGAGCTGAATTCAAATCTGACTTAGCACAGCGTCAAAAAAACCCCACATGCTCGGGGAATGGACAAACAGATGTTGGAGAGTTATTTCTGTGACTTTTATGAAGATAAACTGTACCTGGAAGATTTTAGGAGAAGTTAGCGAGCATGAGGATTATATCATTTACATATTATGTAAAGTTTTTTTCCGAAAAGCCTCTTAAAAATTTATATATAAAAGCTTTTTAAAAAATTGAAAAAGCATTTGGATTAAAAATCAGGCTTTTTAGGCATTCACAACTTATCAAAAAAGAGGCAGAACTGAAGGACAAGTTTTCATGTGGAGGCCAATTCCAAAGCTTGAACAAATGTGGCCTGGAAAAGGAGGTAAATAGGTGACAATTTGATGCTGATGCAAAATGACTCAGAATATTCTAATTAAAACTGTCTGTGGGAGCTTGCAGAAATTCCTGTTTGACAGAGGAAAGGGAATATTGATAAATGAGTGACTGGCTGTGGGTGGGAAGGAGCCTGAGTCCAAGTCATGGCTGAGCTCTGAATTTGCAGGTTGGGAAATAATCACTGATTTCCCTTGGAGATGGGGCTGAGCTGCCATGGAATTCCTCATGGAGCAGTCAGGCCACCCTTGCAGGGCACAGCTCCCTGCTGCTGGAATTGGGAGAGAATTCCAATCCAATTTCTCAATTCAAAGCCTCTTTGACAAGGAAATTCTCCAGGAAAGGCCTTATTTTGCAGGCAGGACAAGATTTCTTTTTTTTCCCTTTTTTTCTTTCTTTTTTAAAAAATTAATTTTTCTTTTTTATTTCATACATAAAATCCTAACCAGCATTTTTAGTTTAAAAGAATCTTCTCTCTCCATCAGTGCTTTTCTTTCAAGTCACTGTATCTAATGAGAGGCAGCAATTAAAACCTCACATTAAAACTTTGCTAAGCTGATCAAAGATAGTGTCTGGCAGGAGATCCCCCTTGCTCCTCAGGATGGGATGTGACTAATTCACCTTTTTATGGCTCCAGCTGTGTTTGCTATAAAAGCTGTGGTAGCTCCATTGTTTAGTAATGTAATTAAATTTAGGAGAGGTTCAATGCAACCAATCCAAGTGATGAAGCAAATGAGTTCTGAGATTCCTTGAAGACTGACTGTATAATGCTCATAAAATTCCCTCTTTGTTTCAGAACTTCTTTGACTTCACAAAAAAAATGTGAAATCTGGCACTTAGCAGAGCCAGAAGGAAACATCTGGATGCTTTTGATCAAAGATGCTTGTGGAAAATGAGACTGCAGAGCATCAAGAATGGTACATTTTGAGAAAGAGAAAGAAAGAATTAAATTCTCCTCAGCAGAGGTTGGTAAATTTGGGGGGAAATTTGCTGTGTAGTTTCTTATTCCTCCAATAAAGCTTAATGCTTGCACAGAACACTCAAATAAGTTGTTTTAAATGCTGGGGTTTTAATACAGGCATTGAAGCTGAAATGTATCTAAAATTAAGAACATTTTAGCTGCAGAATGGTGTGGCAGAACTTGAAGTTAGTAAATGGAAGCTAAATGATTTTCTTACTGTCCAGTGTTCAGCTTCCTGCAAGAGTAAATCATTTCTTTGAGCAGTGGTTGAGTAACTGGAAACACTCTGTGGCTGAGCTAAAAGAGTGATTTATCTTCCATTGCTTCCTGAGTGCTGTATTATGCTACAAATCTAAAGCTATTCAATAAATTATAAAGAATTTGTGTATTTTTTCCAGGGGTGTGATTTCTGTAGTTTCCTGAGCACACAGAAGAGGGGAGAGGACCTTCTTTGCCCATTTGCTAGAGAACAGTTGATATTGCATTTGACAATCCTGTAATCCAATTTATATCCAGCTTGCTGCTGGCCACCTGTGAGCAATTTTATTCCGTGGCTTTTTGTTTTAATCTGAGAGCTCTCATTTGTCTGTGGAGGATGATTCCCTTGGACTGCCTCAGGATCTTGGGCCCAACCACAACAGCTGGGTACTTAATTCAGACATTTGGAGTTACTGAATCCTGATTTCTTCAGTAGGAGTTTCAGTCTGTGGGATGAATCCTGCACTCAGAAAATTGCTTTTTGCGCTGTGGTGTTTGCTACCATTGTGCTGTGAAGGTGAAGTTGTGTCCCAGTGCATGCAAAATGAAAAGTAAAGTAACCTGACTGGCTGCCTGCCCTTTCAGACAGTAAAATGAAACAGTCCTTAGCTCCTGGTAATGCTATCAGCAGTGCTTCCTTGATTTAATAATCCAGGCAAAATGATTTTACTGCTTCAAATTTCCTGTTGAGGGGTTTGGGAGGAATGATTGTCCCCTGTGCTGTGCTCTGGTCCCCTGCCCTCCAGCTCAGCTATTTCCATTTCCCCCTTTGTTCAGTGAGTGTCCTGCAGGGCCAGACTCTGCTCCGGCTCTTTTCCATCACACTCCAACACTTCTGGGCTGGGCTGAGCTTGTGGCAGGGGATGGGAAGGTGCTGAGATCCACACCCAGGTAGGATGGATTTTATTCCATTGAACAGCAGCTTGATCAGCTCCTGCCTGGCCACACAGCTCCCCTGCCTTACCTGGTGCCCTGCTGGCCAAAAATATTCCTTGGTGAGATGGAAATGTTTGGATTTATTGGGTGCCAAACAGATCTGTCAGGGTTCTGTGCTGGCCTCTGACATTTGCCTTCTGGAAGCTGAGATTTGTGCCAGTGTGTAACACCGAATTCTCTGTGTCTGACCTGATCATGTGCACAAATTCTCTTTTCTCTGTGACTGCATCTGTGTGTAACAGAAATGGGGGGGTTCAAAGTGAGGCTTTTGTGAGTGTTTTATACTCACATTTAATAGCTAAGTGTAGTGAGTGATAAAATTAAACTTCAAAGGAGCTATTTGAGCAGAAACCTAAATTGTACTCTTACCCATGCACTGCTGAAGTGGTTGATGTGTTTATGTCCAGGTACAGCAGAGGTGAAAAGCTGTGCTTGGACTTCCCTGGAATGAGATTGTTTAGGAGTGTTCGATTAATTACAGAAGGGGAATTTTCACATGTATTTCTTTAAATCGGTGGTGCACATTTTCATGGTTGTATTTTGAGTGTTGAGATAGAAGTTGAGACTCTGTTTTGTGAAAAGAAAATGAAATAAAAGGAAGGAATGTGACCTGAATTAAATAAGTCTATTCTTATCTTGAATGATAAAAAGGACGTGGACTGGTTGAAATTCTGCTCTGACACAAAAATTCCCCACAGACAGACAGTGAAGCCTGAAAGCCCTGTCCCTGAAATAATCATGGAATATCCTGAGTTGGAAGGGACCCACAGGATCATTGAGTCAAGCTCTTGAACCTGCCCCAAAAATCCTGAGAATCCTGAGAGCATTGTCCAAATGCTTCTGAGCCTAAATCCAGCCCTTTCCAGCATCCTTTGAGTCCAAAGCCTCAAAACAAAGAGCAACAGGAAGCAAATCAAAGTGTAAAGCTCATTTTACAGCACAGGCAGAGGTCTGAGCATGCTGTGAGTTCTGATTTCCTGGGTATAACCTGCAAAACTGCCCTAAAAATGACCCACATGCGATCAATTTAAAATGTGCTCCAAAAGACAGAGAGCTGGGAAGAAATTTTCCTCTTTTTACTTTAACACTGCTGCTTGAGAATCCTGCACAGCCTCTGTGCTCGCTCCAGAGAAGGATGGGGGAGAGGACAGAACCTGTACCTGGCTCCTCAGCAGCATGAGGCACCTGGACACAGGTAAAAATCTGGAAAAACAATGGAAGCTGGAGCAGGAACACATTGGTGATGGGGGAGCCACAAAGGCAGCCTGATGGAAAATCAGGCCCAGCTCTTCAGATGCTGCATCAGATGAAAAAGCCTCTGTCAGGAACAACACTGGATGAAGTGTGATGAACAGCTTGGGGCTTCAATTTTTGGACGCCTGCACCTCCCTGCTTTTATAGGAACTCCACTTGGACACTTGGCTGCATCAGCTGCACTCAGTGAGAGCTCTCACAAGGAGAGAAGTGTGGATTTGGATTCCCCAGAAGCACAGCTTTGCCTGACTTTGATAGTTTTTTAATGTGTTTTATTTTTTCTTTCCGTGTCTGATGGAATTGTTGAAATGAATGATGTGCAGCAAACTTTGGGATGCCTAGGGCAGCACTCAGACACGCTGAGTGGAAATATTAAAAACCTGTCAGATGGGAAAGGACTCCTTCTTTCTAAACTGCCAGTGTTTTATACACTGCCAGAAACACCTCTACTTCTCCTGTGCTACCTCAGCTGCTACTGATGAAATTTGGTTTTCACTCACCCAGCTCCAGTCCTTGCTTAAGGGCCTGAAGGAGATGATTACTTAAGTCAGGGAGCAATTTGAGGGAGGTGGAATGTGAGGAGCTTTCTGAGGAAGAGGTGATGGAGTTGGGTTTAACTCTTGCTGTGACAGCAAAGAAATTTTGCCTTTCCTTCAGATGAGGTGTGTGTGTCTGTCCAAAATATCTGTGCATGTTCCTTATTTATTCCAGCTCAGTTTGAGTGGGGAGAGAGGTAAGAAGGAACCCTTTTCTCTTCCAGGAGTAGCCACAGCATTTCCGCTTCATTGTCTCTTTTCATTTCTCATTTGATTTAGAAAGAACCATCTGTGAGTTTGAATAAACATTTAAGTGCAGGGAGTAATAAAGCCGTGTTTTATGGCTGGTAACTTTTCCTGATGACTATTTATGTTTATTTAGAGACTCAGAGGGAGCTGTACAGAGATTTTTTGCTGCAGCCTGGAGCATGGTGGCTGTCCTAGGGCTGGTGTCAAGCCCTGCTTGGAGTCCTTGTGCTGTGCTCAGAGTGGTGAGAGTGGCTGAGCTGTGCAAATAAATGTCACCTGTACAGTTTAGCAAGCAAATGTGGCTGGGGCAGACACACCTTGAGGCCATGGGGGCTGGGAAAATTTTATTCTACAGCGATAGGTTAAATTGACAACTCCAGGAGCTGATTGTTGTGTTGTATTTAGGTCAAAGTCCAGACTTTTTAGGTATTTGCCTCTAACTGTATCTGGATGAGCATGGGGGAGAAGAAACCCTACAAGTTTTTCCTCTATGGTTGTAGACTGAAAACAAAGTATAAATTCAACATTAGTTGTAATTTTGTGTTGGGAAATGTAATGAAGGCTTTTTTTCTTTTTTTTTTTTTTTTTT
>PYHW01009930.1:453535-475967 GCA_013186435.1 Turdus rufiventris | reverse complement strand
GGCTTCTGATGTTGAAGGTGTTGTCAACCCTTAAAGCTGTGCCCAAACTTCCCAAAGCATTAAATTTTGAGGAAAGGCAGTCCAGAAAAAAAGGAATATCTATTCCTTCTACAAAAGCAGGAGCAAAGTCTTGAGCGCATTCTCCAGAGAGAACAAGGTGCACAACATCAGTGCAACAATGCACAATCACCAGGAGATTCTGGAGATTCTCCTTTTTGGAAATTCAGCAGCACCGCAGGGGGAAAAGTGCTGAGCCTTTGAAAATGAGAAATTCCTGCCTCTGAAGGCATGTTAGCAGCGTGGCTTCAGCAATTCTAACAACCAGCTTTGCTGTGGGTGTGATTTGCTGACATGAAAGCCTTTAGAAATGGGCTAAAGGCTGGCAGATGGGATTGCAGAGCCTCCACGCTGGATGTGAACAATTTTATTGCGTGCACACACAGGTGTGGTTCTGCAGCGTTTAAAAATGATCTCCAATCAAATTCCTTCCCCCATTTTAAATGTTTTGGGTGTTTTTTTCTGTAGGTGTCACTATAGCATAGCAGATAGAAAGCACTTTCCTAAATGAAAATGTAGAATCCCCACAGATCTGAAGGAAGCTGTAATCTGGGTTTTTTGTGCCATGGTTGTCATATCAACAATGAGGTTTCCCAGCAACTAACAGAATATTTTATAGATTTATTTACTTATCCTTTTTAATAATGAACTTGATACAAGGGAATTTTTTTCCCCTTTATAATTATATAGCAATTGAGACAGACTTCTCAAATAATTTCCATTTTGTTGTCATGTTAATACCAACAGTTAAAATGAATCTTGTTAATAAAAGGGAAGCTGATAGGATTCATGAATGCACCAGAATGTAGCCATGTTATGTTGCAAAACTTTTTGTATTTCTACTTAACTGATTGCTGACAGAATAATTTATGTGTATGGATTTGATGGTGTTGCTTTTCATGGCTGATCAGGATGTAAACTTGGCTTGCTGTGAGTTACTTGTTCTGTCTGCTTGCATAATTTCTGAAAGTATTGAGCAGAGCTTGCTTTTAAAATTAGGGTTGAAGGAGATGCCTTGAAACCTGCTTTTTATTAATCATAGAATCCTGGAATGGTTTGGGGTGGAAGAGACCTCAAAGCTCATCCCATTCCACCTCCTCACCTTCCACCATCCAGCCTGGCCTTGGACTCCTAAACACTCCACCCTAAATTGAAATTCCCGCTCCAAAGGAGCCAATTGCTGGTAGTCTAGTGGTTAAGGCACAGCTTTAGTCCTTGCTTTCAGAAAGAATTGGGGATTTTGCACTCTGTCCTTGTGGCACATTAATTTGGCATGATTTGCCTCTCTCTTCATCCTCCTGCTCTGCAGGATGCTCGACTGGGTGTCAGCAGCAGCAGGGAACGGGGTGGTCTGGAATCCTCTGGAGGAAAATTGTTTTGCCCTGTTTTCCCTTCCCTGGAGGGTTGTTTTAATTGTTGAGCCATTATCTGATACTCTGGCAATCGTTTAAAGCCAATCCACTCGCTCTTGTCTGGTTGCTGTGCTCGGAACTTTTGGGGTCTCCAGGGTGTTGAGAGCCCCTCTGCTTAATTGGAGAGCTGGGATTTATTCATCTGCTCCTCAGGGTTCCTTCAGATGCAACTCTAAAACCTCCCAGGCAAAATGGGAGACAGTGAATTTCTCACCTAGGCAACGAGTGGGGATGTGGGTGGGTTTTTTTTAGGTTTTTTTTTGGATGGTGATTTTTGATTTAAACTCTAAAAATCTGTGCCAAGCCTTTGGGAGTTCAGCTTGGCGTGCATTCCTAATGGATCAAATTGCTGGAGCTGCTGAGGGATCACACTTCCTCGGGGGTTTAAATAAGAGCTGCAAAGCCAGTGCTGCCCTTTGGCCTCTCCAGGAGTAGGTGTGTGACTGAGACATTCCTTGCACTCAGACTGTCTTGGATTTCCACTCTGTTCAAATTACTGTGTAATTTATACCACACCTCCTAATAAACTCTCCCTCCGCTTCCTTGGAGAATACAGCACTTGAAGTTAATTAAATAGAGGAGCTCTGTGAAGCTGAGAGAAAACTGGAACAGCTCTGATTGTCTGACTGTAGGAGATCATCTCAAAGAGCTGTTTGGGCACTTATTAGCAAACTGGAAAATTGCATGTGGAGAAGCAGGGATTGTGGATGCTGTGCAAAAATCTAAGGAAAGATCTTCGTCCAGTTCTTAAAAAGGTGTTCAGGTAACAGAGAGGAAAAGAAAAACCCAACTGTTGAGCAATCAAAAGAAATTTAATGTTTCATAGAAAAAGATATATTCTCTGTTTTGGCATAGAAGTGAAGCTTTTATTTGCACAGGACAGATTTCCAAGCTCAGAGCATACTGGTTTGTGCTGGTTTGAAAGGCGATATTTTCACAGGATGTGACAGTCACTCAGGAGCTCTTCCCCCAGCTTTTCTGTGCTCTAATCACCAATGCCATTGGAGTGTTGCCTTTTTCCCAACCTGCAAATGAAACTCGATTTTAGTAAGCAGGTAATATAAAAGGGGATCTTTACTGAGGGCTTATGGAAAGATGTCCACAAAAGCCCAGCCCCACAGGGGTGAGTACATTTTATAGGTTTTAGGAGATTAGCATGATTTATAAAAAGTAATTAGGAGGACAAGAGGGGATGTAATTCCCCCCTAGCTCCACCTTCAACACCAGTTGTACTTTTTCCATGGAATGTATCTCAAAGAGCCAAGGCAGCGCTGGGGTTTGTACCCTTGTGAGCTCTGCAATTTTTTTTGTCTTTGTGCCCAGGGAAAGGCCATGGAAAAGTACTGGGAAAACAAGCCACTAAAACAGGCAACACCCAAACATCACCAGAAGGAGCTGGAATTGGAACAATAGTCCTGTAATTAAAAAAATTCCTTGGTTGTGATGCACAAATAGCCCAGGAAAGGAGGCTCAGAAATCCTGGGACACCTTTTCTGCAGTTCCACATGTTCCTGTGGGCTGAGCTGGGACTGACACACGTTTTAACTACTTCAGGAAATAATTTATCTGTAGTAATGCTGGGATAAATCTGAACTTTTTATTTTCAGGGGGCTCACGTGGTGACTTGTTTCAGGGCATTGGTTCATGTGCAGTTTGCCATAATTATGTTCTGGTGGGGTTTTGTTCATCTCTTTTATTCCTTGTGTAAGTTTTATCACTCCATTACCCTGATGTTTAATGAGTGAGCTCTTTGGAGTTTCAGTGGCTTGTTTCCTTTTCATGCCCCATCCTTCAGCCTCAGGGACCATCATAATAAATTGATTTGCAAGATTTAACTTTTATTGATTATCTCTTTTCCTCACTTTGAGAACATGGCCACATTTTTCCCCTTTTTTCTGACTTTTTGGCATTTGTGGCTCTTAATTCTTGCATAGTTCAGTAGTGACATTCCAAGACCCTTCTCAGCCTGTAGCCTCTGCTCTGCTGGGGTTGTTTTTCATGAGATGAATCCTAGAATATAAATGAGCACAAATCCCCAGAAAAAAAAAATGGACAAAATAATCTTCGTAGTGGGAGAGGAGATATTGTAGTCTAAGTACTAATTATTAGCTTTAGGCACCTTCTGATCATTTCAAGGAGCCAAGATAAGTTTGTGATTCAGCTCAGCATCTCCTGGGAGTTGAGCTCGCTCTCCTGTAAGGTATAATCAGAACAGTGTGGATTTGATAGGTGTGTTTTTAAATGCCATTAAAATTTACCCAAACTCTTCAGCTGCTGCTTCTGTGTTACATCTTCACTGTGATCGTCTCTCTAATCCCTGGGTTATGAAGGAAATGTCTGTGGGTCTGGAGTTGTTTATTGTTGGTTGAAATTCTCCCAATGAAGCTCTAAATCAGTGCTGGGATAAATCCATTTATCATGAGTGGAAGAATGGAGTCTGTGGCTATTATTTCATTATTTCTCCTGCTCCAGGATACAAATAGACCACAAGATTCAGAGATTTTTCTTGCTGTCCCGGCCAGATCCTTTAAAGTTTTTGAAAATATTGGATATTTTACTCAAAAGAATGCTGCAGACAAGTTAAAGCAATTGGGCATTTCTTGAATTTTCATCAGTCTTAGATTCCTCCCTCTTTAGTCTTTTCACTCAACCCTCCCACCAGAGGAAAAAAAAAAAACATTAAAAAGGATGAAATTGTACCCAATGCATTGGAATTGCAGGGGGTTTCTATACATCACTTGTTTTATTGTACTTTTATAGTCAAAAAGTCAAATGTGGTCATTTTGAATTAAGGATTTTGTTGCTGAGGATATAGAATAGTGATATAATACAGCAAGGAGAAAAGAAAGTAAAAAATAGGAGAGGAAATAAATGAATAATTTATAAGAACTCTTTCTTTAACTCATTAAAATGGCCTGGCAGTCATGGAAACTTTCGCTTTTTCTTGTTCAAAAAGAATGAATGCTTGCAAATGAACTTCTAAAAATCTAATCAAAAGAAACTTTTCTCCCTCTTTACGTTTTTTTGAAAGAGAAAATTATTAGTCAGCTAGTTCAGATGGAAGTTTTCACTACAATGAAATTTGAATTTCCATGAACAGATGAATGTTCCATGAACATTCTTTTTTTCTGCTTCAAACAGATTTGAAGAGGCTGGGAAGGTAAGGGAAGAAATGTGGTTTTTTTGTGTGGTGCTGATTTTTTGGGGATCTTTCTGTAGGTGGTACAAAGACCTTAGAGAGAGAACTGGGGATGGAACAGTGGCATTAATATTTAGCAAAATTCTTCAGTGCTCCTTTTGTGCTAAATCTTCACTCTTTGTGTTTGTGTTTTTCTCTGTAGCAGTTTCTTTCAAGGCCAGGAGATTTATAGCAATGGTTGCTTTTTCTTAATAATTTTCAGATCTTCATCATAAAAATAAAAAGTTGAAACAAAATTTTTAACCATACTCTTTTTTTTTTCAGATTGTGGAAAATAGCAGTGGTGATTTTTTTGGTAGAGAAACTTCCCAAGGGACATGTGAGAGGAACTGGGTGTGATTTCTTCCCTTGCATTTCGAAATTAATTAACCTGAGATTACCACACCTGGTTTGGGACAGAGTGAATCAAATTCATATTTAGAGAAATGTAGGAATGCAGAGTTCTGGCTCTTTTTTTTTCTGAAATAAGCTGTCCCAACTGTATAAATTGGGCTGAAATCTCATTTTTGACTCTCCTTTCCCCAAAAGAATGAATCAGTCTGTGATCAAAAGATGCTGAGCATCACACCCCATCTAGTGCCAGCTGGGGGAACTCCTGGAGAGCCTGTGGACAAGATCCTGGGCAGATGATCAACAATTCCTGAGAAAGAGAAGAGGCACAGAGGTGCTGAGCAGTAATAACTGCATCATCTACCTCCTGTCTTGGGCTTTGCAAGCAAAGTATTCTAAAAAGGACCAATCCTGAACAGCTCAGCTAAAAACAGAGTTTGATTTTCCACCTCACAGTTTTCTGCTGGGTGAGATTTTTTCAACTTTTTTTAGTTCTCCAATATTCCATAAATGCATTTTTGGGGTTATGACCCCTTGATTTTAACTTCCTCTGAGCTCATTTTTGTACTTGCAGTATAAAGCACTGATGGGACAGGTTCATCAGGGCTGCCATCCTGCAGTTATGCCAAACTATTCATCCTTTTTCTACTATTTCTAATTTTAAAAACAGTGTGAGTGTGTTTTCCTGCTCCTGTTGCCATCCAAATAAATTCAGGGGAAACAAACCAAAGGAGAACCTTCCTGTCTTGAAAAGAAAATCTTCCAGCTCTTGTTTGATCCATCTTTACTCTCCCAGCTCGGGCTTGCATTCAGCTTCTATCCATCACCTGGATTATTGTGTAACTGCTGCTCTGGCTTTGCTCTACCCTTGGAAGGTAGAGCAAAATGCTTTAAAATCCTTTTCATCTGCATGCTGTTCAGAAATGCCCCGAGGAGCTGTGGTTGTTGTTGAGCTGGGTTCTCTGGGGTGCTGTGTTTGTCTGCCATCACTCAGCTGCGCTGCAGGAGCTGTCAGTGACCTGCTCAGCCCCACAAACCCTGCATGTGTTCACCAGGGTGTCTGTCAGAGCCTGGCTGCTCCCAAAGCCTGAGATTTAGGGTTAATTTGGGCATTTACAGCAAATCCAGTGCATCTCCAAAGTGCTGGATTTACTGCAGGACCCAGAGCAGCTGTGCTCTCTTCTGCATCTATTTGTGCCCAGGAAATCTCGGGCTGGAAATCAAACAGCCAGTCTGGGAGCTGAGGCTGTTTCATTTGCACAACATCTCTTCGCAATAGAAAGGACTTTAAAGCATAAAATGGTTTATAAGTGATTGCCTGGACTAAATATACTCCTTGGACAGATTTTTCCAGCTTTGTGGCTTTGTTTGTCAGGAAAGTACAAATGCCTGGAGAGCTCATCTCTCTGCCCTGCACACCATTTGTTCTGTGTGAGGAAGGGATGTGAGTGAAGGGTTTGTCCTGTGGGGTTTGAACCAGGGCAATCCTGACAATCAAAAGGATAATTGGGACTCTTGATTTACATTACAGGGAAATCCTTTTCAGGGTGGAGCACTCACCCTGGAGCTCTGCACATTTCGATCCTATTCCTTTCCAAGGTGAAGCAATGGGCAGTAACTCTTGCTGGATCAAACCACGACAGAGAATTTGATTATAACAATGCATTATACATTCCCAGAGCCCCAAATTCCAGCCCTGGCCTCCAGCCAGCAATGTTTGCAGGAGTTTGAAGCTCCTGACCAAGGACTGGCTCTGGATGTTGTGCCCTGATTCCTTTGGGATCTGTGCTGGGACATCCCAGCTGTGTAACCCCACAGTGCCCTGAGGATTTCCCAGCCCTGTGACACAACAGAATTTCCTGTTCTTTGCTTCCTGACCATTCTCAGCTTTAACTCAGAATAGAAGGAATCCTTTAACATCAAAGATTTCTTCAGGAGTAGATGAGAATTAATTGAAACCTAAATCCAACTGTACAGCTATTCCAAATAAGTGAAAACCTAGGAAACAACAAAAAGCCCCAAGATACCTTATTTATCCATTACTACTCTGGTTTTATCTTTAACAGTGTTGCTGATCTTCATCTTTTTCCCATTGAAAGTCATTTGGGTAATGCCTGACATCCTAAATAACAGCTGAGATTTTTTTTTTTTCAACAGAGAGTTCCTGTATTTTTAAACTGGCCATGCACCATAATCTTTTGTAGCTGTATGAGGAGCTTATTTCCAAAATATGTGGTTGTAAAATATTTTTAAGACTTGCTCCAAACTTGTTTTGAGAAACAAAAGGCCAATCAATGTGTGATTTTTTTATATGCACTTGCATGCCTCTGAACAGAAATGTAACACTCGTGCTGCTCTTTAAAATATTTTATATATAAAGAGCAGTCAGATTTAATTGTTTGTCTAAGCCTCTTCTATTTTTTATTCCTACTAAAAGAAATCTCTGTTACTGAGTCGGTGGCAGCTCACAAGAATGCACAGTTCAAATGAAATTCAGAGTTTTTACTCCAGAACTTTACTGGATTCAGCAGGGCTCTGTGATGCTGCACAAATTTTCTAGAAGAAAATGGAAGCAGGAGTTATGTAGCTGGAAAAACTGATGTTGAATTGGTGTTTTACAAAGGCAAAGCTTCACCAATTCTCTGCTGGAGGGCACTGAAAAAATCCTGATTGTGAAAAGTGAAGAAGTGAAAGTTTCAGAGGTTTTGTGCTCCATTGACAGAAGTGAAACCATTTGTTAAGGAAAGTGAAGAAGCCCCTTTAGAGAGGATCTTGTGCTGTTTCACAGCTGCTCTGGTGATTTTCAGTGTCTCATCCTGCTCCAGTCTCTAACCATCCCTTGCCCCCAAAGTGACACAATTTTCTCGTTATTTCATTGCCAGCTCTAGAACAAAACTTGTAATTTCCAGCTGTGCATGGTTTTCCTTCTTCTCCTGTGGTAGCAATCCAAGAGAGGTCAGTCCCCCTGCAGCTGGGAACTTCTCAGCTCCTGCAATTCCTGAGGATTTTCTGATAAAAACCTGGCCTAAATCATCCTGCTGGCAGCTGTGCATAAATACATCCTGACAGATGCTGGAGTTTTGGGAGGGCTCAGCACTAGACATTCCACACCTCCCAATGGTTCCCAAATATAAACAATTTCTATGAACTGCGGCTGGTTTTTCCACTCCACTATTTTATTTCCTGATCTGATAATTTATTTGTATTTATGGTGTCAATAATGTTGCATTGACAATAATGTTGTAGGTATGTAAAATTAACTTCTCAAACCAGACCTCATGAGGAAAGCATCAATTTATTGCTTTTGTTATGTTTAAAACTCTGCTATGCCTGAACTGGCCCAGAGCTGGTGGGATCCTGGCTGCTTTTCCTCATCTCCCCTTGGACAGAAAGGACAGACACAGTTTTTATGTGTACAGCACCTTGGCTAGCCTGCCTTTTCCTTGGCTACAGCTCAAGCCCTTGAACTCCTGACACTGTTTTACCTCCCTGGATTTCTTTCAAGATTAAACTGTGGAGTTGTCAGCTCTTCAACAGGAGCAGGCTTTAAGTTTTCTCCCAGAACAAGCTAGGAAGATTATTTACCTTCTGCCCTAATTGTTGTCCTCCTCAAAAGGTTTGTCATGTAATAAAGAACAAATAAATAAGCTACCCAATATAGCTGAAGTGAAGAGTCAAAACAAACAATCTCAGACTGATCTTTATTGGCCTCAACAATTTAGCAAACACAAATGATGGTGTGGATGTGGAACCGTGCCCAGTTTGCAAACACAAAGCTTCTGTCCAGGGCTCTGCTGTCAGGCAGCATTTTCTGGGTGAAATTCTGAGATTTTGGTGTGAGACAGGATGGCTGAAGTTTAATTCCATGTCTGTTCTCTGGGGACCCTGGGGGTGACCTGGGACTTGTGCTCTTCCCATCCCCTCCCAGTGATGCTGCCCAGGGATTCAGGGATTTCCATCCTCAGGAGGAGATTGGATTTTTGTAAGGGCTGGCAAGGCTCCTCAAATGGCTTAACCCTGAGGTCCTGCCTTCATTAATGAGTATCTTCATTAACATGGCAGCCTAATTAGCCACAGACAGAGGTTTCCTACTTTTTACTGCAGCTGCACAGGGCACTGTGTGCAGGAGTTCTGCCTTGTCACAGAGCCTTGGACAACATCTCTGTAGAGCAACCCTTTGACAAAACAAATTTGGAGAGTGGATAAAATATGTTTTTTCCAAAGTAATCTGCCATAACTACATTTCCAAGTTGTTCCAGGTTTTGCAGATCAGACCTTAGGTGAGTCAGTGGTTTAAAAGCAGGCACCAGAAAGGGACACTCAGAGCACTTTGGAGGTGCATTTCTCACATTTTCTTTTAAAGGGAAGGGGCTTTCATTTGGTTCCATTTTCCTTTAAAGAGCAAAGGTTTTGAATTTCTGACTATTTTTTTTTTTTTAAGGGCAAGTGGCTCTTTGTGCTTTGCTCTGTGAGGTGTCAGTGCAGTTTGGATGGGTTCAGTGTGGCTGTGACTCCTGGGCACAGCCCTCTCCTGTGTGCTCTTATCCCTTCACCTCCTTCCAGGGGTCTCCTCAAGAGCATCAGAGTTTTATTTCTGTCTGAATTGGGGCAGATTTTGTATAAAATCAATGTTTGTCTTCTGAGCCTGCTGAGGGATCCCCATGTAGGTGCATTGCCAAAGAACCTGTTGGGGTTTATTGCTTGCAAACCATCCTCCCTTTGGAGAGAAGACATTCCTGGTTATTTTTGCTCTCTGAGCTGTGGCATGTTGGAAATTACGTGGAATAGAGTAGCTCTGGATTTCAGCATGCAAGGCTAGGAGTCAGCAGTGATTATTTGCCAAGTTAGATGTGGAGAATTAGGAAAACAGCCCTGCAAAGCACGAACAGAATTGTCTGTGGTGACACCTGGGCTGAGAGTGCTGAAGAATTTGGGTTAATAAGCTCTCCCTGCTGGGTTACCTAGTTTTAGTGCAAATTGTTGTCTGCTCAGTGAATCCACTGCTGAGTTTTGTGCTCCCTTCCCTTGCTCCAAAAGAGGTTAAGAAGCCCCAGGACCATTCTGCTGAGTGTGTTGGGCCATATTCCTCGTGTGCCCTGGCCATTTTGTGCTGCTCTGCTGATGCACAGCAGCCATAAACCTGGATTAGTGCAGTGCAGCAGTGGGAGGCTACAGGAAAGAGGCAGGCTGGCTGGGATATTTACTCTCTCAAACTCACTTTTCTGCATATATTAATCGTTCAACTCAATAAAATTGTAATTTAATGCAGTTTAGCTCTTCTGGGAGCTGTGAATATAATAAAAATGTGATTTTTATTTATTTTTTTTAAGAGGCTTGGACCTAGGAGTAAGTCTTCATCTGCTTAAATTAGTTATTTCTCATAGCCTTAAGGGGCCTGCCCTTAGCTGTACAGAATGGAAATGTCACACCCTGTGTTTGCAGTTTTACCCAAATTTGAGAGAACAAGGAGCACTTGCTGCATGTCTGTGGAAAGGAAGAATAAGGTTATTTGCAGTTTTTTGTTAGTTTTTAAAAAGTTGTGTTAATTTATTAGAGTGTTAAATCTCAGTCTGAGGTCAGCCTTGATCAGCACCTTGGGCTGAGCTCAGGGGGCAGAAGGAATATCTTGTCTTGCAGAATGAGGCTGTCACCATGCCCACCATGAAATAGTGAGCAGCTGACATTAAACAGATTGTAAAATGGAAAGCTTTATTTCCAAACTCCTAAAGTTATATATGAGCCCATTTCAAGAAGAGAATGGAGCATGCATTGCAGAAGAAAGATAAGGCTGGGCTTCCTTCTCCCCTCTACAACACAATGTTTTATACCATCATTTTCTCCTTATTATATTTTATTTGCACTCCATTTCAGCACAATGAACTAAATCTTGGGGGACGTAAAAGTTCTAGAAGTGCCTAATAACCAACTTCTCCTGTTTGAAATGCCACTTAAGTTAAGCAAACTGAGCCAAAGTAGTTAATATTTCGTTTTCTTTGTAAGTGTAACTACCAGCCTGACTTTACCGTTGTGCACTTGGCTTTTGTGCAAAGAACAAACAAGTCACTGAAGACAGAATTTAGTAACTTGAACACAGAGTAAACTCATCACCTCTGTGACTTTTGCTTGTATTATTTAATTGCTTTTTAGCACAAAATTGATGGTGTTGAAGATGGAACTTCTAAAGCACTAGAATCAAGTCCTCAGCGATGAATTTGCCAACTTCCCCCACCACACTGGATTAAATACAGCTAATCTCATGTGTGTGCCCATCCCCTTTTTTTAATGTAGCTTTGGAGAAACACTGATTGAATGTACATAATTTAAAGGCAATCCACATAGAAAATAAGATCAATTACTTTGTTCCTTATGCTGCTTTTATTCTCCTTGACTACTCCCAGGCCAGATTTAATGCTGAGCCCTTCAGAGCTGAGCTTTGGGAAGCTGAGATGAACAATCCAGCAATGTCTGTAGCTCTTGACAGTCATTCTTGTTCTCTTCACATTCAAAGCCTCACTCAGGGCTCGTTAATATGCATTACTGTAGCTCTTTAAATGAAGGTGTAATTTGCAGCAGTTTCATTAAGCTGGTCCAATCGGCTGTGCAGCCACTCTGACTGCAGCATAAACTAACTTTATTTCATGTTAGTGTAAATCAGCCAGGAACATTGTCAGCTTCAGATGTAATAATCCATTAAATTAGGCTGAAATTGAAACATCCTCGCAGGAGTTTGGGCTGGCGTGTACCCACTGAAATTAGCTGTGTGTACACAGGGAATTGGGAATGGAACCGAGCACCTGGTGGTGAATTCCATCACCTGGGGCCAGTCCATGTCAGAGGGGTTGGGATGTAGGGAGAGGGAGTTTTCTGACCAAACCTGCCCCCTGAGTTTGTTCCTGCAGAGCTCCCATGGCTTTGGGTGCTGTCACCAACCCAGAGATGCTCTGGGAGTTTCCAGCTCCCCACTTGCCAGAAATTTCCTCTGGGTTTTCCTTCTGGCACTTAGATGTGACTGGAGAAAGACTCTAACACCAGAGGTGTGGTTTTTGCACAAGAAATGAGCTGCAGATTATTGCTTTGCCCCAGGATTTTTAGGAGGGAAATGTGCAGGTGCAAAGTGGTAAAAATCACATTTTTTATATCTGGGAAGTTCATACCTTCAGCAGTGCTTTGGCACAGCTCTCACCAGCAGATAAAATGGTGCTTTCCTACCACTGCTGATTTCTTCCGAGTTGTCACTTTGACAAAATGGTGTGTTCAGTAATATTTACTGATTTAGTCACTAACATTTTCTTTTGTTACTTGAAATGAGTGGATCAAAGATGCATTTTGGGGGCTGTGTTTTTCCTCCACCTAATTTAGGTCCAAATTTTTGTTCAACTGAACTCCTGCAAAGCCACGGAGAAGGGGACAGAGGAAGGGCTGGAGAAGGTCCCTGGCCACATCAGAGCTGGAAGCGTCACTGGGCTCTCAAGGCTGCCCAAGGAGTGTCCTTGTCATGCTCACAGCAGCCAAAAAGCTCCAAACCTCAGCCTCACCTGTGCTATGGTGTCACACTGACATCAAACAAGCAGCAACTACAACAAATACTCATTGTTTTGTTTGTTGTGGATTGGCTTTTAAAAAAATTTTTGATTTCTCGTGGTTCCATATCAGCAGCAGTGAGAACATCCAGGCAGCTTTTTCCTGTGTTTTTTTGTGTGCTGTGAAAAAGCACAAGAGGCATTTAGGCTTCAGTCACTCCCACTGCTTATGTGCTGGGTGTGATTTGCATCAGAATAGGTATTTTTCCTTTTTATCTGTAAATTCATTTACATAATATTCATCAGTATGCAGGTTGTGCTGGGGAAAGGATTGCTGACATGTGGAGAGATACCTCAGGTTTTGAGCTTATTGTTCAGGCAACAAGTGTATGAAGGTGCAGGTTCCTAATTATAGTGTGCACCTTGTCAGTCCCACAGGCTTTATCCTATAGAAAAACGGCTTTATTACATTTCTACTGTATTATTTTGTCATCAGCAACCCTGATATGAGGCTTTTTTTTGGTACAAAAAAAAAGCCAGCATCGATTTCAAGATGAAATTGAGCCCAGGCTCTTGATAGGTAAATCTGTGAACTTTGGGAATACCTGACTCACATGCATTTTATATCCCTCAAAAAGCTTAGAAAACAAAACATTTAAACCAAACATTTGCTGTGCTGTTCATGGGAGCTTTAGAAAAGGGAATCCTTGGTTCCATCAGATTCTGAACTCAGGTGGGGTTTGTCCCAGGTGAGTTAAAGAGTTTGAGGATCCCTTTGGTCAGAAAGAAAATGTGGTGAAGGTGGGATCCCCAGTTTGACCTGAGGAGCTCACTGTCAGCAAGGTGTTTGCTGGCTTTAATGGTGCTAAATCAGGAGCTACAAAGGAAATCAAGTTGCTTTTGTGCTCAAGTTGCCTGAAGAAAAATGATGTGTTAAGGGGTAACAGAACTTTTGTGATCTTTGATTATTTTGTAGCTGGAAAACCAAACAGCCTTTAATTTCTAATTTTTTTTTCCTACTTTTTTTTTTTTTTTAAAAGAGATAGGAGTTTGCTGCCAGGTTGCCTTTTGTTTCATTGATGACTTTTGCTTTGAATTTTAGGCTGAATTAAGCTCTCCAATGTTTAGAACTTCTCAAGGAGAATATACATTGGTGTTACTTCTCTTCAGAGACCTCTGCTATTTAAGGAGGCCTTCTTGAGCTAAACTGTTTCACTGCCAGTCATGAGCAGCTTTTGAATTTTTTTTTTTTTTTGTGGTATCTTCAATGTACTTTAAGCTGCTGTACAAAAAACCATATCTTTGTGTGCTGATTTTTCAGTGACCCCCCAAACCTAAGTAGGATGAAGAAAAAATCTTGGTCCCAAGTCAAAATATTTGTTTGGTTGGCCTTTCCTCTCTCAGAAAGAAAAAATGCGGTAAGTGCATCAATTAAAGTCTCAAATAATGAGGTTGGCCTCGATGATCTTGGAGGTCTTTTCCAGCCTTAATCAGAGAACCACAGAATCACAGAGAGTTTTCAGTCATAATCAAGGACACCATTCATAACTGTGGTGGTTTTTGTTTGCTTTGCAGAGTTGAACAGCAATATTCAGATCTTTCTTGTCCTCTGTGTATATATTTTTTAATCAGCTATGCATTTTAAGGCATCTGTTTGTCAAATTTTTTCTTTGTTACTATTCTGGCCAAGCTGTTTATTTTTGCCAAATAGCTGATACCTGCTTGATTTATGAGATGTGCTGTCAGCTCAACTCCTTATTCTGTTAACTACTCATGTCTTGAATTTATTTGACAGTGCTGATGAAAGTGGGAAAATTGATGTAATTCCATCTGTTCAAGCCAATTCCTGCAGAGAGAACTGAATTGTGGCTTAGAGGAGAACTCCTGTCCCCTTCAACTGAAAATGTCATCCCTTGGTACAGCTGAGCTTTAAGAATTGAGAGATCTCAGAGCAAAACATGTGGATGTGGCAGCTGAGGGTGTGGTTAAATGGGTAACAGGGCTGGTGGTTGGATCTTCAAGGTGCTTAATAATTCCATGACTGTGATTCGGTGTCCATATCTATTTGTGTTGATAATTACACAATAGTAATAATAGTAACAACAGTAGTAATAATAGTAATAACAGTAATAATAGTAATAATAATAATAATAATAATAATAGTTTGGGCAGGTATTGAGCAAAAGAAGGGCTGGGAGTTCTTTGACCAAAGAGAGGACTCCACTCTAGAAGGATTTATGTGCCAAGATCCTTGTGCTGAAATGAAAACTCCCCAGCAGTTTTCTGGGCTCTCAGGGCATGTCCTTAAAGCTGTCCTGGAGAACCAGCAGCTGAAGGTGCCCTGGGAAATGTTGATGGGCTCTGCACCATGGTGGTCTGAGTTAGGGAGGTGTTGATGGCTCAGCCCAAGGGAATTCCCATTGCTGGGCTCCACAGTTCAATCAGGACTCCTCTTTTTTTGGGAAATCTGGATCAATGGGACAGGAGTTCCATGGGCAGTCCAGCCAGCAGATGATGAGGCTCAGTGCCCAGGGGGTGTGGGAAAGCTGCTCTGATGTGAGCATTGAAAGAAATTCAATGTTTATTGAGCCCGTAGAGGCTGGACCTGAAGGTGGGATGGCTTCTGTCTTAAATGACACCTTGCAGCATGAGGATCAACAGAACATTGTGCTGAGTGAATCCTGAAGGTGGTTGTGATCTCTGAGCCGTTTTCTGCTCTCAGGTTGGTGCAGCTACAAAACCCCCACCAAAAACCTCTAATTTAAGTAAATTTATTTTAATCTCACCATGATAAATGCAGCTCTTTTGAAGGTACCATGTACTTGAATGCATTTAAAGGGTGACAAGGTCTTGTCTATTTTGGAAGAGTGCGAGGTTGGAAATGATAGGATTTGATTTAATTTATATTTAATTTGCAATGCATATTCATTTTGTATATATAGTTTGAATCACTTACTCATGTAGTATACATCCTCAATTTGTCCTGCATATTTATTTCGTAACTTGTATTAACTTTGGATCTAATTTTTTTCAAGAAGCAAGGCAGCTAAATGTCACATTTTTTTTAGCTTTACACCTGTGCTAGCAGGTGGGAGGCAGAACTCTCTGGAAGTTGTGGCTCCTCTCAGAGCTGTGAAACCACCTGGTGTGCTCCTGCTCTCTGCTTCCTCCTGCCACTGCTGTTTCCATGATCTTTTAGACTTCCTGCCCTCAATGCACAACTTTTTTGGATGAGTGTGAGACATCACACAGGAGGAATTGTAATACGAATAATTTTTTTATCAATTCCATATGAGTCATAAATAATTGTTCAGCAACAAAGTGTTCATTGTACTCTCCAAAGCTTCCTTTTTCCTCAGCAGTATTTGGAATGGTTTCTCCATGACATTTTATGGAAAGCTGACTGATCAGGAGGATTTTGAAATGACTGAASCATTCCTCTACCTTTTGTGAGCATTTATGCATTATTAATCCATGCTACAAAACTGGTGAAGTACTCGGTTTATTTTTACAGCAGCGGAATACAAATAATTTTCACTTGTGACTGGGATTTCCTCTCACTCTACAGGGTGTTTTTTACACTGCAAAAGTTTTTCTAGACTTCTTGTACACCTATAATTGTGTTGGAAAAAGGACAGAATCAATCATCTGGAAAGACTGATGTCAAAAGAAATGAAATAATAACCTCAGTTCTTCATATTTTGTCTTGTTTCTGTACAAGAGCTGAAAACTGAAACTTTTAAATATGCATCTAAAGATGCCCAGTGCTAATTTTATCATGTGTAGGATGGACTGAGAAAATCAACAAGGATTTGGGCTGTACAGTCTCTTTCTCATTAATACATCTTGGCTTCTGGAATAATGTACTGGGAGGATGGATCAAGACAAGTGTTGCAGTGTGTTTCCCTTGACAAGAAAATACTGTCAGGAAAATTGCTTTATGTATATATTTATACACACTTGAAAAAAATACAAATGCATGAAAATAGTAGAATGTGTCTCCTAGGCTGGATCAGTGCCATAGATAAGGATTGCACAGGTGAGTACATTTGCATTTATTTTACTTCTGAAAAGCTTTAGAAAGCCTTTTCTTCCATCTTACCTCAATTCCCAGCGTGCTTTCCCATCTCAGTGCCTCAGGTTCTCAGCCCAGGATGGTTTGTGTGGGTAGACAGCTGGAAGCTCATCCCTGGACACCTTGCACCATCCCAGTGCTCCCAGCCCTGTCCAGCACTGCCAGGGATCCAGGGCAACCTGCACATCTCTCTGGACAGGCTCTTGTGGCTCAATCTGCTGCACTTCCCTCCTTTTCACTCATTTCCTGGGGAGTTCTAAATCCATTCCAACCCTTAAAGTTCAGATTGTATTACTGAGAACTTCCTCTGCTTCTGTTTTGTATCCTCAAAGAGGTCTCTGCCCCTCTGCTCCTCAGCTTTCCCCACTTTGCTTCCCTTTCTCCGCTCCCTCCTTCCTCTTCTCCATTTTATCCTCCTGCTTTGGAGCTGAGCAGCAAATATCCCCATGATATTTACAGGAGAAGCAGTGTTTGGACAGCTCTTTGTTTGGTATTTCCATTGGAAATACCACAAGCAGTCACGTTTCCATGATATTTCCATTGACATTAACTTCAGGACGACTTCCTTTAATCGGGTTTAGTGGGGAGGAAGCTTCATATTCCTTGTCAGCTTTGTGTGTTTGCTTTGTCCCTTTTAAAATCATGTGGCAAATGAACCAGGAGGGAAAGATCACAATCAGCTGGCTTGTCTTTATTCAGAGTGAAAACTAAAACAAATGTAACTTCAGCAGCAGTTCGTGTGCGGGGAGAACATGTTGAGGTGATTTAAATATTTATAGATGTAAATATCTTAAGCTGCTGAAAGAATTAATGAAAGAAGAGACACCTCCTAATGCTTGAAAACTAACAAATAATGTAACAGGAGATTTTAATTGTTGTCTAGGCATAAAATGCCTTATTTTAAGGCTTGACTCGTAATTAACTCAATCAACGTAATCAGCATTTATAGGCTAAAAATTCAACCTAAGCTGTGGTGTTCTGCATAAAAAATTCTATCAACAACAAACCAAAACACCTGAAATGCGGAATTTAACAAGAAAATGTGGGCTTGTACTAGGACAAAACATTAATTTTAATCCTGAAGAGAAGTAAATAGATTACATTGGACAAGAAATGAGAGTAATTAACTTCTGCATTTCCACTGTGCAACTGCAGAGCAGGGTGTCCAGAAGAATTTTTTTATGGAATTAGGCAGGAGACCTGGACTGTTCCTGGCATTTTAACAAATGTACTGAATTTCTCTAAGTCAGTCATTTAATCTCTGTAGTGAAGTAAAATAACTTCTCTAGTTCATGGGAATATGAAATGAATATTAAATTAATGACTGGGGGAGCCAGGAGCAATGTTGGCTGTGCCCATGTGTAGCTAAAGCAATGTTTTAGGATGCACATTTGCATAAAACCATACTGGAAAATTAGTCAGAGCCAACCATGCAGTCTGGGTAATATTTTACCTTAATTTGCACCTGACAAATATTTTAAACTGGGCTGAAATATTGCCCAGTTTAAAAAGAAAATGCATCTTATTGTAGCAGGTGCTCAGTAAAATGCCAGTGAGTCAAAATAATGAACCATTGGAAGATGCTGAGATTCTGCCCAGGGACTTTGACAGGATTTGGGATTGTTTGGGAGCATTGGTGTCCTGTGATGACTGAAATCATCTGACAACAGAACCTTATTTTTACCACCGTTTCCTGAAAGGTGAACTCAACATGACACTGAAGAAGAGCAGAAAGGAAGATTAAAGATTAAAGTATCTCACAGTATTGAAACTGCAACATGTTTTCTGGAACAGGAGCTCCAATTTTATTTATCTTTTTAAAGGAGCTTTGGAATTTTCCTTTGATTTTATCCCATAGTTTTGAAGCTTCTTAAAACCCTCAGCAGTCCAGAGCTCCTGTGGAAATGCAGCAGTGCAAGGAAGGTTGGAAGGAGGAGGAGAGGAGGTTTAGATGGGATTTTGGGCCGGAATTGTTCCCTGGGAGGGTGGGGATGGATGGGATGGGATTCCCAGATTTGCTGTGGCTGCCCCTGGAATGTCCAAGGTTGGACACTGGGGCTGCAGCACTGGGACAGTGGAAGTGTCCCCATGGCAGCGGTGGAATGGGATGGGGTTTAAGGTCCCTCTCAACCCAAACCATCCTGGGATTCCCTAAGGAGCAGGAGCACTGTTTTTCCAGAACAGTCAGGAAAACATCCTTAGACAGGGAGCAGATGAGGATCTTGAAGGCTGGATGAGCTTTGGCTGAAGCTCCTTCTGACTCTTTAACACCTTTTAATGCAGAACGTGGTGCTTTACATTAACATTCTGCACTCTTCTTATATGTCTTTTAATCAATTTTTTAATGAGGAGATAATTACGTTCTATACTTTTAATCTGACAGATCTGACTGAAATTGTCTAGCAGCTCCAAAATTTCCTGAGGAGCCTGCATGCAGCCCCCAGACCTGGAGAAGAGTCAGCCACATTTTAAACTCAGATTATTTTATGTTTTATTTTGGCTTCTCGTTAATTCAGCCACCCTTAATGATGGAATAAACCCCAATATTTGAAATTTGAGTTGTGTGACTCACCTGCTGGCTTCCCTGTTGTATTTTTGATGTTGCCGTTGCCCAGCACAGTGAATGAGGAGACAATAAAAATTCTTTGGATCGATGTTCGGGTGCTGGACCCTGAGCTCTGTGCTGGGATTCAGAGTCAGAACAAGGCTGGGGAAGCCAGAGGTGGCAGGGATCATGTTTATTCCTTGGAAACACAAATGTCAGCAGCAGGAGGGTTATTTTAAACACTCCACCTCTCCTGACAGAGTTGTGACAGCCGTGCCAGGTGGGTGAGACCTGTGCAGCCCCAGGACAGCTTAATTACAGATGAAGATTTGTGTTTGAGGAGCTGCAGTGACAGATCCAGCTGGAGAGGGGAGGATTAGCTGAGTGCAAGGCTTTGACAAGATCTCTGAATTTACTCCTTTATCTGCTCCTTAACCCTCAGCTGATCCCCAGCTGGAGCTCCCTGAGCATCCCTGCACACACAGAGGGTCCCAGGAGTGCCTCTCCTGCCCGAATCCTGCAGAATCAGAATTGTGCTGGGGGAGAATCCCTCCCCTGGGATTAACTCCAGAGAGGCTGAGGAGATCAAGGTCATCTAAAGAGCTTATGCTCTCTCTTTCCCTCACTTGGTGCTTTGTAAACCACTATCATAAATTTTAAACTTCGGACTGGAAGGATGCCCAGCCAAAGTCTTTGAGTGATCAGATTAGTTTACATAAGACTTTTTCCTCACTTAAAAGAAAGTGCTGGGAGCTATCGTTGAGGCATTTGCTTAATCAAAAGTGTTTCAAATGAAACAATTTTGTTGTCAGAAAATGAAGAAATGACAAAGAAAGAAGAAAAAAAGAAAAATCATGTAAGATGTAATTTAAGGAGGGGAAGAAAAAATAATAATCTAGCAGTGCACCGTAACAGGATTTCCTTATCAAGCCCTTCCCAGATGCAGTCACTGTCATTTAGGCCATGCCAGTGCCTGGTCTCGTGCCAACCTAATACAAGTTGGTTCCACTTGTCACCCTTTCAATTTCCCAGCTGGACTCCCATTTAAAGGGCATATTAACATTATCAAAGTAATCGTTAAGATGTGGCTTGGTTTTATTTTAATTTTTTGTTTTGTTTTGTTTTTTTTGTTTCTCAATCACATTAGAGGAAAAAAATAATCAAGTGCTGGGCAGAAAAAAAGAAATGTTTTTATCTTTGGGTGGCATCAGATGTTATGCTCTCAAATTCAATTCATTTTATTCTCCTTTCCAAAGAATGGGAGGTATCTTCTCCAGTACAGAAGTCACAGCACAGGGTGCTGGAGAATCCCTTTGGCAGTCCCAAATTCAAGTAATGTCTGTCCCTGGTTATTACATCAATTATCTGGAAAACAATTCCATTGCTTATAACTTTTAGAAGAACCTGCCTTCTGCATTCAAAATTCAATATTCAGAATTATTCCTACACTCTGAATAGTGGAAAATGATGAGAATGATTGCAAAGCAGTGGCTGTGTGCTGCCAAAATGCTTTTAAGAGAAGAGAGTGAGATTATAAAATACCAAAGCAACAGAAGATCTTACCTGCTTTTCCATTTATGTTCTAAATTATAAAAGTAAATTTTTAGGCTTTTTGTCAGACCTTTTTAAAATTGCAGTGTTGGAGAGGCCTTGCTGGTGATGTTCTGTTCAAATATTGTATCTGCTCTTCTTTTAGTTCTTACTGAGATAATGAAGGAAAATCTTTTGGTTACCCAGAGACCCATTAATGTTTTTCAGAAAGATCAGGGTTTGTTGAGTTAAAGAGAAACTGAAAATGGGGTTGGGACTGGAATTGGCCTTTGGGAGGAAAGGCTGGACAGAGGTGGCTGCACTCAGGAACCATCCAGAAAATTGTTCCTGCTGGAGCAGCTCAGGGCCAGGATGTTCTGGGAGCACAATGGGAAGGAAAGTTTTCTTCCTCCCCTTCTTTTGGATGAGGGGAATCAGGCTGCTGAGGAAAACTGGATTCATGTCTGGAATTATTTGTGTTCCTGTATTTTAGTGTGTTCTGCATTGGGGTCAATGTAATAAATACATTTATTAAATCCTTCCTCCCTCTTTTGTCACTTCCCTTTTGTTTCCCTCTCCTTTCCCTCTGTCTAAATGACCTGCTTCCATATTAATGAGATAACCTCTTTTGTTAATGATTTTAGAGCTGCGGGGGCTCCTGCTGGTTGTGCATCTACAGAAATATTTCCACCTGAGAAGGAGCAGGGCAGGGAAGGGGTTCTGACCCCTTCAGCCACAATCTCAGCCTCTCCCCCCTTTCCTTCAGCCACTCCCTTCTCCCCTTCTCTGGGCATCAATCCTGAGAGCAAAACTTTCCTTGGCAAGAAAAGAAATCATTGCTTGCTTTATTTTAACCTTTCCTGTCACTTCCCAGATCATTTAATGGTGGGAAATTTTATTTCATCTGTCCATCCATGTATAAAATTATCTCACTAAAGGCTGCTGGTTTTTTCTTCTCTGTTTTTCCATTAAGTACCTTGAAGTCAGTAGAATTTTGCCAGAAAAAGACCAGGACTAGTGAATACTGCTGATATTTATTCTTACTTTCACTTGACTACATCTAAAGGATTTCCTAGAGAATTCTGGAAATCTGCTGCTTATCTCCACAGCATTTTATTTGTATTTGATAAAAACCATTCAGCTTCAATTCCTATTACTTTAAAAGCATTTTTTTAACATATTCAAGTTTTCCTCTCCAAAAAGTATGAGAAATGTGAAGTTAAGGTGCCACAAGTCAACTAAAGATTAACATAATTGTAGAGATGTTTGATAAAAAAATAATGTAGTTTTCAGTATTAAATTTACAGGTGCAAATTCTGTTCCCACCAAAGATGATGCCTAAGCTTAATTAATTTTAATTTATGGGATGGCACTGCTTCAGGGGGCATATTTTTACTCTTAATGCCCAGTTGGATGGTTTTGCATTAACACACATAACTTTTTCACCCAAAGCTGAGACAAATAAGTATCAAAGCACGAGTCAGATTAATCTTGTGTTTTTAGAGCAACTGCCTTAATCTGCCTCAGAGAGAAAAATCAGTGTACTTGTTATCATATTTGAGCAATCCATTATGAGATGTGCAGGAGTTTCCACAGACTCAATTTCACATTGCCTTGATTGCATTTGAATACTGCTTGTTCTCCTGAGAGCCCGCCTGGATTGGTTTTATGATAATTCTCAACTCTTCTACCTGCAAAAGGTGAAATTCAGCATTGCTGGGGAGGTGGATCCACCCAGTATTTGCCATTAAAGAGCTCCTGGTT
>PYHW01009930.1:427462-442672 GCA_013186435.1 Turdus rufiventris | reverse complement strand
AGCCTGGAGTTCATTCCTGGAGCTCATTCCTGGGGTCTGGAGCTCATTCCTGAGCCTGGAGCTCATTCCTGGAGCTCATTCCTGGGACCGGAGCCTGGAGTTCACTCCTGGGATCTGGAGCTCACTCCTGGAGCCTGGAGCTCACTCCTGGGATCTGGAGCTCACTCCTGGAGCCTGGAGCTCACTCCTAGGGTCTGGAGCTCATTCCTGGGGTCTGGAGCTCATTCCTGGGGTCTGGAGCCTGGAGTTCATTCCTAGGGCTGGAGCTCATTCATGGGGCTGGAGCTTGGAGCTCATTCCTGGGGCTCATTCCTGAGCCTGGAACCTGGAGCTCGCTCCTGGGCAGTGGCTGCCAACCTTCAGCCGAGCTGCGCCGTGTTCTCCGTCTGTAAATTATCAATAAACGCCTCCTACAGTCAATAGATAAATTATTCACAAAGAAAGCAGCAGGTTCTAATCACCTCCAGATTAATGCCTTCCTGGCAGGGCCTGTGCTAACACAAATAATTGCCTTGGCATGTGCCAAGCTGTCCCATGATCTCAGCAGTGCCCTGCACCAGCTGCCAGCCACAGGGAACACAAATTCCTCACCTTTTGGGGCTTTAAACCCCGTGTCCCATAAGTGCCATGGAGAACAGATAACTCTGGTTATCCTAAGGGGGATTGGCTCTGTGCTGTCCCCAGCAAACTTCAGCTGTGCTCAATGTCCCCATCAGTGATGGGTGAGCACAGCATCCCCTGCACTGAGAGCAATCCAAGCTCAGGAATCGTTTCCACCTCCCTTTGCAATTTTGGGGGGCATTACTGAAGTGGGGCAGTTGGTTCAAATCAGAAAAAATAAATCAATAAATTCCCAGAAGGAGCTTTCTTGCACACTGGATTTGAATGCTTGAATAAGGAGGATACATTGGGGTTTGATCTTGTTTATTCTCTGCACATAATTCATTCTGCTTTACTCTGAATATATTATTTGAGACTAGCAGGGACAGCAGAAGGAAAACTTGTTTGCATGAGTGTAGCAGAATTTGCTGGCTAATAGGGCAAATTCAGTGCCAGGGACATTTAAAGCCTCCATGAGACAAAAAGAGGTCACATCAAATAAATATGTGTGAGTGTTTCCTCCACAGGGCTGGTGCCAGTTCCACAATACTGAAATCCTGTGAAAAACCAACGGGAATTTGGATTTTTCCAAAATTGGAACAACTTCAGCATGAATATCTTCAAATCCCACTGAACTGAGGTTTGATTTAAAACCTCATGGAAGAGTGAAATTAAAAATAGCCACTGAGGTGTGAGTTTTCCATTCTGAGCCCATCTCCTTTTGGGAACAGGTTTGTTGGTCCTTGCATGTGCTGACAGATTGCAGAGCTGCAGTGGCAGCTTGAAGTGGAGTTTATCTTTTTGAATAAAAATGTCTTCAGGAGAGAGAAACACTGGTTGTTCCTCTCTCTGGATCCAACAGTTTTGGCAGCACAGTTTCTGCTCAGCCATATATTGAGGAAATGGTGATTATGCAAAGTAAAAACTCCAGTTGTTTTGACATAATTAAAAAAAAATTTAAATACTTTCAAAAAGACTTGGTCATGGGAGGACAATAGAATAAGATTGTTAATTCAGCACTGCCTTTGAGGAAAATGGGGTTTTTTGGATCCTTCATGAGAGATCAGTCTCATCTTCTCTGAGATTTTTTCCTGTAGGTGCTTATCAGTGATGAACCTGCAGGAGAGCCTGGGAGCCCCTGAAATGTTGTCAAAAATCAGATGTGAAAATCCTGTGATCTCCATCATTCCTCCCTTGATTTATGGAACCTGTTCTACCTTGGAATATTACATTTTTTTCTGTCTCAAATCACATTTCTGGTGCTGGTGGTCAGAGGTTCCCAGACACAGGAATGCAATGTTCTGTTGAAGGCTGAAATACATTTAGGCCTTTGTTGGGAAGCTTTGGTACAGCTTCAAAGTCTGAGGACAGGAGCTGTTCAAACCTTTAAAGCACATGGAGAAAATCCTGTGCCTCTTAATGAATTCTAGTGATGAGAGAACAAAGAATGGGAAATCTTAATCCATGGCCATGTCTGAATTATGGAATTTCAAGGCATAAAATATTTTTTTAACCTATTTTTTAAGTTGAGTCATAGATTTTGAGTAGAGTGCTTTTAATACAAGTTATTGCTTTTATTTAATAACTGATAAAAACTTCTTAATTTTTTTATTCCTCATTTTAACTCCTCAGTTAGTTAATCCTCACTTTAGTGATTATCCTTGTAGGTTTTAAACCCACATTCCTCAATGTTGCTGTGATGCTTTTGGCAATAAATGGCATTAAATCATGTTGTAGACATCTCAGGTGAGGTCAGAAAATATTGGCATTTCACAGGAGGTTGTGACAAGAGAACAAAACTTGAAGGAAACTGTGCTGTCACCTTGATGTCATTCCTTGGCATTTTTGCTGCAGAGCCATGGTTAAAGCTCTGCTGGGAAAGTTTCCTTTCATCTGAACTTTGTGGTTTTAAAACATTTTTTTTCCATTTTATTTCAATTTATATCTTATGAAATAAGATATGAATTTTTGAAGCTCAGAATTTATATTTTTTAATCAGAAATTTAAATCTGTGTGGATTATGAATTTATGTTGCAAAACAAGTTGGGATTGTTTCTCTTAGTTGCTGTTTATTGTATAATATGAACTGAATTATTTGCAGCTCATTCAAAATGAGACACAGCTGTATTCTGGAGGTGTGCTGCTTTTCTTCTGGGGTTTATTTTATTATGCATTGGGAAATTCTGACTGAAAGCAGCAAAACTATCGATCAGTATTGCTTGTGCCATGGCATGGATTGGGTCAGGCTGCTTCATCCCATGGGGAGTTTCACCAATAATTCAGCAAGGAAAAGTCTCCTCTGTGGGAGAGTTCACATCTGCAATTTCTTTCTGGAAACTGCCTCTTGATCAAAACTTAAATGCGATAAATATCCTTTAGAAATAACAAATAATCTTTCCACACTTGTGGAACTGATTGTTAAAAGAAGCCAATTAAATCCTCTGACTGATTTTACTGATGCCTAGAACTGACCAGAACATTACAGCCCTTCTTGTGAGTGAATAATTCATGTCCTACGAGTGAAAAACCCAACAGAACCAAACCAAGATGTGTAAATATCTGTGTTTAAGAGTTTAACAGCTCATCTTTTGGGTAAGACTATTATAAAGTCATTTGGAGGGAGAAGCTCATACATAAAAATGAATGTTGCCATGCAACAAGTACTAAAGAAAGAACCACAAGATTTAAGCCTTAATTAATTTCCCATAGCAGCTGGGAATGTTCAGGAAAAAGGAAATTTGGAGGCAGCAGTGTTAATTAAGGCTCATTTGCTAGAAATCTCTGGCCTGTAATTGATGACTTTGATGTGTGATGTGATAAGAAGTCCAAGTGATGTTTACCATGATTGTTTGCTATTTATGCAAGAGAATTCTCTTCTTCCCTGGTTTGCTAAAACTGCTTTGCCAGGCTGTGGGGCCTTAGACAGAGACTGGCTTTGTAGAAAAAGCAAAGAGATTTTGGGACACAATGAACCTCCAGCTTTTTCTGGTTGAGCTCCTTGTAGATAAAACTCAACTCATCCATTGAGTGAGAGGCAAAAGAACAGAGCCTTTGGTGAAGCTCTCAGCTATTGAGGTGAGTTGGTGACCATAAAAGCATGGAAATATAAACAGGAATACATTTATTTTAATCTGTACACCCTCAGCTTAAACTCCCCAGTGAGGGGCTGAAGCATGCCCAGCCATGGAAGTGATTTAATGCAGATAAACAGAGATTCTGGATATTGGTGGCATTCAGAAGGAAATATTCCTGCAGTCAGATCACACCTTCCTGGGGCAGGTTGTTTTTCTCCCTGAAGGAATTAATCTTTGCCTCACAGGAGACAAATGATGAAGGAGGTGAGTTCTCTCCGAGCCACTGAAATGATGGCTAATTTTTGAGTGCTTTCCAAATGATCCATGGAAGAGATGAACATAAAGGTTAAATTCTGCTGCATGGCTGTGCTGCAAAGGGCAGGTTGCTCAGCTAGCAGGTGCTGAGGCAAGCAGACACATCCCATCCCAGGAGCTGACACAATTATGGATTAGGTTGGATTGGGTGATGTTTGCTCCATTTCTCTGTTTGTCTCTCACGTCCCATTCCAGGAGCTGACACAATTATGGATTAGGTGGGATTTGGTCTCATGTCCCATCCCAGGAGTTGACACGATTATGAATTAAGTAGGATTGGGGGACATGACTGGGGGACATTTGCTCCATTTCTCTATTTGTCTCTCATGCCCCATCCCAGGATTTGACACAATTATGGATTAGGTGGGATTGGGGGACATTTTCTCCATTTCTCTGTTTGTCTCTCATGCCCCACCCCAAGAGCCTTTGCCTGCTGTTCCAAAAGCTCTCTGGTTTCAGGTGAAAGCTCCTCTGAATTCCAATGGCAGGAGCTGCCTGGTGCCTTGCTGCTTTTGACCTTCCCTGCCACTTCAAGCCCTGCAAGGAGTCCCTATCTTGAAAGGATTTTTATCTTTGCTGTCACCAAACACAGCTGTGCTTGCTGAAAAGGGACTGGAGCTGTGCTGCCTTATCTCACCCAGCACAAAACAACATCAGCCCTGCTCCCCTGCCCTCTCCACCCTATCTGTGCAGAATTCAGAATCCAGCCCTGCCCATCGTGTTTCCAGCACTGATGTGTTCCAGCTGCCCTGCTGCCATGGCCAGGGGTACCAGTCCTAGAGATGATCCCAAACACACAGCCCAGAGATTGATAGATAGCATAAAGTGAAATTACAGATCAATGTGGCAAAGGATCATTCTAATGTGTTTGTAATCACTGCCCCAGCCTCTGGCTGGCTATCTGCCTTATGTATTGCCAGGGTTGCTTATCTGGAGGTAGCACAACAACTCCCTGAGCGTTTTATCACCTCCTTTAAAAGTGGAGTCAATTACAACTCCAGATTAAAACAGTGATGTACTTCAGGGAGCAAAAATGATATCCTGTGATATGTTTTCTGAAGCTGCTGGTAGGGCCTGGCTGAGTCATAACTCACAACTTGGAATTAATGGGATGGATTTGGAGTCGACCTCATGGTGGGCTGGGGGAGGATGCAGCTTCTCCTGGGCACGGGCAGCACCTGAAGATGAGAACCAGAAGGGCAAGGAGGTTTCATCTGCTCAGCATCAGAGAGATTCAGCCTGTATATTAAACAAAAAAATCTGAGAAAGGCGATGCATCTTACTCTGTGATAATAACAGAACCTGTTATTGCGTATTGCACAAATATAATTGTTCTGCAGAGGGAAAATATGTCAAGGCCCTCAAATATGTCAAAGGCTGTTGCAGAATCTTCTGGGTTTCCTTTCTGGGTGAGAGGCACTGAACTCTGACTGCACCAGAGATATTTTAGATGGTGGGAAAATTTTCTTAGTGGTCAGAGGATGTACCAGAGCGATGGTTTTACTGGAGAATGGGATGCTCTTGTTCCTTTGTAGCCAGCTGGATGTCCTGTTGCGTGGCTCTCTGATGTATTAAGTGGCCATGCTCAAAACAGATACTTCAGCTGCTTCACAAACCCCTCCCTATCTGCTGAGACCCCACTGGAAGCAGATTAAGAAAGAAAATCCTGAATATCAGGTAATGTGTGAAATTCGTGCTTCTCAGAACTTTACTGTGAAGTTCTTGATCAATTCTAATCATTTCTGTACCTACACAAGAAAGAGAGACATCTGTGTCTATTCAAATATAAAAAAGTTTGTAAGCTTTTTTCCTCCATCCAAATCTTGGCTCTTATTCCTTAAATTGTTTGGTTTTTTTTTTCTTCAGGATGAATCCAGTTCAATCCACATTAAAGTTCTATGGCAGCAAGAGAGATTACTGCCCATGTCTTAACACAAAGATCAAAAAGGGTTTTCTGGCAAAGGAGGGCAGAGATGATAAAAGGCAAAATTGGACAGTGAATGTTATTGACTTGAGTAGGGGGAGCAGAGAGTGGGATGAGGTTGGGAGGCAGAGAATCAATGCAAAATGCAGCTTCAGAGCCCTAGAAATGCATTCTGAGGTGTAAAATGCAGCTTCAGAGCCCTGGAAATGCCCTCTGAGGTCAGAGGTTGGCGTAGAGCTGCCAGTCTGTCCCACTGGCATGTTACATAATGAGAGATATTCTGAGGCTCTTCAGGGAGGTGCCAGCTCATTTTTAGACGTTGCCAGTTTATTCAGATTTCACTTGGTGTGACAGTCTTCCATCTCAGATCGCCTTCGTTTGATCTGCATTACTCAGAAAGGAGACAAGGAACAATTGGGTTCTACATTTGGGGAGCCAAGCTAAATTCTAATGGATTTGGGTGGAGGAACAGTGCCTGGAGACTCAATCTGGAATAATGAGGGTGAAGCAGATTTGCAGGGGCTGGAAGATTATAGATTGAAGTAGTTAGCAATGTACATTCTGTGTCACATTTTAAAAAATAGCAAGATTATATGAATATATGTAGTGTAGGTATCTGGGCCTCACTTGAGACAAAAGAAAGAAAAAAAGTAACTGAAGAATTTCCTAGTTGATAAACAGGAAACATTTATTTCCATGGATGTGTGGTTTCTTTAAATCTAAGTTTGAAAGTGTTGCTCTGAATTGTTAGTTTCTGGTGTTTCCTTTTTTAATAATTTGATCATAAAGGAGTGATCTCCAGGATAAAATCTAGGGGAATGTAAACAGGGACTGTTTGTGTTGCTTTCAGAATGGGGATAAGAACAGAATTAATCATTATGGTCACAGCAGAACAAATTTAGTAAAGATAAACCCCATTTTTTTGATGTTTTTCTCAAAATTTTGGTAAAGGGAGATGGGAGTAGATGAAGGCATGGGATGGGAATTGGAGCTGGATGTGAGGAACAGAGCTGGACCAGGAGATCTGAACCAGACACTGGCTGGAATACAGAGATGAGATGAAAATTGGGAAGAGGAGGGAGGAAAGGACTGGCTTAGCCACATCCAGACCCAGATTGATGTGACGTGACAGGGACCATGACAGGGACATTCCCATTTTGAGAGAATTCACTGCAGTGCCCAGGTCCTGAGGGACTTCTGGAGGAGGGGATATTTTGGGCAAGCTGCACTGGTTGAGTATTTAAGTCCTGGGGCTGTTTCCTGCTTTTCAGGCACGGCAGGTTTTTCTTTTCTCCCCCGGAAATAATGCAGATCCCTTTTTGGCATTTGGCTTTCACCAGTGCTTCAGTGGTGAGACTATTTCAGTGGAGCTGAAAAGCCAGGAGGATCACACATGGTGCAGGGAAATGGGCTGGCAGGCTCTTGAGGTTTTTAGGCACCAAATTTTTCCTTCTAAACTGGTGACTGGTGTGGATGTGAGAGAGGGGGCTCTGTTATCTTTGGGATTTATCAAAGAAACTTTGGCAAACTGATCCTCAGGCAGGCCCTGGCTGCTGCCCTCTCCCAGAGTTAAATAAAGGAGCTTTGGATTCCTTCTAGGGTTGGTTTTGCACCCACAAAATTCAGCCAGAGCATGAATGGTGGAATTGATGTGGAAGTGAAGGAGCTTTAATTCAGAGCAGCCCTCACCAGTGGGCTCAGGACAGGACATGGAGTGAAATTCTGTTGTTGACCCTGGTGTCTGCTCAGTGCCCCTTCAGGAGGATCAGGAATTAAATTTGAGGAGCTGCAATGCTCTTGTTCAGAGCAGATTTTAGAAGGCTGCCTTCTCCTTTTCACCTACCTCACAGCACTCAGTTCCTGCTTTCCCTGCTTTATTCTGTGACCCATTTTGCTTTCAATTACAGCGACAGGAACTTTTCTCAGCTGAGGAATTCCTGGCGCTTGCCTTGACTCCAGCTCCAGCCCAGTTTCTGTCTTGCACTGTGCTGACTGCTACACTCCAGACATCTGATTGCCAATGGGTTGCAGGATCTCACGTCCTGGTGCCTTTTTAAGCTGAGCTCCGACTTTCAAAGTGCACAGATGAAACAGCAAGAGTCTGGCAGTGAGGAGCTGGAGTGTCTGAGGATGCTCAGGGAGTCTGAGAACACTTCCAGCAGCAATCTCACTGCACTGCCTCCCTGCAAATGCTGACACCTGCCTTTGCTCTGTGCCGCTGGGATGAGCTTCCAGTGCACTGCAAGGCTCTTATCCACCGAGTTTGGTGGGAGCTAAAATAAAATCTTGCTGCCTCTTCTTGTAGTTTGAAATCTTCACAGTCAGGCTGTGTTTTCAGAGCTTTCCTGCTCTACCACGCCTCTGACAGAGACAAAAATTTGATGTGTGCCATGCCATTCTGTGGAAATTTATACCCAAACCCCACCTGAGCTTTGACTGGAATCTTTATACACCAACAAAGCACCTTGCAGCAGTTTTTCCCCTTTGTTACTTACAATAATTAGTGTTTCTCAATCAATAAATTGCTGTTTGCGTTCATGTCGACGTCCACGAAAATAAATTCAGGCAAATGGAGTTTCGGAGGATTTTAAAATCAGTTCAGGGAAATCCCATGGCCTGTGCTCCTCTGGAGGCTTGGTGATCCCAGCTGGTGTTTTTATCCTGCAGCCTGTGCATGGGTGGTGCCTCTGAGAGTACAAATGAGAAAAATGGGGATGAACAACTCCAAGATACAAAACCTTGCTGTTTTTCCCCAAAATAATTCAGCTCATTCCATTTGGTGAATTTCTGAATGATGTCACAGAGAACACAAAGTCCCTTCCACGTGACCCAGCTGCTGCTCTTTATTCTAAATTTTCCATAAAGTGAATAAACTATACCCACGAGTTTCATTTAACATTCTCATTTTCCTCTCTGAAAAGCTTTTGATAAGTAGCTTAATACAAAAGCTGTCTAGTTACAGAGTTTTTGTCTTTAAATTTTTTTTTGAACAGAAGCCTCTCTCCCAAAGGAAGGAATTTATAAACTTTGATAATCTCACTTTAGTCCAACATTTAATTAATTTTTATTTCAGTTGCTCAGTTTCAGGGAATCTGTTTTGCAGGAAGAAATAGAAAATGGGAGCATTGTGAATTCTCTTCAAATGGGAAAAAAAGGCACGAAAACAAGTCCATAGGAGAGCAGTGCCTCCATTCAGAACAAAATCTTTTTATTCAAGTTTCTTTTAATGAAAACCATTCAGCTTGCTGGTGGTTTTGTTATTCTGAGAGATGGAGAGTTTGAATGTTTTGCAGGACTGCTGGCCCTCAAAGCAAGCTGAGCACAGTTCCACTGAGCTGGAACCTGAATTTTGTCATTAGTGAATGGATTATTCACTGCATTTGCCTGAGCCTGGGGAGCAGAGGGCAAAATCAGACCAGCAAAAAACCCCAATTTACACCTGAATGCTGAAGCTGGCCCCAGACAGTTCTGCTGTAAATCAGAATTCCAAATCAGTAAGAAATGGCTGCAGGAAATATTTCTGTGTGGCACAAATCATTGGGTGGTGTTGGAGGTAACCTAAAGGTAAATTTTAGGGATTTGTCCCTGTTCCTACAGATTTATTTGGGACTGAGTGCCTGAGATCAGGGACTTCAGTGATGGGTAAAAGGCAAATGCTCTTTTGTGATGCCTGATTTTAATCTTCGGGGAAAGAAGTAAAGTTTGACAGATTTAGTGAAGATAATGAATTTGTCTGGGCTGAAGACATCAGAATAGAAAATCCTTGGTTATAATTTGGTTTTAAACAGTGAGAGAACTATCCCTTTTTCCTTTATCTTTTAAAAGTTCAAGTTCTGGTGGCTTGACCAATATTTCAATGAGGAACAGGTTTTATTCTTTGATTGGTTTATTTTTTAATTATGATTCCTTTGTGCAAGGTGAGTACATGATGCTGGCATCTGGTGGAATCACGGTGCTGTAGGAGGATGAAATCCTTTCCCAGTTTTTTCCCAGTGGAGCTTCCAGGGCCATCAGTGTGGGTTTGGTGTTGTTTGGGAGCTGCTGAGCTGTTTTTCTTTTCTTTCACCTAAAATAAGACACCTCTAAACAGAAAGTTCATATTTGCTTTTAATAGTTAGAGGAAATATTAAAAATGATTTGTCTTATTAATTGAAGTTTTCTGAACGGCACAGTGGTATTTACAGATGCTAAAACCAGAACCAGCTTGTAGATATTTTTAAGAAAAAATCTGAATCGTGCTCTATAAGCTGATAGACTCTGAACTGATGAAATGGCAGGTTCTTTTTGGGGTTTGGACTTGTGTTTTTAGCTGTGCTGGAGCCTCTCTCTCTCTGTAGAGCTGTTGACTCGTGCAGTGTCACCAGCCCAGGGCAGAGTTGTGCTACTGTGTGTTAAATAACTTCATTCTCATGGTATTTATGTCAGGGGTAACGTTTTCACTAAGGTGCAATTAAAAACCAACCAGCAGTTTCTCACCTCTGTAGTGCTGACTTCCAGAAATGTAAGTAAATACAAATATTTGCTGTATTTTCCTTTGCTAGTACATTTTTCTTTGAGCATCCTCTGTTGGAACAGCGACTTTGACTCGTCGACTGCAGAATCAATAAACATATTTTACATTTATTTCAGCATTGTGCAAACCAGCAGAAACCTTGCTGTTAAACATCTTATTTGCAGAGCTACCATGCTTCAAGTGGTTGATGGTTATTGAGATTTTTCTCCCTGATATTCTGTTGCTGGAAAATCCTGTTTTTATCAGGATGGGTGTCTGGGGGAAGGCAGAGATGATTTGTGTGTGGTTTGAATCACTCTGAACAGCAGTAAGGAGAGGCATGTTAAGCAAGGATGAAAATAATGAAAGATAATCATGGGTAATACATCAATTACTTCTCTTACCTTGGCCACTTTTCTTCTGTGAGAAAAGCAGTTCCTGGGAGAAGGGAATTTAACAGGTATTTCCCATGAAAATTGGTGATATGTGCTGCTCTGTCAAAGCTGATTTACTGATGACAGCCACTTTATTCTGATTTGTTTCTCCAGTCAACCATCTTGAAAAAATATTTTGTGCAGTTGACAGATGAGATTGTTTTTAGTTAAAAAAATTGAAGTTCTTGTCTTGAAAACTTCACAAGAAATTGCAGCATATCCAACCTGTAAAATTGAAGTTTGACTTCCATCATTTTTCAGCCTCGATTCCATCAATTCAAATTCTTGAAAGGGAATATCAAAATTGTTTCAAACTCTGTGGGTTTTTCCCCCTCAGATTTATGGCAGATTTTGTTTTTAATTTTTATTTTAATATTTGTGACATTCCAGTGTTTGTGGATTGGTGGTTCCACATCCCTTTCCAAGGTGCACTTGTGCTGCTCAGCACTTTAAGGCATTTAGAATTTTAGAGTTAATGCAAAATTTATGTCTAGGAATGGGTCTGGTTTTTTCCCTTTGGATGAAGCTGTAGGTGTGTGAGAATTCTCCAGGAATTCAGAATTTCCAGGATTCAGATTGAGTGATTGATGTTGTAGGTCTGTGAGAGCTTAAACTTGTTCCTCAGGAATTTTGGGGCACAGGAGGATCATTGCTAAATTCTTGTAGAATTGGAACTCAGTCTAAGAAAAGGAGGTGGAATGAGATGAAGGTCATTAAAAGGAGAAGGAATTTTTAACCTGAGAGGACACACTGAGATTGAGGAAAGTTTTTTTGACCTGGGAAGAAGTGTGGATCTTCTTTTCCTGGCTGGTTGGGTTTTTGTATTTTTGTTGGGGTTTTTTGTTTGTTTTTTTTTTTTTTTTTCTTTGTGGTATTTTGATCGAAGAGAGCAGGATGTCTGATAAAATCACAGGATGGTTTGGGTTGGAAGAGAATTTCAAACCCATCCAGGGCCACCCCTGCCATGGCAGGGACACTTCCACTGTCCCAGGCTGCTCCAAGCCCCATCCAGCCCTGGACACTGCCAGGGATGGAGATGATAAAAACAGGACTTTAATTGGTCAGGAAAAACAAGGGATGGAAGGAAAAAAGTGAGTTTTAAGAGTACAGTAATTTCACAATTATAAGCCGCACCATTTTGAGATTTCCCCCAGATTTTAGTAACCCAGGCAGAGTGCAGCTCATTCTTATCTCAATAAGAAATAATTAATTGAAACCTTGAGTGTTTTCTAGCAACTGCTGAGCTGCAGGTGAATTCAGACACACAGCAAAAACCATTTACCTCCATCTCACCAAAAGTTTATTTTTCACCACCTTATCTTTGAAAGTCCTGAGAAATCAGGACTTAGAATATTTCCTTTTTGTTGTTGTAATCTTTCTAGGAAGATAAAAGTATTTCTTTTTGACATGAAGGACAACATTAGGGATTTCAGATTTCCCTTTTAACTGTCTTTTATCAAAAATATTGACTGTCTTGCTCTATTTTTTTTTCCCCTCATGTGCAGCAGAGCTTGCAGAGGCCTAAATCTCTGGGGGGAACAGCAGTATTTGTATGTGAGGAGTAGAAAGGTGGATGAAAATTTGTCAAACATTTACTGATTTATTTTTATTTTTTATTTATTTTGCTGCAAACACAGTCTGTTGTGTGGGTTGCTTTCATAAAAATCCCTTCTCCAATGTTCCTAATGCCTAATTAGTTCCACATCACGTTCTCAAACTCTGTTAGGTTGTTGAAAACTAAGAAAGGGTTTTTCCCAATGATTTTCCCATGTCCTGCTTCTGTCCAGCCTGAGACAATTCCTCTCCATCCCCAGCAGTGTCAGACACTGGACATGAAACCACCTGAGTGTGCTTGTGCTGAGCTTCTATTTTAAGTGAGATTGAAAGTAGAGAATTACAAAATATATAACATTTATAGTCTTGATTCCAAGCTTTTTTTTTCCTTGGAGTGTGTGAGGTCTGGAATTGTGTCAGTGTCACCAGGGGAGGTGGAGAAAGGATGTTCAGGGTTCTTCAGCTGACACCCAGCTCTCACCAGGGTTGGTTTCATTCTGTTGCAATCCAGTGTTGTTCTTTTTCTGCTCTACCACAGAGATGTGGAAGGATTTGAGGGTTTTACAAAGCAGCTCAAACTCCCTGCTCTGACGTATTGGAATAAAACCTCCTGTTCAGCAGGATGAAGGTGCTGTGACTCAACTGGATGGTGGGAAATTTGTGAGGAAAGAAGTGCTGGAATTGGTCTTTTATAACTTTGAATTATTTTATTATAAAATATGAAGGAGAAGGAAAAAAACGCCCAGCCTGTTGTTTCCTTTGTGTGCCCTCCATCCCTCAGAGAGCTAAATCTATAAAAATTTACCTAATAGGAAAAAAAAAGGCATTTGAATTAAGAGTCATGCTTTTGACCTGGTTTCATGTTACAATAAAATGCCATGCTTGTCACTGAGGTGTTCTGGGTCACTTGCTTGGCTCAGAAAAGTGTGGTATCTAATTAAAAATGTCACTTTGTGTGCTGTAATTGTCACTTCTTGCCATGGAGGGGCTGAGGATTGGGACAGAATGCAGCAGAGTTGTCAGAGGATCAGAGGAAGGGTCAGCCTGGAAGGGACCAAGGGCTTCCTCTGGTCCCTCCCTCCCTGCTCAGGCACGGGATTGCATCCAGACACTTCTGGAATATCTTGTCACCCCCTGGGCTTATCTGAACAGCTCAAACTTGAGAGATAAGGGATGTCTGTGGGTGGCCCACGCTGTTTCTCCTGTTATCTCCAGGTAAGTTACATGGCAGTCAAAGTGATAAGAAAAAAAGGCAATTTTTAGATAGTGCCTTTTAGTAAATCATGAAGAAATAGCACAACACTGCTAGTGATTGTGCTGCTTTTAAAATGCAAGTTGAAATCCAGATGCATTCTGGGTTCTGCTAGAGTTAGGAAATGCACTGTTTAAGTATTACTGAAAGTGTTCTGGAGCAAAATTAATCCTTCTTTCATATCGGTTTGCTGAGTTCTTTTAGGCTGACAGGTAGCACTTAAAAATGTTTGTTGTATTTTTTTCTGCCTCATCATCTGACAACGGTGCAATGAAAAATCAGAATTACCCTCAGATTACAAAGCAGCTGAAACCAAATATTGTGAAAGGAGAAAATGTGATCAACAGGCAAAACAAAACCTATTTAGTGAAATGGATTTTCCATCTGCCATCAGCAGAAGGAGCCCGCGTGTAGGTCGTGGTTTCAGTTGTGGCACACTGCAGTTGGGTTGTTCTGTGAGAAGAGATGAAGTGACAACTCCACTGGAGTGGTGAGAAACAACAGATACGTGTGGGATCTGTCTTTTCATGCAGAATAACATGGTTTTGGGCAATGTAGCTCTCGTGTAGATGGGAGGAGAGGAGGGGCAGCCTCCTAAGCATGGCATGAACTCAGCAGTGCTGCCAGCCCCACGAGCTGCAGAGATTTTGTTGTTCATTTCTATTAAATGCTCTTTATTGGCTCCTTCATGCTTCAGAGATATGTAAAGCACAACATATTTGTAGTTTCAGTCTCCTAATTGACTCTGATATTTTTTTCCCTCCGAGTCTTCATTAAAGGGAAATGATTTTGCAGTCGATACCTTATGATTTGTTCTAATGCAAATAACATTTAGCACATCTTGTAGACTGTCTGGAGAATTCCCACCAGCTTCCCTGCAAATGTCATCTGACTCCTCAATCGAGTGAAGCACTGCCTTCCCTTGGCTTCCCTGCAATTTGTCATGCTTCATACTTGGCTAAACCTGCCAATTTTCATTGTCCTCACTGACAACAGCTGTCACCGTGCCACTTTTGGCTTCCAAACTCTTGGTGGCAGCATCCTCCAAGCTACAGGGCTGAGGTGGAACCCTCAGAGATGTGGAGCTGGAGCTTTGCTGCTGCCTCCTGCTCAGGATTGGCACCACAGCATCCCCGGACTGCCCTGGGAAGGGAAAACCCAGTGGGATGTGCCAGGGTGGCCAAAGGGTCAATAAAGGCATCGCTTCCTCCTGCACTGCCTTGGGGAGCTGGTGCTGACTGAGATGGGTTAAGGTCCATGGAGAAGCCTCCAGGTGTGAATCTGATCATGGGAAAGGCTGCAGGAAGGTCATGAAATCCCTTCTTTTGTTGTGCAGTGTTCCCACTTGTCACAGCAGAGCTGGGGTGAATTTTTAGTGCTCCCAAGGTGGACCCAAGTCAGGAGTTTCACACTTTTATCAGTTCTGTTCCATTCCCATTTTGGGTTCATTGTCCAATCCCAGCTCCAGGCTCTGCAGTCCCAGATTCTCTCCTCCATTCCCTGTTTGCACTTTTTGGGGCTGGAGCTGCAGCGTGTCCTTGGTTCTGGGGCTGGAAAAGGATTGG
>PYHW01009930.1:407319-427044 GCA_013186435.1 Turdus rufiventris | reverse complement strand
GAATATATAAAAAGCTAAAACTGAAGGCATCTTTTGGAGCACTGTCTGTGCTGGTGTGGCTGTGCAGGGTTCAGGGGTGGTGTGAGGGGTCTGTGGCTCCTGGGAAGGGCTGGAATATCCTCTGGGTTTGGGCTGTGCTGCTGCATTCTGGTTGTCATGGGCAGGGAAGGTGATTTTGCTCAGATGGGTCAGCACAGGAGTTTCCACAGCAAATTGTCTGTAGCTTTGTGGAGCTGGCAGTGTGGAATTCTTCTATCTTTGGGTACACATTCTAATTTGGCAGTGCTGTTACCAACCAGTTTAACACCAGGTCTTGGCTTAGATTGCAGCAATAGAACAGATCTGCAGCCTGGCCCAGGGGGAGGTGTCCCTGCCCATGGCAGAGGATTGCAACAAGTGGATTTTTATATCCCTTCCAGCCCAAACCACTCTCTGACTCTCCAGTTCAGCAATCCCAATCTCCCTACTCACATTTTTGCAATGCAGTGATGTCTGCATGGCACTCGTTGCCCACAGACACTCAGCCATGCTTTCTCAGTTAACTTTTACTCATTTCCCACGTTTAGCTTTGCTCAGGAATCCTGTAGGAGCTGCTGCCTCATTGCTTATTTGCTTTGCTTTCAGGCAAAGTTTTGCTGCTGAAACCTTTACAAGTGCCTGAGACAGCAAATCCAGCAGTGCCCAGGTGCTTCCAGCCAGGCTGAATTCTCCAGCCTGTACAAGTCACATCCTGCAGTGATCAGAGAGATGCACCTGGAAATAAATTGAGCTGTCCTCTACCTGGTGGCTGGGCAAGATCAGAACCCCAGCACCCCTGAAAATGGGCTTTAATTTTTGATTTGTTCTCCTGTTCACCAGTGCAGCCTCTCGGTGGTTTATCTGCAAACAGGGTGTGCTATCTGCAGAGAATGTGGGTTTCTCTCACTCAGAAAAATATCATTAGCTCACGCTTCAGTAGAGTGTGCTTTTGTTTCAGTTTATCAGCCAAAACTGGGGATTTGCATGCATAATCCAGTGGATCATGTGGAGGCCAAGCACAAAGTTATCCCAATTCACCGGTATCCTGTGCAGCTGTTAAAAAGAGAGGTAATTCTTCCCTCTCTCAGGGCCTGAGGTAAGAAGTGCCTGTCACCTTGGGATCTGTCCTGCTGCACATCCCAGAGCATTCTAATCTCTGTATTTAGCTCTTCTTTCATATGTGTGTATGAAAGAGCTTTGCACAGATGGGTAACAGTTTTTATCCCCATTTCTCAGTGGTTTAGTGTAGTTACATCAGGAGGAGTAATTATTTCTATCAGCAAGATTGTGACAGCCACCACATATTATGGAAATTTCCTTCATTGAAACGTTAACATTTTTTTCCCCCCTTTTGTTTGATTCTCGCAGCAACACAAAGAATAGTTTAGAAATATAATTGCAATCTCCAGGAGAAATATAAGCAGCCTGGCTGTGAAGCTGAATCACATTAGAGCACTGGGAATAGAGGCACCTAAGAAAGAAAATGAGCAGGAAGAGCAGCACATCTCGAGCAGTTTTTTGTCAGGAAAAGGGGAATCTGTGCAGAACCACACAGACCCTCCACCCAGGGGAAGAGCAGCTTGACAGAGGTGGCTTGGAGCTGGCAAACTCAGGAGTTCTGCTTCTCAAACTGCAGAAATTGCTTCATTACCCAGCACAGAGTGTGCTGGTAAAAGTGCAGTTGTTTGGGGGGCTTTATGCAGGATGGGGTTGGGGTAAATCAATGGGTTAATGCCCTCAGCTCCCTGAAAAACCATCAAGAAATGAGCAGAACCCTTCCCAAACCCAAAAGTTCCCCTTGGAAAGCAGCTGTGCTCTGCTGCCAGCCATTAAAATGAGGGAATTTCTAACCTGAGAGGACACACTGAGATTGAGGAAAGTTTTTTTTTCTATGTTTTGACCTGGGAGTGAATCCTTGTGTGCATGGCAGTGACTGTGCTGGAAATCAACTCATTATTGGGAGGTTTACCCTTCAATAGGTTTACTTTCTGAATTAATTTAAATAAAACAGTAGCTGAGTTTAAAAATCCCCAGCTGGACCTGGGTTCTGGTGGTCCCCCCTCCACCCTGCCACATGAAAAAATGAAATTTCACCTCCCCAAACCAGCACCCAGGAGCTGGTTCCCCTTGGAAAAGTTCTCCTTGGAAAGCAGCCGTGCTCTGCTGCCAGAGCCTAAACCTTGGGTCATTGACACAGTTATAAAAGTTCCCAAGAAAATCTGTGTAAATTCAATTGCTTTGTCTAATGAGTGCATTATTTCAAGACAAAACCCTTCAATGCCTCCTGCTCTCCAAGCACTGATCACAGGTGAGTAAATCACAGTTGAAATTGGTATAATTTCCTTTTTTTGGCTTGTGAGGATTCAATCTGCACAATCATCTGGTAACTGCTTGCAAAAATATTACTGATATTTCATATTTCTATGCCCAGTAATATTAAACTGGTCTAGATTTTTTGTAACTTAAGCTCATAAAATTCTTGTGAGAAATCCTAATTAGAGTTTTATAAGGTTGAGACACAAGTTGACTCGTGAATCCTGTTCTTCCCATGTGTTTTATAAACCTAAAACTTTCATTTTGATTAACCCTCACTGATCAACAATTCAGACCAGCATCTCTCTCACCTCTTCGTTGTGAAATCATAGAAGTCATAGAAGGGTATTTTATAAAAGCTAGAAAAATGTAAGCCTGCAGCAGCATGGGATAGAAAAATCCATGTGTTCCTAGTCCAACATTGCTGAAGAACAAAATAATTAGTCCAGGACACCCCAGAAATGAGTTTATATAATCTTAAATGCCATTGACAGCCTTACATTTAAAAACAAAGTGTGTTTTAGGTTGAAAAAGAGAAATGTAACCTTATGACACTTGAAACTGGGATAATTATCTTTTATTAGTGTATAATTGTAGTGCATGAGCACAGAGATAGTTCCTAGAATTAATTGCTGGGTACAGAGGTATGATTTGTAAAATGCTTTTATATCTGCAAATTTAAAATAATTGGCTTCTCTATGAAAATATACATTTGCCTGTGGAGTAGAGTGAAACAGAAATGTTTACTTCTTCATTTTAGTAGGTACTAGTTTAAACATTACTTAAATATTATTGGATGTTTTCTTGCCAAGTCTTGAGTGCATCATTAAATCAGTGTGGAAAAGGTGGCGCAGAAAGAGTTTGTGTGCAGGTGAGGAATAGCAAGGTTCCAAATTCAGATATTCCTTACTGGTTTTGATCCTGCTGGGATCATTTCAGCAATGAGATGCAGATGGGGAGGAGATTTACTGCAGGTCACATTTCTACAGCTCTCTTTGGGAACTCTCAAATGCCAAGGAGGATGGAGGGAATTTTTCCCACCCCAGTGGGTTTCCCAACCCTGGTAATCGATTCAAACTCCACATTTGGTGTGGTGCTGACCCCACAAACTGCATTTCTGATGGGACTGGTCCATCCCTGATGGTTTTGTGCTTGCTGTGAGTGGGACAGGTGAGAGGATTCAGTGTGAGAGGTGGGGAAGTGGTTTCACAGCAGCTGGAAGGGTCATGAGATGGATGTTTGGGGAAGAAATGGCATCAAAGTATATTTAACATACATGTTATGTATGTAATCATGAGATGGGTGTTTGGGGAAGAAATGGCATCAATGATGTTTAACATACATGTTATGTATGTAATAATGAGATAGATGTTTGGGGAAGAGATGGCATTAAAATGTGTTTAACATACATGTTATGTATGATAATCATGAGATGGGTGTTTGGGGAAGAAATGGCATCAATGATGTTTAACATACATGTTATATATTATAATCATGAATGGAGGATGACACACATCATTTACCCCAAAATCCAGGGCCTGTAGGCAAAGGCAGTAATTTTTTAATTAGAATGGCTTCATGATTGAAATCATGATAAGCTGTTGAGATTCCTGCTCCTTGATCTGGTCCCAAGGGGTGATCTGTTCTTTCCAATCCACATCAGTTTTCCTGAACAAAGAAGAGTGTTCAGAAGTGCTATCAGGGCTTTCACTGCCAGCACTTTTTTGTTGCAGCCCAGTGAACTGGGAGCACAGGGAAATTTAAGCAGAAAGGACTGGCAAGGCAATAAGAGGTAGCATTTATTGTTCAGCTGATTTGAGGCAAAACCCTCAGTTATGGAGCAGATCCTGGGCACAGCCTGGGCGTGCTGCATGCCACAGTTTGTGTTTTGAGCAGCTGGCAGGACTGTGAGGCTGCTGCTCAGAAAGTAGAAAAGTTGCACTTTGCAGAAGTGGAAAATACCTGCTATTGTGCTGATGGAGCTGTCAGGGGGCTCTGGCTGCAAAAAATAGCTCTGAGCTGGGTTCAACTGGAATTGGTGAGGTTGTGCTGACACACGCTGCAGGAAAACAGTGCTGAGGAAATTTCACAGGAAATCTTGAGGGCAGTGGCAGAGGTGAGTTTTCAGGTAAGCATTTAATATTTCATGCACTGGCTTTTAGCATCAGTGTCACCACTAATAAAAGTATCATGGAAGTTATGCTGGAGAGCGCTGCTTGTGTCTGCTCTCTGATTTTAACCTATTGAGCATTTCATCATTTTTTATAAAATTGCTTAGCTTTGACAGCAGCTCTTACACCAAAGCAAGCTTCAGCTGCTTGGGATGGAGAGGTTCAAACCTGTCAAAAATCAATGATATGGACTTGAATCTCTTTTGGGTAAGGAATTGGATAGAGATATTCCTGTGCCTCTGACTAACCTAACTACTGAGCAGCCAAATAAATGGAAGTGATATTTTCTCCCCCAGCTTTTCTTTTTTTTTTTTTNTTTGTTAGCTGAGGGGAAAAAAATCCTAATTTATGAGGGTGTTATGAGGTCTTTGCACAAGGGGCCTGGGCTGTGTGGTGAGTTAAGGACAGTGATGCATAGAGCCAGGGAATTGTGGGGTTTGGTTCTGGTTGGCTTTGAGTTTTTTCTTTTTTTTTTAAAGAAATCCTGTGGCCTGTGTCCTTTCATGAATTTATCCCAGTGACACCAAAATATCAGTATATTTATAATCCAGCCTTTTGAAATATGAGTATCATTAAAAGTCAATTTTAAAATTAAGGCAACCTCTTTTGAAAAATTTACCCTGGGACAAGTGTCAGGAAAAATTAAGCTTTGCAGGCAAAGCGTGCTGAGATGCACAGTCATTTTGGGAAACACTTTTCTCTGGTAGCACAGAAAATGCAGACACAGAGAGAGCAGTTGATTGCTTTTCACTGGGGAATAAAGTTGAGTTTTTCAAATTCCTTGGACTTGCTGGCTTCATGAAAGATTTTTTAGTGAGCAAATGCAGCTCACAGTGCTTTGATTCTCATTTAAGTGGAAGTTACTAAAACAGTTGTCCTGCAGTTTTTTGTAAAGAACAAAAGACGTAAATAATTGAGGTTTTATATACGTTAGGAGCAGTAGGAGTAGGAAAATATTCTGTCTTAATAATAGACTTAACAAGGGAAGGCAATAAATCATTTCTAATTACCAGCCTGGGCGATTACATGTTTCCTCATTCTAATCTCTCCAATTGCCTCCTGAGCTGAGACTTCTTTGTAAATGAGATTTGCTTTTCTTCTCCTTCCGTTCTGGGGGATGTGTCACCCTGCAGGAGCACATGTGTGCGTCTGCTTGGATCACAGCAACGTTTTGTGCAGGAGATGGAGGCCTTTCCTCAGCCATCTGGAATATTGCTGGCACGGCTGGCTCCAGTGCTTCCAGGGGAAAATCATGGGCAAAATGGATTCTCCTCTGCCTGCTCAGTCTAACCAGTTAAATGTTGATTACTTTTGTGTGTTTGAAGTCTGTCATTCTGTTTCCACGTTTAAAAATTATTGAAGAGTTAAACCTTTGTAGGAAAACCTAAGGTAGGTTTGTTGGAAGATGCATCTCCTCCCATCATTTTAGGAAAATGGTACACAAAGCTCAATAAAAACTAAACATAATTTTATCTTCCTGAAAATTAAATTGGTCTTTTTGGTTTTTTATCTAACCCTTGAGGCTTGTGAATAAAAAAATGATACTAAGAGTGGGAGAGAGCTTGAGATGTCCTGCTCCTCCCTGTGTGTGCCCCACAGTGCTCACCTTATGTTCTGATAAAAAAGGGATAAAAATTCTCAGTGACTGAGCATAGTGGGATGCTGTAGAGCTAAGAAATCAAAACCAGAGGGGCACAGACTGGTTTGGGTTGGAGGGGACATTAAAACCAAGTGTCCCATGACAGAGCATGTTGATTAAAAAAAAAAAAAAAAAGAGATTAAAAAAGAGAGAGAAACCCCCCAAAACACTTAAGGCAAAGGAGCAGCATTTCTGAGTCACTCTGGTTTCTTAGGCCTTCTCTGGGGCTGCAGATCGTGTCCTTATGCCCAGGAGTTTACACAAAAGCAGCTTTGGTTTGAAGTGTCTGCAGTGTGACACCTTTACATCTCTCTATGTTGTTTACTGCTAAATTGGCAGAAAGTTTGGCCCAGGAGCTGGAGAATTACAACAAACAAAGCTCTGTTTTTTCAACCCCGTCCCTGTGGGCTATCACTTGCTGACATAAATAGTCACTGCAATGAAATAATAATATTTTTTAAATTTCCTGAAGTGGTTTTAATCCTAGCATAAGCAACAAAAAGAGAGTAGTGTGAATTTCATGCAGGATAATCGGTCCTGAACTAGATTTAATTTAATTTTTTTCCTTAATTAAGAGTTTAAGGTAGAACAAGAAGAAGGTAAGCAAATAATAATGCTTTGTGTCTTGCAGGTGTTTTAGGGAACATATTTTACAAACTGTGAAATTAAGGTAGGATGCAGATTATCTGTTTATTTTTGTGCAATAAATTGAGTCTATGGTTTAGTGGATTAATGTATATTCAAACCAGAAATTTGGGAGTTTTATTGATCACCATTTATGTTTTTAATGGGACCAAGTTTCTGGATGAAAAAAATGGTGTTGAGAAGGTTTTTATAAGGAGATTTAAAGAAGCTTGATGTACAAGGGAAAAGCTGAGAACTACCCCATATGTTGTGTTAGGGTAATCAGAAATACTTCAGGGAAAGTTTTGCAAAGCTTTTTAAAAATCTCTTTGCTTTTCACATTTAAGAGAACTATTGTGCACATCTTGGCTCTGATTGTGTTCACACAGCTGCCTTAATGCAGCTCCCTGATGGTGTTGGAAGAAATTGCAGCAACGTTTCTGAAGTGTTTTGTCATTGATGTGGTAAAAGCCCCCAGCCACACCATTAAACCCCATCATCATCTGTGGAAATATTGGCCATTTTCCTTCCAAATTAATGACATTAGCTATCTTTCAGCAGGATGTCAGCAGATAAACCCTGCAGTGTGGGTGGATAGTGTGAGGAGGTAGGAAACAGGTGGTGAAAATCAATGGCCCTGACAAAATTAGTGGCAAAACTTGGGGTTAATGGATTTTTTTTGGACCTTTTGTGCCATGGCAGCGCAAAACATTTCCCACCTCAAGAAATCTTGAGGCAAACAATGCTGAGAGGAAATTCTTGAGGTTGTTTGGAGTCAGCCACACTTTCCCCTTGGACTGAACATAAAACTCCCTGACTGTTTATTATCCCTGTATGTACAATCCCTGAATATGGATGTACTTTGGATGGACAGGATGGACAGGAATGCGTCTCGTTTCACAAACTTCCCTGTCTGAGCAGCTGCAGGCTCCCAGGTTGTGCTGCTCCCTGTGCACAGTCTCAGGAAGGAGGAACAATTTGTATGCTCCTGTCTGAACCTGTGGAGCTCCAGGCAAAACGCCTGGAGGGCTCCCCTGGGGCAGAGCTGCTCCATGGGCTGCCCAAATGGCCCATAAATTATTTGTTCACCTGTTTGGAATATTTACAGCTTCAGCAAAAGAAAGCCTGTATGAAACTGATGACATTGAATTATTTCGTATATCCCAATTGCATCATTCTTTTGATTATCTCAACATTTTGGATTCAAATTGTCTTAGCTGTGAGTTAAAAGTTGTCTTAGTGTGGGAACATGAGAAAAAACATTCTGGCAGAAATTTGTCAGTAGAATTCTCGCTAAAAGGGTAATCAGAGCACAATTTGAAAAATTAAAACTGGGTTTGAGGGGAGGATTTTCTTCCTTCTTTAATCAGGGCAAGTTATGTTCGAGGACTTGCAAATATAAAACCAAATTAGGCAAATCACAGGAGTAGGAAAGTGCAATGCAAAATTGCTGTCAGCACAAAACACAAGTTACTCACATAAATCTTTAGGGCTCCTTAAAAATTGTAACGAGAAAATAATAATCAACTAATGTATCAGCTTGATATTGCACCAAATATGTGGGGATTTTTTTGTTTCAAATGGCATTTAGTACTGATCAGGAAAACAGATAAAACTTGATGTAATAACTAGATCCATTCTGTTTAGTGTCTTGGAATCCTGCATTCAGCAGAACAGTTTCGCCACAAATGGTGTTTTAACTCTGGCTGTTTCACATTTTAATTGAAGCCTAAATTTTCTAATGAAGTTCTCATTATAGGAAGTTCACTGAAATGCATTTCCAGTGTGGGAATTGCAGCATCCTGGGGGTGCCAGCTCAATGGAGAACGATAAAATTAATGTCAACATCCTTGGTGTATTACCATCAGGATGGAGGAGGTTTCAGAAATAAGAGGTTTCATAACCTGGCCTAAATAATGCAGTAATTTTATGGGGAAATGAGAGAGTGGGAGGTTCCTCCAGAGTGATTTGTTGGCCTTTTGGGTAGAACTGGATACTGGAGATGTGGTACCAAGGTTTGCAAGGTGACAAGAGTGGCCTTTGTAACAGAGGGTACAAAGGATGTAAGATCTCTGAGCTGTCAACTACATCATGGAAATTTTGGAAGGGGCAGAGTTATTGATCCAAGTTCATCCCAAAGACTTCATCTTGTATGGGTGGGTGTTGTGTTGAGATCAGAGTTTTTTCTGAGTGTCCAAGCGTGCTTCACTTATAACTAAGTTTGTTAGTTAATAGAAAACTTTGTCCTCACAGGTGCCTCTTTAATCATCCAGATACCTGATTGCAGAATTCAGGTAAAAGACAATTTAAAAGTGTCCTGAGTCTGGAGGGAGACAAGCTGTTCTTTGCTTTCAATGCCCTGGCTTTGTGGCTGCCCTTTTCTGTATTTTCTGCTGCCTGTTAATGCTTTTAATGGGTATAAAGTTGTCTCTCTCAGACACAAATTTCCTCAGCTACATGGTGTTGCCTGCTCAGCACCACACCATTTCTACTGATCTCTCCTTCAGGAGAGCAAAGGAAACACCATTTGATATTGTATTTGAACTCAGACTTTAAAATAGAGCTCAGGAGAAGCGAGGACTCTTGTCTGAGTAAAGAGCTGATTTAATCAGAGAGCGAAAAAGATTCACCCTTGTTACCTTTCCCTCTTTTCTTTCATCTCTGTTTAAGTTGGTATTATTACTGTGGAAGACAAGGTTCTGTAATCTCCACTTTTCTCCTGGGCAGAACACAGTGGGAGCTTTCAAGAATTTGGAATGTGTTGTTGCAAGGGATTTTAGCATCCAGTGGCAATTGTGAGATGGAGCTGAAGCAGGTCCTTGTACAAACTCTTACCTGATGCTTCAAATGTTTGACAAAGTAAAGGCTGATGGCTCTGTCACCACCACAGGTGACATGTCAGGTGTGCAGGTTCTCACTGCCTGGTGGAAATAAATTCTAAAATCATGAAGAGCTGGTAATTCCTCCTGAAGTAATTGAAGATATTTCAATGATCTCTTAGGTTGCCTCTTGGAGACACTCACAACTTCCCAGTGTGAGACTGGCAGTGTCACCTGGGTGAAAACTTTGGGGGAGAAAACCACAGATTTTGAAGCTGTAAAAACATGGAAATGCAAGCAATGGCTTAAACCACTATGTTTTATGTAATTGTTGATAATTCTGGTTAAATACTCTGAGTTCTGCATGTAGATTCCCTCCACACCCACCTGTGTAGCAGGTACAGACCCGTGAGGAGTGTCTTGTGTTACCCCCCTGCCCAGATTCACCTTTGCAGCAAATTTGCTCTTTTGCAGCTCAGTGTGACCACAGCCTCTCAAACACACAGAATTTCCATTATTACCATCAGCCCAATGAAGCAGAGCTTCAAATCTCCCTTTTTGTGAGGGAGAGCTTTCAGTGCCAGTGCCACTGACCTCTCCTTCCTCACCAAATTACCCGGGGTTAAACTCCAGCTCTACATCCACACAATTTATTCCAGCAGGCTGCTGCAAAAGTCATTGTCTTATGCCAGAGCAACCTATATAAAATGCAGCTCCACTGTATAAATTAAATCTTGCTCTTCTCTGCAGCAGTACCAGCTCTAGCAGCCCCTTCCCTTTGGGTTTCTCTGCCGAAATCTTCCCAAAATTGCAAAGCACAGAGAGAGGAAGTTCTCCCTAATTGGGTGTATGGTAAACAGAGGAAAATCTCATTAAAATTGAGGAGTTATTTGTGGATGTTGGCGAAGAAAACAAACCTTGGTAGCTGGAGTTCACTGCCTTATTTTAATGGAGTTCATCATTATTTTAATTTATGAGTGGCTTGGACCTAAATATAAAGGACAGGCTGGGTCATGTCTGTGGAAATTTAGTGGCAGCTGTTGCTGTTTAATCAAGGCAGAAGATGCACTAACAACTGAGGTGTGTATGTACAGATATTTTAGTGTGGCAGAGAGCTGCTTACAAGATCCAGAATTCCACAAGGGAATGCATATATATTTATTTATTTTATTTTATTTTTATTTTATTTTATTTTATTTTATTTTATTTTATTTTATTTTATTTTATTTTATTTTATTTTATTTTATTTTATTTTATTTTATTTTATTTTATTTTATTTTTTAATTTATTTTAAGGTTTGAGGAAAATTAGTTGCTCAGAGAAGCTGTGGCTGTCCCTGGATCCCTGGAGGTGTCCAAGGCCAGGTTGGATGGGGCTTGGAGCAGCCTGGGACAGTGGAAGGTTTTGGAACTGGATGATCTTGAAATTCCCTTCAAACCCAAACAATTCTGTAATTCTATAGTATTGGTAATTTCAGGCTAATTTTTTTATTGTTGAAGTATCACAGGCATCCAGACTGAGTTAAGACAACTTCTTGGCACCTGTGTGTGTTGGAGCACAAAAAGGATGACTTGGGAATTCCAGAATTTTTTCAGTTATTCTGTGACCTCAGAGTTTCAGGGTAAATACTTTCATATCCAAAGGATGAAGGTCAGATATTAATAAAGGTTGCAAAAGACTCCAGAGAAGTTGAAGAAAACCCCAACCCTCCTGGAAAACCACAAGAGGTAAATCAGAAGATGAGAGAGGAGATAATGGGAGAATAACTGAATCATCTGCAAACTTTTCTATTATAATGGATTTAGATTTATTTGCCTTTCTCTGCAGGTCTTTTTTGTTGTTGTTGTTGTTTTTTGTTTGGTTGGTTTGTTTTTTGTTTGATTGTTTTTGGGCTGTTTTGTTTCTTTGTTGTGGTTTTCCTCACTATTTCCTTATTTCTCCAATGGAATGCCATCGACCTGTTAGGAAATGTTGCACTAATATCTGGATATATCCCACATGAAAATAAATGCCAAAATAAAAATTAACTAGCTCATTTCACTTCTGAAACTAGTTCACATAATATTCTAAATAGTTCTTTCCTCAGTCAAATAGAGACCCCAATTAACAAAAATATGCCAATTGAACATATATGAAAAGAAGAAAACTTTACTAGACTTTAACTTTACTTACATTTGTAAATTAAATTTCCATAATAGTGATATATATTGACTATAGAGTTGTTTCTGTTAACATTGCATAAAGAAATTTCTTGGATCAGGACCTTATTAAAAAGTCATTAGAGCATCCATCAATAAATGGTAAAATTGTTGCTGGTTGTGGTGGTTCAGCATCATTCCTCATTGTTTTTATTACCATATATTTATTTTCCATGAGAGAAATAAGAAATACTTCTCAGGGAAGTTAGTCCTGTAATGTTGAGATCTGTTCTTTCTCTTTTCACCACCTGCCTTGGGTGTAAAAGATGGAAATATATTCATCCAGTGTATCTGTGCACAGCTCCAGAGATTTTAAGAGTATCTCGTCTAACAAAAATTTATGAGAGAGAAAACTCCTTTTGTTTGCATTGTTTAAGGCCAGAAGAGAGTCTGTAGCCTGACCTTCTGTAAATGTCAAACCTTAAGAGCTCCTGAATTGTTCTTTGCTTCTAATAGAAACCAGGCAGCCCTCCCTGTGACTGCCAGAATTGTTATTGCTTCTGAAGGCTTGTCCATCCAAGAGTTCATTAACTTGTTTGTCTTCACTTCCAGGCTAATTTGCCGTCTTCAGCCTTGAATTTTTCTGTTGAATGACAGAATTATGTTGTTGATGTTTTGTTCTCCAGATTCATGCAGGGTTCTATGCAGATGTCATTGCAGAGACAGTGGAAGACTGTGAATCATAAAATCGTGGAATGGTTTGGGTTGGAGGATTTAAAGCCCATCCAGTGCCCCCCCTGCCATGGGCAGGGACACCTCCCACTGTCCCAGAGTGCTCCAAACCTGGCTTTGGACAATTCCAGGATCCAGGAGCAGCCCCAGCTGCTCTGGGCACCCTGTGCCAGCCCTGCACACCCTCACAGGGAACAATTCCTTCCCAAAATCCCACCCAAACCGCCTGTCTCAGTCTGAAGCCATTCCCAATTGTCCTGTCACTCCATGCCCTTGTGTGGAAAAGCCCCAGTCCATCCTCCCTTGGCTCTGGAAGGGCAGGGAGTGCTGGATTATCACAACCTCAAACCCTTCCAACACCCTGAGCGCAACACAACCCAACGCGCATCAACAATCCCGTTGTTTTGACAAATGCAGTTTGTGATCATACAGGCTGCAGCACAGAGCGACTCGATAGCTGAGCACAATTAATCCTTCAAACAACTTTTGACAAGTAGATTAAAAAATTTGCAGCCCAATCCTGCATCCTGTTTTCTCATTTACTCGTGGCTGTAAACACGGCGGCACCTGTGGCGCGAGCGGCGCCCGCTGAGGACGCGGCGTATGTTGTGCCACCTGTGCCATCACCTCCCATCCATTCCCAAAGCTGCCACGGCTGAGTCCTGGCTCCAGCAGCGCTCTGGAGCTCTCAGAGCAGGGCTTGCATCTGGGAGGTGGAGCAGCAGAGAGAGCAGAGTCGAAAACGCGCTGGATGAATTGTTCTTTCTGAGAGTGGTGGTGAATGCGCAGGAATATTCAGCTGCTGACTGAATCACCACAAGGCACCACTCAGTAACACAAGCTGACAAGCAGGACGTTTCTAGAAGCTCGCTGCACATCTCAGATCACTTCTGAGATAATTAGGCTTTCTCTGCTCTTACTCTGGGCCCATAGATTCAGAATCAATTTGATTTTCAGCAGTTCCATACCTCTGCCAGGTGCAATTATAAATTATATTTTCATTCTCTGCAAACAAAAGAAAACCCTAAAGTATTTGATGTTTCTTCTTCTTTCTTTCTTTTTTTTTTTTTGGTATTGGAATCAACTGGTTCATGTGACAACAAAAGAAGTCTTGAAAGCCACTGCATGAATGTGTGACACCCAAGGGGTAGAACGGGAGAGAAAGCTAAATATGACTGGTGTTCTGTGTTTTCCAGAGCTCCAACATAAAAGATGAGTTTCCAAGGAGGAATATTGCTTATTGCTGACATACAACCCAACTCATGCATTTATTATTTTTTGTACATGTAGAGCCCTTCATTGAGAACACCCTCTAAAGGTTTATAGCAAGTGTGAATTATAAGTTTGACTACTGCATTACAGGATATATTGAGAGCTGGAATTTAGGGAAGGCAAAAAAGGGAAAAGAGCCAGCACTGTCACAGCTCAGGAATGGGTAAATCCTTTCCTGGTAGGGACAGGGTGGGGTCTGTGCTGCAATATTCAATTTGTGATGGAAGATGGGGAGAGAAACAAGAATTTGGAGCCATGGAGATCCTCTGCTCTCTAAGTCATGAGTAAGGTAAGACTGGGGGCACTGTGGGTCTGGAAGCAAACAGGAGTAACTCCAGGGAATGTTTCAAAGCTCTTTAAAGCTGTCTGGGACATAAACTTGGCTTAGCAGAAATGAGGGGAAGGTTGATGGTGATGGGGAATTCTCTTTGCAAACACGAAAAGATTATAATTGGGTAGGTGTGGGTTTTTGGAAAGAGTTGATTGACCAAAAAAAAAAGAAAAAAATATCTAGTTTATTAAAAGACTTCAAAGTTTCTTGCAGGTTAATTCTGATTTATGGAAAAGGCAGTCAGTTTTGAGAATGTTTCCTTACATTGGTCTCTTCACCAGATAAAGAAAACATTGCTGCTCCTGTTGATTTAAGACCACTCTGACTGAAAACTGTGTTTTCATCCACTTAATCTATTTTGTCTTCCTGAAATCTTACAAAGAGATCAAGAATTATTTTACCTTCTTAAATTACTGCAGTTTGTATGCAAGACCAAATATGCTGCTGGTTTAGTTAGGATTGTCTTTTTCTTTTGTTGGAGGTAACCAATTTCCAGTCTCTGGAGACAAAACCTAATCACACTGAAACTCCAAAAATGTGGATTCGTAATCACAAGTTCTAGATGAACTTGTTACTTAAAAGGGTGCTGGGTGTGGTGCTATCACTGTTCCAGATCTGTGGTTTTTTCAGGACCAGGAAAAGAAAATGCCTTATATTTTTGACTGCCTTTTTTTCTTATATAATTATTTTGCTGTGAAGACCTAGAATTAATGCAGCTAATAGAAAAACCAGCCAGCCTGTAATGCTTTGGTTTTCCGGTCAAATGGATTTTCATCGAGCACAGACTTTGAAATCAAATACTGTATTTTCTTAGGAAAATCTGAATAGCTAACAAGCATAAAAGAGCATTTAGATGATTATTTGGAGTTGTATTTATCAGAAAGAAAGATGTTTCCCTTTTAATATTATGACAGGGAGAGGAGGCAGACCGAAGGTCTGAACACAGACTCCACAAACAGGCCCCATCAATGCCTGCAACGCAAATGCTGGAAGGGACAATCTGTTTTAGTTATGCTTTTGAGCTCACTTTAAATGTAATTTTAGTGCACAATAAAAATGAATGCTCTGTTTTCCAAATGCATCTGCTGAGCTCGAGTTTCCATACCAGATGGCTTTATATTATGTTAAAACCCCACATACAGTATGCTAGTGCTCACTGGAGCTGCTGAAAGTGACCTTGCATTTTTATTTTTTTTTCTGCATGAGCAAAAGATATGACATTTATTAATTCTGACATGCAAAAATGTTGCTCTTTCCAGCTTGTTGTCATATTCTGCTTTACCTGGGTTTAGGGGTTGGTTGTTTTTCCTGGTCAGAAGCGTGTGGTGTTTCTAATTTAAAGATGGATTTGGATACAAGCAATGCCCAAATTGCACATAAATCTTGTTCAACACACCGGTGTTTATGCTACTAAATACCAGGCATAAATCACGTCTGGGCTATTGAATTGGGATTTTTTTTTTGAGTTTGCAGCTGGCAGATGTCCAGGTTTTATCTTCCATTCATCCCTGACCTGCTCTGCTCATCCCTGTGTTACTGGAGCCATGGATGCTCTGCCCCAAGGCGATGCCTTTGGTGGGAGTCAGCTGCTGTCCCTGCAGCCCTGGGGGCTCCACCCCGGGGCTTTTATCTGTGGACACAGCAAAGCCTAAAACGAGACTGTGAGTAGTGCCTGGGCTCAGTGAAAGCTCGGTGAGAAATGGAATGTCACCGTGTCACCACCATTGGTGCCTCTCCCTCTACAGAAGCTCCATGTCCTGCAGAGCTGGAGCTGTGCAAAGTCTGTGAGATCTCCATTGTTCTTCCTGCTGTCTGCTTTAGAATGGCTATCCCAGCTGGGAATGGCTAGTTATGAACTGAATTTTCAAATTGAATGTCACCATGTCACCAACACTGGTGCCTCTCCAGAAGCAGCATCTCCGTGTCCTGCAGAGCTGGAGCTGTGCAAAGTCTGTGAGAACTCCATTGTTCTTCCTGCTGTCTGCTTCAGAATGGCTGTCCCAGCTGGGAATGGCTAATTATAAATTGAATTTTCATTATGTATTGGATTTTCACCTCCCTGTCCTCAGCCCAGCCCTTTGCTAAGAGTAGGGTGAAGGTTTAACCATGATAACCTGCTGGGGGCAGGGGATGCCTGACCATGGGGAATGTGGAGCTGGGTGTTTCTGCATCCCTGTGTGGCTGCAAATATGCCATGCAGGAAAGAAGGGCTCTTCTGGCTGATTTCTCTTGGATTCTGTTATTACTGAGACCATATTCCCCACTTAGAGGCCATGCTGATCTCCTAATTCTTGGTGATTGTGTTAATTTGCCTGACTGTTTATTAATCTGAAATTTGGTGTGGTTTCCATCCTCTTTCTGTCTCAACTGTCAGTAATTGTTGGTGTGTTATTCCTCACAGCATTTCTGCAGGGTGGAAGAAATTTATAATATTTTCACTGAGACATGAGAGATAAAAGAGCCTCACTTGCCACCAAGTGCCCAGGAACCCCCTGGAAAGGGAATATCCAAATTCTAGGATAGTTTCCTACCACTGAATCAGCCATTTTCCTTCTTGCAGCAGGCTATTATTTTAAATATGAATATAATGTATATCAACTATATCCACTTTTAAATTATTTAAATATTTGTTGTGCCCCGAAACTTGTATGAACCAGAAAAAACCCAATAAATTTAACTTATTATTTTTGACTTCTTTGTATGTTCTGATGTTATTGAATCACTATGTTTTACCATAATTTGCCAGTAATTTATGAAATATTTTGTATGATTGAACATAATTTCCATGCATGACTGTTAAACATGGAAAAGTCATCTTATTATCAGTGTGTTCCTATTAATATTGATGTGATAACACAATGTTGCACCAATCGTAATAAATGGCTCAGATAAGGAGAGCAAACAGAAAACGTTCCCAGCAAAGTTATTCAGACCTGACACGCAGAGCAGCAGTGGCAAAGTCAAGCAAGGAGACTTTGCAGTGGCATTTTACTGAATAACTAAAATTTTATTGACTTATGTTCCACATGATGGAGCATTAAGCAGTCCCCCACACCCTAATTCCTTTCTTGATGGCAGCAGGAATGACCTGCAATTCCCATCAAATTATGTTTCCTTGTGCTTTCTAGACTTTATGTTGTTTTTTTGTTTTTACTACATTTCTCCCCTCCTCAAGCTTATCTGCAGAGTTAAGGATTTTATTTAGAAAAGTTTTTAAAAGTTGCTTTAATGTCTTTTGAGAGACACAACTTTTCACAAGATTTGCCTGTATTTCACACTTTGGGAATGCATATTTTTTAATATAACATTTCATGTTGATAATAAAAGGAGCCCTACTTATCTGTGGGCTTCTTTCACCACAGAGCAGGCATTGGGAAGTCTTGATTCATTTCCCCAAACCACAAATGAGCTGAGAGATGACAGTGCTGGGTCATTCAACTGCACCAGCACTTGGAAAAGAAAACTGCTGATCTGAGGGCTCAGAACTTGTCTTTTAATGGAGTGGTTTTGAGGTTCTTTTATGATTCTTCTGCCGCAGAAGCACAATACAAACCCAGACTGGTGCTCAAGCACACACAGGGAATGCAGACAGACTTACGGTTTGAAGTTCAGGTTGTTCTCAAGAATGTCCTGGAAATTGCAGGAAAATCAAATGTTATTCTGAGCAAATGGTGGTTTTCCTGCTGCTGCCTTAATTTAAAAGGAAATATTTGATTTTTTTTCCACCAGAGACCAGAACTAAGAGGGTCCCCCAGCAGGCAGCACTGGTGATGCTGCTCCTGGATGGGAGGAGATGCAGAACTGCCCCACTCCTGACCACTGGGGAGCTGTGCTCAGTTGGATTCTAAATTCTAAATCCTAAATCACTCATCTTAACCTTTGCAGGATGAAACTCGCTGAGTTTGGCTTAGCAAGGTGAAAACTCTCAGTTGTGATGTTGGTAGAAGCTTGCAAAAATAAGGAGAATATGTCTTTGCTCCTACTGACACTGATTCTTTTCTCATCTATCAGGATTCCTGCAGAATGTCTCGAAACCTGGGGTTGTAAGAATCAGTGGCACAGCCATGATTCACCTCCCAGGTCCCAAAGAAATGAGCTGCAAGACAATAATTATGAATTTCTGTACTCTGATGCCAGCCTGGGGCCCTGCCAAGGATCAGCCCTCTGAGCCTTTGTGGAGCTTGGCCTCTTTTTTGGGTTTCTGGATTTGTATCCAAGCTTCCATCCTCTGGTATCTTTGGAAATTCAGGGTTTTATCTTCATTTTTCCATCCCTGGCTGCTGTGAAAATGACATCTCTCACTAGAATATAGACCCAGATGTGCTTATGGGGCTCAGGTGCTCAACCAAAGGAGTCACAATCCTCTTCAAACTGTCAGCTCCCCGGTTTTTTGGGCTTCATTTGGACTGTGGTGTTTTGAAGGGCATTTTCAAGAGGCAGTGTGCGCTCCTGGAGACCAAACTCACTTCAGTTGTTCTTGAACCACAAATGCAACTGCAAATGGCCAAAATTCCGTTCCAGCTGGTCCCCTTGGCCTCCTCCCATCCTCCCTGGTGCCTGAGTCCTTGCCAAAGGCATTTTCCAATGTACACAGAAATCTTTGTAACCTGCGTGTGCGCTGCGAAAGCGAGATGCAGTTCCTGTGAACGATGCAACTTTTGATCCTTCCCTGGATGGATTCCATGTTTTGAAGTGTTTGAAGCAGGGAAGACCACGGCAGGGCTTTCATCTCTGCTGTTGGTTGATCTCTGCGATGCCATGGTATGTATGACAAGAGAAAATGCAGCCCTGAGCAGATTCTGCTATTCCTCTTCCTTGTGTGTAATCTGTTAATTTGTATTAATTTCTTTTCAGTACAATCTATTATCTGTTAATATTTTTTTCCCTTATAATCTTGCTAGTTTGATTTAAAGGAGTGATTTAGAAAACAAGGGCAAGGCAGTGTGATGAATAATTGTGAAAATATCCGATGTGTTGAAAAAGTCTGAACTCCTTAGGCAATGTTTTCAGCTGACCTCTAAAAAACACTTTGCAGGTGTATGTATGTGAATATGAAAAGACCAACATTTGCATATGCAAATCCCACCCCTGCATTTGCACAGTTGGATGAACAATTGAGTCCTCTCTGCAATAATTGGCATTTCTGTGTGGAAGTGACCTGGTGGTGGCTTTTTTATTAATGTTGGTTTTGTGATGCTGTGCCTGACTGTGGTTACTTTCTGTTTTCAAGGTAAAAAAGACAAATTTTCAGAGCTGAGCATTCTCAGAGCTAGGTGGGCATTGGAAACTCTGAAATCTCCAAACAGCATTGTATTGTGTTTTTATTTAAATCTGCAGATCATAACTTAGCTCCTCAATTTCAGGCTTCTCATTAAACATTAAATTGCAAAATCTGTATTTTTATCACTCTTACGTAATAATGCTATTGGAAAATAGAGACCTGCAAAGAGTTAGGACAAATCATTCAAGGGTTCAGCATTTAAAGTGCAAAATCTAACAGAACAATGTGAAAAGGCATATTTTAAAGGTGAATGAGTTATGTTTTGTCAGATGCTCCCTGCCTACTCTTGTTGCCTCTTTTCCATCTCTGCCTGAGGCCAGAAATTACTCAGTTCTGTGGTCAAAATTTATAGATGATAATATAGACTTTTTTTTTTTTTTTTTTTGG
>PYHW01009930.1:382883-398712 GCA_013186435.1 Turdus rufiventris | reverse complement strand
CCCACTCATGGCTTGTCCAGCACTGGGCACAGTTTCTGTGTCAGATCCATCAGGGAGGGAGCAGTGATGGGGTGGGGATGGTGTGAGAGCTGCCCAAGCATGAAGGAACAAGTCCAGAACCACCAGCCTTGAAAACATTGAAAATCTTGAAAAGAGGGGCTGAGCATTTTCCACTTTCACTAGTTCCAGATGCTCCTAAACAAAAAACAAAACAAACAAAAAAAATCAAAACAAAACATAAAACCAACCAAACAAAAAAACCACCAAAAAACCACCAAAAAACCCACCAAAAATAGGGAGGAGAAGATGGAGTTAAATTACCTCTGGTTTGAATTTCTGGCCATATTGAGAATCCATTTCCAATTGCTTCCAGCACATTCTGGATTCCACTCATGGTCCTACTGCTGCATCCCACCAGCAATACTCCTGTATTTCCCTTTTGGCTGATGTTTCTGTGTGATGCATACAAAATATATTTTACAGTTAAAGTATTTTCTTCCATTCGTTCTCTAAATCAAATTACAAGGCACTTAAACGTTGAATGATTTATATTTCCCAAAAAGATGTTAGGCTATTAAATAGCAGGAACAATGTTAGGTTTATTAGATTGTTGTAGAGGACTCTATCTTTGGTAGTGACTCAAACTCATCATTCTTATCAAATAATTGTTTCCATCTCTGGCTTGATTGTAGGGTTATTTCAAGAGGGTTTTTTTCTATTTGTTTCTTTTACATTTTAGTGTTTACTGGGCAAATCTTTTCAGTTCAGGCATTCCCCAGCTGGTTCACCCAGTCCATGAATTCTGTAAAAGAAGCTTCTTGCAGTCTCTGCATTTGGAGATAAACGCCCCAATCTCGATTTGGTACAATTTTGGTACAAATTTTTGGTACAAACGCCCCAAGATCTCTATTCTCCTCCTGACCAAGAGCTGTATGATTCCTCACTGCCTGGCTGGATGATGTATTAGCATATTTATGGAAATCAGTGCATGTCCTCTGCTGAGAAGCTTTCAAAGAGATGCAGAGGTGGAGGACACCTGGTTGCATGTGGATTGTTGGAATGCTGATTAAATGAGAATAACCACAAAAAGTTATGGTTGGTTTTGCCCCTGGATTTCAGCAGGATGATTTCTAGACTGTTCCAAGGCTGAGGCAGGATGCATGGGAATGGGAATTTGCCCTTGAGAGAGTTGTATTTATGGACAGAATTGTAGAATTGTGCAGACACCGTTGTTGCAATCCCAAAAGAAAAGGGGGAAAGAAAATTTCGCTGTGATCGGGCAAGTTAATGCTGTGTTTGAGGGAAGCATTAAATCCACAGTGCAGGGGACATTTATAACCCTCACCTGCTGCAGAACCACTGAGATGAAGAAAAGGCAGCACTCAGAGGGTGATAACAAGGATATTATGATGGGCAACACGACTTTTAAGTGTCAGTGGAATGGGCAATTCCAGAAGCCCTCAGGAAAACAAGTGGTGCTGAAACATGACAATTTATTGAACGGGTTTCCTCCACACTTGTTACCTTTTTTTTTTTTCCCTGCAGTACCACAGTGAATTTTGTCCTGGTTTTTGGTACAAAAAAGAAAGGGAAGAGGAAAGAATGTCAAGCAGGGTGCCAAAACCTGAAATGTTTCTCTGCCCAGAAGGGGAAGGTGAAGAAGTTGCTTGGTTGTCACTGCAGAAGATGGAGAACTCAGAAGGTGGAAGGTCCAGACTGGCCAAGGAATTTACAGTAAGGTCTATCTTATCTCACTTAAAACATTTGGAAGAGTAGGAAGTTTGTGTATAAGGAAGAAATATAATTTACTACCTGTGGAAGGTAGATGGAGCAGGAGAGTTTTTACATAGAGGGAAATGGAAGAGGGGGAATAATCAAGGTAAAGAAACAGAATTGTTTGACTTGGAATGGTGACTTCTAAAATTTGATTACTAAAAATACAAACAAATACCAGCCAAATAGAAAAATAATTTAATTTCGACTCCAACACCACCTGTGTTCTTTTATAGCAAAATTCTATCAGTGGTTGCTGGGTATGAGGGCTGACATCTCTTGACTTGCTTGGACAGCTTTGGGAGCCTCTTTTGAGGAAACAGCTTTTTTTGGTGTGTATTTTCTGTCCCAAAATGTTACAGAAAGTACCTCAGTTCCAGCAAGTTTCAGCCAAACCAGTTGTAATGGAATAAAACATCCCTCCCTGGGTGATACTGCAGTGATTATTTTTAGCATTAATCGCTCCAGGGTATGGCTTTAGCCACTGCTGATGAATACTCCGTGATATGGCTTAAACCAAGGCTGAAATACTTTGTGCCCAGTATCTGTGAACAGATCCAATTTCCTTCCCAGCAACTGGATGCAGTTACTTTTAGTGCTGGATCCAGTCTTTTATGTGCTTTTAAATTACTGGGGAGCTGCTGGCTGCAGAGGAAGGGCTCAGGGAAATTCAGGAGATGACCACAAAGAGGGACAGCAGAGAAATATTTGCTTGGCCATGAAACAGAGAGGCAGGGCTGAATCCCAGCACCTTCCCTCTTCCCAGTGAGACACTTAACCTCTCCACATTGCAGGGCTGTTAAAATAAAGTCCAGTTAATTGCCTGCATTCGGGAGGAGTTGGGAGACTAATTAATGAATGTTTGCAAAGTACTCAATGCTGCAAAGTGCAGTGGTGACTGCTGAGTGTTGTTGGCACCTTTTGGAGGCAGATCCAGCAGGAGCAGCTGCTGCTGCTGTGAGTTTGTGTGGAGGGCTCTTACCTGGGTCAGGCTCTCCTCTGATTTCACTGATTGCCTCAGTGACCTCCAGGAAAATACAAAACATAAACAGGCCTGAGAGCTGAACCTGTGCCTGCTGTGCCCATGCCCAATCTCAGGATGGTGTGACCCAAACTCTGTCCTGCCCTGCAGAAAGAGTGTTTCCATCTCCATTTAGCAAAATCTCTTGGAGTGCACAGAAAGTTTGCATGGGAGCACCATCCTTGTGTGCAAAGACAACAAACATTAATTTCTGGGAGCTTGGAGAAATCCTCTCCTCCTCCCTTCAGCATGTCCAGGACCCCCTTTTGGGTGTTTGTTTTCCTGATGGATCGTGGCCCACGCCCAGGTGGATTTTCCATCCCACTCCCTCATGTCCTGTCCTGGCCACCACCTGTCTCCTTTCATTTATTTCTCTCATCTGGTATTCTGTGCCAGCAGGTTTCTTCTTCAAAAATCACAGACAAAATAAGACAAATGTGTCAAAATATATTAAGAGTCCAGTTTCCATAGCAATTGTAAGAGATTTTCATCCCTGGGTATGGAGTTTTGTTGTATCAGCTTTTAAATGGAAATGGCCAGGTGTGGATTTCTGGAATTTCCACTGCTTTTTATGTGATTTCATTCCATTTACATAACACAGCTCCAAAATGGATATCTCAACAAGAAAGGAGTAATCTTTAATTAATATTGTACATATAATTTTATGTTATAATATTCACACATATAGTATATATAAATAATGTGTTATATGACAGAGGTACATACAGACAGAATATAATGCACAAATATATATAATATAATGACTTTATATATTATATATAATTATTTCACATATTATACAATAATATGGATCATTTTTATTCTTATTATTATTTTTATCTTTGGAATACATGATAGACTACCTAGAAAAGTGCTAGTTCACAACTGAGGGCTGCAGAGCTTCATTTGGAAAAAGAAAACAACGTACAAGTTTTCCTGACATATTTTTATGTTTATTTACATTATAAAATCTTTGTGACATCAATTCTGAAATTGTCTCACAGACTTATCCGTGCATGCATCCATCTTCTACCGTGTGGCTGCTACATAAATAAAAATATTAATAGGTAAAGGTAGCAGCTTCTTTGCTGTAGACAAGTCTGGGAGTAGATGAATTGTTAATTCAAGTTAAATTGCTTTTATGAACTTCTTGTTCATTTATATTAATTGCTTGTACTGACCTGACCTAACCTACTTAGGTGGAACTGCAGAAATTAAAGATGTTCCCATTTTGCATGCACAGAGTGCACAGAGAGTTTCTTGCTTAAATGCACTCCCACAGACTTCTTATATAAAAGTGAATCAAACTCACTGGTGTTGTGGCCTGGTCAGAGTCCATTCCATGGACAGCCATCCATGGAATCACAGAATACCAGGATGCATCACCTGATCCTTTTTTTTTTTTTTTCTGCCAAAACACAGTCTAGACAAGATGGGCCAGCTCCCTGAAAAACTGGATCTTAAAAATTTCCAGTGCTGTAGAATCCCCCAGTTCTCTGGGGAGATGATTCCAGTGGCTGATTGTTCCATTGTGAGAAAAATTCCTTTTGTGTAATTGGAATCTCCCTGACAAGAACTCATCCCCCTTGTCCTCTTTTCCATGTGACTCCTTGTGAAAAAAAGCCTCCATCCTTGTAGCCACCTTAAATCCTGGAACAAAAAGATCTTTTTGAGGTTTCTTCCTGTCAGGGTTTGGGCTGTGCATCACAGTGGGACAGGCTGAAATGTTTCTCTTGGGGTTTGAGTGTCCTGTGGATTCAGAAGTGTTCCTGTGCTGGGGTCAGAACCCTGGAGTTGTGCCTTATCCAGGCTGCTGATTACTGACTCTGTCAGCAGGGAATTGTGAGCAGTGACTCCTGAAGGGAGGCTGGTCATCCTTCCCCTCCTCCTGCTTTTATTCCTACAGTTCTATCATGGCTCTGGAGTTCACTGAGCGCTGGTCACGTTCCTCCTGAGGAGGTTTGGGTCTGGGAATGGATGGAGACAGGGAAGATGTGTCCTGATGTCTTCATAAACAATTCCACGGGTGAGGGGATGGGTGTTTGATGTCTGCACTGACTTTGGGAGCAGGGTCCTGACAGAGCCCAGGCACTGACTCCTGACACAGACAAGGAGGAGTTTCTGAACTTTGGGGTTAACTTCAAGCAGCAGTTCCTGACAGAGCCCAGACTCCTGACACAGACAAGGAGGAGTTTCTGAACTTTGGGGTTAACTTCAAGCAGCAGAACTGACAGAGCCCAGACTCCTGACACAGACAGGTCTGCACTCTGAACTCTGGGGTGAAACGCCAGGGTCAGGGGGATATGGGGCAGCTGGTTTGGGAAGGCTGCACCCCCCTGGTAGCCCAGATTGGGGAAAGGAGGAGGGACACGTGCAGCCAGAGTTTCGGATAAAAGGAGGCTGCACCCTCCAAAACCTGAGAGAGAAAACCCAGTGGGCTCTCCCTCCCTTTATTCCAGTGTCTCCTCTATCGATATTGGCTTTTCCCAGCGAGATTTCCCTATAACAGGATAAGGAGGAATTAGCCAAAATCACAAGGAAACCCACAATGTGTTATGGAAACAACTAATCTGAGCTCGGCTCCTTGGAAGATTTTATCTCTTCTTCTCCATCGTGTCTCATCTCAGGACTTCTCTTTTGGTAAACACAAATATAAATGCTGGGAGTCTGATCATGGAGATTTTATTTCAAGTAATAATACCTCTCAGCAGGAGCAGAAACTTTTGGAAAAAGTTGCCAACAGTCATCTTGAACATAAAGAACTGGTGGAAGCTATATATATTATAATTTTGTTCAGTTCTATGAACTACAGAAGGAGAATGCTCTAAGGTTCCCAAAGTAGGCAGGAGAGGGAGCACATGTTGCAGCAAAGCCCAGCATCTTTAGGAATTCTGTATTTTCACGTCTGGAGCTGGAATGGTTCCTGCTTTGTATCATCCCTAAGTGTCTGTGTATTACTACATTAATTGTGATTCCAATCAATTCCATAATAACTGCAAGAGTGTAAAATTGAGTGGCTTCTGTAAATAGAGTAGAACTAAATAATGGGTATTTTGTATTTCACTTTTGTATTCTCTCTCCTTTGGATCCATATCCAAAAAAAAAAAAAAAAAAGGAGATTGGTGGAAAAAAAATACTTGGCATTTCATTTCATCAGATGTCTCTAAAATAGTTTTCAAATCTCAGAATACCTTTTTATATGCAGCATTTAAGGAGCAGAACTAGAACTATTACTGCTACCTTCTTATTTAACCATATCCTGTGTGCTTTCACACGGTATCAGCCTGCAGAGCCCCATTAATACAGGCATGAAACAGTTTTATTTTATACTGAAGCACATTTTTAGTCATTTTGGCTTCAGAGTGACTGTGGCAGCCTTCATCGCTTGTGGGATCAAAAGCCAGAAAGCAAATACAATAAGAGTGATAATAATATTTATGATTCTCATGTTTAGAGCTGTTCTCTCCCCTTTTTGAAAAGCGGGGTAATTCTCGCTGGGGACTTGCTTGTTTAGCCCCTTGGGTATGGTTAAGGCTTCTAAAAGGTTTAGAAAGCTCCCAAATAAATATTTGTAAAAGAACTACTAGCACTTGGAGAGAGGGCTGCTGAAAAGCTGGTGATATGGCAACTTAACTCAATACACAGTAATTATGGATCTTATTTCCAAGACTTTTATTCCACAGATGGCTCCTTTGCAAGGGAAGGAATAAAAAGAGACAACAGTTGTGTATTTTTTTTTCTTTTTTTAGGTACACCAGAGTTTTTTAGTTTCAGGAGAGAGACTTCACCGTGGAAAGGCTTCTTAGACTGTTGGTAAAACAAAATGAGCTGCAAATGGGGAGGTGATGTGGTGCAAAGAGAGTTGGGAGAGAACTGATGTTAGGGAGTCACAGAATGGTTTTGGGTTGGAAGGAACCTCAAAGCCCATGAAATTCCAAGGGCAGGAACATTTCCACCCTTTTTGTTCCTCTGGGTTTGTAGGAGCTCTCTGTACATTCCCCTGGTGGCCATGGTGAGGTTTGGCTCTGAGATTTGACTCCTGCTGCAAGAGGAACAATAACCCTGTGCAGAACTGAGATGTCACTCCCACACCTCCCAAAATTGCAAATTCCTGGCCAGGATCTGGGTTCTAAAGCAGGAACAAGCACCAGAGGGTGTCTCTCACCCCAGATCCTGGGGTGATTTCAGAGTTTGGCGTTTGGGAGGCAGCAAAGGGGGGAGCAGGGCTGTGTTGTACAATTGGGTGCGTGTTAATAATTGGATGTTAATTATAATTCCTGCTCCTTTCCCATGGATTCTGGACACTAAGGATTAGCACAGACTTTAAATAAAGACTGCAGTAATCCAAGGATGGGAGCTTTTCTTTCCTTCAGCCAGTAATATAGGGAAATAACAAGTAGATGGCATTCTACCTCTATTTTTAAATTAAGACACAGCTGCTTAGGATGGAGAGTCTGTTCCTTTCACTTGTTATGCTCCATTGTCAGTCTGAACAAAGAAAGTTGCATTTATTTAATTTACCACTTGCAGCCCGTGCCTTTAAAAATAGAACAATAAATATAAACATCGTGTTCAGATTAATTAAATTAGTTTGCGTTAATTAAGCCAGATTCAATGAGAATTTTGAACTTTGCTCAGCTCCTGCCTGCTGGAGGAAGAGGTGCTTCAGGAATGATGGTAAATGTGTTTTCCTTCGCTGGATTGGTTTTTCTTTTCCCTGTCCTGAGCCTGATGTCTGATCCAGCCATCCTCAGCTCCAGCTGGATTCCCTGTGCTCATCACAAGGAAGGGCACAGAAAATAAAGATACTGATGCAAGTTAGCCAGCTATTCCCAGCAGGATCTAGGATCAACACCAATTTTCTCTCTAGGCTTTAAACGTGGCCTAAAGTCCCTGACTTTCCTCCAGGGCTCTGCACTGATTAACTCATCCATGACAGATTGAAATCTATGGACTTCTGCAGGAAGTTTTTTTTTTTTTTTCAGTGAGATCATGCCTTTCCTAGCATTGCTCACTGTAATGATCAAAAATAACTGCCAGAAAAAAAGAACTTACCTGANAAAAAAAAAAAAAAAAAGAGGAAGGAAAAAGTGAAATGTTGCTTTTAAATGTTGCTTTTTCAAGTCAAGACTTTCTTGATGTCCTCCCCTTTTTGGGCAGGATTGTTTGTCAGGAAGAGGCTGCAGTTTGAGGGACTTGCAGTTCTTGCCCGAGGGCTCCTGAGAAACCACCTCACCTGAAAGTGTGCCTTTGAATAGAGGTTAAAAATGCAGTTTAAGCTTAATGAATAGTGATGGAGTGCTAAAAGGCAAGGTGTCTAAATGGGAAAAAAAAATCCTATTTAATCTCTAATCCCACAGCCTCATTAAAATCATATTCAAGTTCTCTCTCCAGGGAATGCCCAAACTGCACCAGGACCAGGGTTTGCAGCACTGATGGACACCATTGGTAACTTGGTAAAGTGCAGCTGTATTACTTCTATTAATCCAGTTTTCAATATTATTAAGTACCAGATTTTTTTTTTTAAGACCTTCCCCAGCTTCATCACCTCTGAGGATGCAGGTTTTTGCAGGATGAGAGGTTTTTCTGGGCTGGAATTGTAGTTGGAGCCCACTACTGGAATCCAGAACTTCACCAGGGGGAAAATGGGGCAACTCTTCCCTAAGGGAAGAAATTTGTGTCAGTCTGGAAGATGTACAGCTTTCATCACAAGGAAATAAAAGAATCATCAAAACCTACTTAATTAAATAAGTCAATAATGTGAAGGGATTATAAAATGTTATATAATTAGTAAACAAAGTGAGATATTTAAGGTCAATTCTACAGCCTATAAGCAAATTATACATAAAAATACATATCTGCTTCATACACACAAAATTTAAAAATACCTATAACATATTATCTAGGATAAATATGGTAAAATATTCTGTAGCTATCACAAACATGATGAATTTTGGATTAGGAAATGCATCTGGTTGGTGAGTGTCAGCATTCTGGAACGGTTGCAGACTGGCCAATTTGTTTTAAACTTGTAAATCCTCAGTAGATTGTTCAATATTCTCAGTTAGAAACTCCAGGCAGAGAAATGGTGACAGCAATTTTATTAAAATAACACTCTTGTAGATTGCTTCAGTAAATCTAGGAGATCATCAAGATAAATGAGGAAATTAATTAAAAAAGCACAAAGGCTTCATCCCCAGTGATTTGACCTATTGTGCAAAGAAGTGGTGGTACTCAAGTAAAAAAGTCCACAAGTTGAAGGATTCAGTAGAGTTTATTGTGAAATATTCCCCTTTATTCAAGTTCTCATTGCAGGGGTTATGTTCCATGTGAGTCTAATCCTTTTTTACTCAAGAACCAGCAATTATTATAAAATGAACCTTTACCAACAGTTGCATAATTGATATTTGAGACTGAAAAAAAGCAACGTATTTATTGAAAGGGAGATTGAAGCAGCTCAGAATAAAGATAAAAAATCCTCAATCTTAGCAATAATGGCTGCACCCATTTAACAGAGGTTGGTATTTCCTTTATTTGAGTATTTTTTCTCATTTTATTATGGATTAGATCAATAGGTGCAGTCTGTGAGCTCCAATAACAAGAGAAATGAGTATAATAATCCTTGTCTGAACACCAACCAGCCTGTGTCACCTTGATCCTTTTCCTGTATGTGCCTGGTAGGATTTTGCCATAAATATGTGTATTTCTTCAAACACATATAATATTTAATATTTATCTATCAGTCAATCAATTTATCTTAACTGGTGTGCTTGCTGAAGGAAAAAAAAAGATTTGAAGTAAGTCTATAGTCTATAGAGAAAATGTAATTCAAAAATTATTCAACAACAGCACCAAAAAAAATATCTAGAAAATTTCTTTTTAATGCCCAGGAAGGAATAAGAATTATCATAATTATAAATACATGGCAGTATACACCTGGTTTCTTTTCTGGGGATGTTGTTGACTCTGTTTTTCTCCGCAAATGCACCTGGGATGATAACCTGGAACCAGTGGAAGGGATGCTGCAGGCATTTGATCTCCAGTTCTGAATCTGTAATGTAAACTGTGGAACTATTGTCATATTGCTGCAGGTTCATGCCATGAATATCAATGACTGCTCCTGCTGGAAAGGCTTCCATCTGAGAGAAGTGTTTTTTTTTAAAGGGAGGTTTTGTAATTTACTCCAAATCTGAGGGTAATCCATCCTGAATTTGGTAATTCGTATGTGGAACACTGGAATGTTCTTGGAGGAGCTTTAATTGGAGAACATGATTGTGGACAGATATTGAAGTGTGTTAAAAGCAAGCCCATTAACTCAGAAATTGGAGCTTGGTTTAATGATTTTGTGGGGCAGTGCTGATGTCAGTACCACTCTGGGACTCCCAGCAGCCATTTATTCACAACATGTGCCAAAAATTTGGGAAGCTCTGAGGGTCAGAGCAAAGACATCATTTAATGGATATTTGCATACCTCACTTGTTTTTTCCCTGCTTTATTTATTTTTTTTCCCAACTGGATAACCAGTGTTTAGATTACACATGTCCCACCACCCCCTTTTATTTCTCTTGTAATAATTTATTTTTCAAGTCATGATATTTTCCCCTTGTAAGACGTGTCATATTTTCTGGCTGTTCAATATTTATAGTTTTTAACCTATACCCAGCAAGGTGGGTACAAGGTTGATAACCAAACACTTTCCTTGGCCTGCATTGGTGCTATAGAACGGCTTTTGCTAAAAGTTTAATTATGAACTAGTAGTAAAATAATACTATAAATGATGAGATCAAGCTAAGTTCAAAGCTCTATTGGGCTGTCAAACACTTAATGCATTTGCCCTGTAGGTTTTGTACAAATTGAAAATACAACTTGGTCCTTGATCTCCCTAATGTAATTTCCTCTGTGAGGGTTTTATATATATATATATCTATGTATATATTTTTTAATTTTTTTTTTGGCCAAGGCTGGTCTCCTGCCTGTATTTTAAGCATCCATATTGTCCCTGTTGCTGCTCCAGCTATTGTCATTTTGTAAAATCCTCCCTAATAGCACTTGTTCTCTTTCTGCTTGACAGGTGGCCTTCCCTTCCCCATGCCCTCTGCGTGCCTGGAATGCTGATGGGAGGGATGGGATCCACCTGGAGCTCACAGGTAGGGAAAAACCCAACTTATTGTTGCCATTTTTTATTGATAATAAAAGCTAAAAAGGTCCCCAGCCCTTAAAGAGGAGGCTTCACAAAGCTGCAGTGAGGTAATGCCCCAAGAGCTGACCCTTTATTTAGAATCTCTCAGCAGAGCTTTGGGCTCGTGCTGTTATTCAGGGCAGACATTTTATGGCATTTTGTATTTCAGGAATGGAAAGGCAGAATTTTCTGCACTGAAGATGCCCACGGTTTTATCTGCAGCTCCTTCTGGATTTGTTATTCTAAAGCATCTCACTGCCTTAGATATCTGAGTCCCAATGAAAGTCAGTGGAACTCAGATAAATGGATTTTAGGGACAGGGTTATAAGCATTTGCTATGAATTTCAGCACGCTGCTCTCCATGGAATCTCAATTACTAACTGCCTCTAACTTTATTCTGAGCCGTAATAATTATCTTTGCCAGATCCCAGCCTTGATAACAGCGTGGGTGCCTGGGCTGCAGGGGTGAGAAGCTCACTATTTATTTTGGACTCTGTCCTCTGCGGCTCTGGAATCCTCCTTCACTCCCTTTGGCTGGCACTGCCCTGATTTAATGGACTGTGCTTGTCAAGAGTGTAAATCAAACACTGCAGACAACCAAGTCCTTGTCATCTGTCAAATGATGGGGGTTTAGGTGCACTGAGGAAAACTTGGCAAAGTAGGGTAGGTTGCATTCTGAAGTTTAAACTGGAGCTCTGTTTGCTGATAATACAAAAGGAGCATTAAGAGATTGATAGTCTGTTTGAAATTCCTTTGAAAATATATCCCAGACTGGATCTTTTTTACTGCTTGTCTCTTGTGAGCTTCTTTTTCAGAAAAAGCCATTCTTTTAGATCCACAGTGCCATAAAACCAGAGAGCTGTCAGAGCCCTGCTGATCCAATTACAACTTTAAAACTTTTAAGCTTTTGATTTACAGTAAGCTCATTCCAGTTAAATACAGAGGAATCTTTCTCTTAATCTCTGCATTGTTTAGCAGTGTGTTTTGCAGTGCATTTCATCTCTTTTTCCCTCACTTGTGGAAAATGCAAATAATCACAGAATGGTTTGGGTTGGAAGGGACATTAAAGGTCATCCAGTGCCACCCTCAGGGACACCTCCTACTGTCCCAGGCTGCTCCAATCCCAACGTCCAACCCAATTTTGGACACTTCCAAGGATCCCGGGGCAGCCACAGCTGCTCTGGAAATTCCACCATTCCCAAAATCCCACCTATCCCTCCCCTGGCAGTGGGAATCCATTCCCTGTGTCCTGTCTCTCCATGTCCTTGTGAAAATTCCCTCTCCAGCTCTGCTGGAGCCCCTTTAGAGACTGGAAGATGCTAATTATCTGCTTTTTTCCTTCTCTTTTGTTCTGTTAAACCATCAGTAAAGTGCTGGCAAACCTTTGCAGCACTGTGATGTGAAGGTTTCCTCAGGTTTTATTCACTTCCAATGCAACTTTCAGACAGAGGAGTTAAGGCAGTTTGGACTTGTGCTGCTCCAGCTGAGCTGTGTCATTAATCTCTCTTTTTAGGCTGCCTGGGGCTCTCTTAAACAAGAGAATTCCTTGTCTCCCCAGCTGTGTATTCGGAATTTCTTGCTAAGATGTGCATGACGAGACTGCTGGGAAATTTGGTTATTCCTGTTTTTTGGGTTTTTTATAAAATTTCCCCAGCACTCCTCAGCCCACCGGGAGCTACAGAGCTGTGGAGTGTGGAGAGTTTGTGAAATTATTTCTGGTGAAGTCTGCTGGAGATGGTTTGGGTGTAGGGTTAGCTCAGCTGCAGGGAGGCTGTGTTTCTAAAACAGGGAAATTTTCTTCCCAAAAGTAGATATTTCGATTATTTCAGCCTACAAATAACAAAATAACACTTTTGGAAGTTTGCTGATGGAAGAAATTAGTATTTAATTTTATAATGCTCCCCAAATTTTCAAATATATTAGCTTATCATTTCATAATAATAACAATAATAATAATTTCATAATACTAAAGTTTTCAGATGGAGCATTGAAAAATTCTTTTCAGAGATTTTCTTTGCTGAAGATCTCAGTCCACAATGCTGTGTATTAAAAAAGAATGAGAAGTTCATCAGCTACAGCATTATAGCAGATTCACATTCTCTATTTACATTTAATTTCTGAAGGGATGCCATGTTTTGATGCTGAAATGCTTTTCAGCTTAACAATGATGATTATTTCCAATGTTTTAAAAGATGGACTCTGTGTGAATAAATTGCCTTGAAATCGATTCAGTACAAAGCAAATGAAATCAATAACTCTGCTTGTGTGAAGTTCTTTGCTCCTATTTGTAACTTTTTACCAGATCAAGGCTGCACTTCACTTGATAGAACATCAATTCTCTTTTTCACTAAGCCCAGGCTGTGGAAGTTGCTTGATCTGTGGAGATTCCTACTGAGGAAAGACAGTGCATGGTAAGGAATCCACAGTTTTTGATTCTCAAATTTGGAAGAGTGAAAATAATAGAAATAACAATAATAATAACTGGGTTAAATAAGAAGGTAAATTTCCTCCCATTTTTTACCAAGGTTCAGGTTGGATCTCAGTAATTGCTCCTCATGACCCCTCAAATATACTTTTTAAAATTCTGTATGCAAAGTTCATTTTAGGAACTCATCCTGTTCTTTCTCTGTGAGGTAAAAGCTCCAGCTGAGCAAATCCATCCCTTTCTTTTTGGAACTCAGTTTTTAGTATTCCTACTGCTTATTTCTTAAAATGTATTTTGAGTTTACAGAGAGTGGCTGTGCGGTGGAGAAGCATTCTCACAGAGTCTACACCTGTTCTATAAATATTTTAAATAGAAATGACAGCATGGATTTTTCTTTAATGTTCTTTAAAAGTACCAATTGTTCTGAAAAACAACATTCAGAAAACTGCTAGATAAATTTAGAGGGTTAATCCCACGGAATGATGATGGTCACCTGGGATATAAAGAGTGCCAGGAATCCACCTGGGTGACCTTGCTCAGTCAGGGGTGTCTGCAGTGACAATTCCCCTGAGCTCTCAGGAGACCTTTGTTTGGTCAGAGACCTGTTAGAGCTCTGGGATTGCCAAGGAGCTTGCTGAACAATCATCCCTGCATCTCCAGGGCAATCCTCAAGCACAGTAAGGATGTTTCCAGGCTGGTTGTTCGTGTGGATGCTCCTCGGGGGTTTTCCTGACTCAGACACATCACACAGGGAGCGGTCCCGAGCTGTTTTTTGGGAGCACAGCCTGGCACACCTCAGGCACCATTCCCACAGAGCCCAGAGGATCATGTGGAATGTCACACCTGCAACAAAACCCACAATAACATTTCTACGTGTTATAAGAAATGTTGCTGGTTTGGTGTCACTAGTCCTCACAGTTTTTGTAGGACCAGGAATGCTCATCAAAGAGGAAGGTGCAGATCACTTTGGCAACTCTTCCATCTCCTAAATCTTCCAGAAATGTGACCTGGGAAACCCTGCAATTCCATTTCTCTGGAGAGAATCTTCAGTTCTGTTAACAGATCTCTCCCACCTTTGGCTCAAACAGTAAAACAAAGGGATCATGCTCTTTTTTCCCTGATCCTCTTTTGGCTGTACAAATTTTTTTTCAATTTTTCACTTCTGCACTTCTCACCTTTATTTATTCACTATAATTCTTTCTTCTTAAATCCTTTTGTGCTTGTGATCTGCTCCAGTCAATCTTGTAATGGCCATTATTGTCATTTCTGTCCTGTTTTGTCATCCTTTATTGACTTGTCTCCTCTCTCGACAACTTTGACAACAATTTCTTCACTTTGCTGTCCCACAGAAGTGCCTTTGGTGCAAACCCCTGTTCCTCTAGAGGTCCTGCCATCTGGAACAGCCTCTGAATCTCTCTGCCTCAGTGCCTTGCTGTATCTTTTAAAATCTCATTGGAAAGCAGCTTTTCTCACTTGTCTGAGCCTCTTAATATTATATTTCATCGCTTCCATTATAAGCTAGTTAATTGGGTGATTAGAGTATTCTAATCTTTAAGGCACTTTAGAATACAATTTGGAAGAAAAATGTCTTGTTTTATAATGTTGTATTATATTCTACACTTGCTTTACTGGAATAAAAATCACATTGGAATTTACTGATCACGTATTTAATTTTTTTTAATACGTTCTTTCTGAGTATGTCTTATCTACTGGTAAAAATGCAAGTAAAAATTATTTTTGTATATTTTGAAGGTGTGTAGGACAGGAAACTTGGGTGGCTGAGTCATCACTAGGCCAGGTTTCTCCATGTCCAATCCAACCTTATGAACACTTGCAGGGAGGTGTTGATATTGGTTAGTTTTTAATCGAGGGGAACATTTTGGTCCATTTGGAAATACCCAGATCTGGTAGGGGGAAGGTTGGCCAGCACAACCCCAGCCATGTGGCAGGAGCACAGCAATATTCCTGGTGGATATTCCATGTACAAAGGTACATCTCAAGAGAAACATGCGGCTGAGGGTTGGAGAGGAGGTGTCAAATGTGTGGCTGTCTCTTCCAGGAGCTGTCTCCCAGGAAGCTGAAGGGCAGCACAAAATTATCTTCCCCTGGAGCCCCATCCATTAATGCTGTTAATGACTGTGGGTTGTGTTCAGTTTGATCGCTATCACCAGCGATGATTGATCACAGCAGGGCTGTACATGGACACAGTTAGCAAAACCTCCCCGGGGTCAGCCCTCCCTAAAAATGTTCCTGCAGCACATTCTGATCATTCTGATGCTCTTTTGTGGAGGCTGCACATGTCACTGCTGTGCATCAGGCATATGTAAGGGGAATGTGGGACTGGTGGGAAGGGAAAGAGATTTTCACCTTGTCTTAGGTTGCAATACAGGATGTAACCAGGAGTTTGTAGTCTATCATCATGTGTTAAAAC
>PYHW01009930.1:356313-377682 GCA_013186435.1 Turdus rufiventris | reverse complement strand
TCAGGATTTATCCAGATCCCAGGGCACAGAGGTGCCTGGGTGCCTCCCTCTGCCTTCCAAACCTGAGCAGAGCCAGCAGCACTCCACAGAACATTTAGTTTTCAACAGGCTGACTTTGGAAACCCAGCAGGAAGGGAAATCCACATCAATACAGAAACTTGCTGCCTAACATTACCTGAGTTAAGCTGGACTTGGGTGAGCAGAGAACTGAGGGTTTAGGGTTGGCTCCTGCTCCATGGGATGTTTTTATTGATGTCTTCTCAAAGTTTGATTGGCTGTTCAAAGTCACTACATTTCTGAGAAGGACATCTCTGGTTTTTGTCAAAAAAACCCCCAAAACTCTTCCACCTTTTGACAGAATATTGAAGTTATCTCTGGAAAAAATGCACATTACTTGGTGAGAGGCTGGAAAAGTAATATGGTCCCTGCTATATATTCAGTGTTTTAGAAATGACAGCAGTATATTCATAGATATCTTACTGCTGTTCAACTTAAGGGATGTAAACTTGATTTATTTTAGAATATCTGAATTTGTGATTGCACAATCAGGTGGGATTCTAAGGTATGCTCAGAAATTTATTTTTAAAAGTAGGATTGGTATTTTTCAAAGCCAGTTTTCTTTTTATATCTAAAGTGTTTTGAAACCTTGGCAGTTTACCTGATGGCACTGCTGACAACTTCATCGCTGTGGAATTGTTACAAGATGTCTCTTTCTATGAGATTTAAAAAATACACGAGGGGAGTATTTTCTATCTCATGTTGTTAAAAGCAGAGCTTTGTCATTTCAAGTTTCAGAGGATCCAAAACAAGTCAACATCCTAAAAATAGTTCTAAATTTTTCTTGCAGATTTATTTTCCAACGTTTTTTTTCTGATGGTAAATTATATTCTTAATTTTCTTGCTACTAGAGTATTATTAATTTCTGATGGCTGGTTACGATCTGAAAATACTCCACATGTAATATCTGGGACATTGATCTAAAAATATTTCTTACTAAAATACACCAAAGAATATTTGTGGCAAAATATTTCTTGGCGTTGGTGTAAAACTGTGTGTAAACACTAAATACTCCTTGCTGCAATTCAGCTGAGTAAAAATACATCCTGAATGCAAAGAAAAGCAGGGAAAGAAGCACGAGCTGCTCATGGGTCACCCCTTGAGGAGTTCTTTGATCCCAAAGGATGTCACTGATCTGTCGTGTCCTTCAGGGTGCCAGGAGCTCTGTGAGTGTCCTGGTTGTGAAATGCTCTGACCCACCAAGGCTCTTGTTGTTTTTCCAGCCTGTTTTCCCAGGATTCATGCAGTTTTTGTTTCCCCCAGCTCTGCCAGCAGTTTTGTATTCCCATTTCCCATTCCCTATTTTCTCTAGTCACAGACTCAGCCCAGTAGTGGCTGATGTTAAGCACCTCATTAGCATTCCAGAGACTGCCACAGGCTCACCTAGGGATTCAATTCCAGGCCAGGAGTCACTGACAAGACATTTTCTACAGTCTCCTTTCTTGCTGCTCCCTTTGTTTCCATTGGCAGCTTCGAACCTCTCACGTTCCTGTTCTTTGAATATTATTCCCAGCATCTCAAGCTCTTGCCATGCATAATGCCATTCTCCACATCTCTGGTTTTTAGTATAAAGAGTGTTGCTCGTGTCACTGTGAGCTTTTTAGCTCAGCAGTGAGTAAACTGCTTTTGGGGGGAAAAAAAGGGTGTCAAGTTGAACCAGCTGAAATCAAAGGCAGGGACGAGGCGTTTCAAGGCAGGGTAGGGAAATACATGTAGCCTTTGCAATAAAGGAATGGAACAGCTCACAGAGGGCTGAGATGCTTTTGCTGGAACATCCACACTACTGGAGAAGAGATTTCAAGGGATTGGCGTTTTGACTTGGCTGAATTTGCTGCAGTGTTTGGATTTTTCCAGTGGATCTTGGTCAGGTAAATATCCTGCCTCTCCTTAGGCCGGCTCCTCAGCTGAAGGTTTAGGCTTCTGGAAAGAGCATTTCTTCTTCTTAACTATGTGCCATGGTTGTTTTTGCGATTACTTCTTTTACTTTGCCATCCAATTAGGTGTCAGCCCTGGGAGTGTGGCCGGGTGTAGAGATGGCAGGGATGGCAGGGATGGCAGGGATGGCAGGGATGGCAGGGATGGGAATAGCAGGAATGGCAGGAAACGACAGGGATGGCAGAGATGGGAGGGATGGGAATGGCAGGGGTGGCAGAGAAAGGAATGGCAGAGATGGCAGGGATGGCAGGGAATGGGAATATCAAGGATGTCAGGGATGTAGGGAGGGCAGGGATGGCAGGGATGGGAATGACAGGGATGGCAGGAATGGGAATGTCAGGGATGGCAGGAATGATAGGGATGGTAGGGATGCAGGGATGGCAGGAATGGCAGGGTGACAGGGATAGGAGTGTCAGGGATGGCAGGGTGACAGGATGGAAGGGATGGGAGGGATAGGAATGGCAGGGATGAGAATGGCAGGGATGGTGGAGATAGGGATGGCAGAGGTGGCAGGGATGACAGGGATGGAAGGAATGGCAGGAATGGCAGAGATGGCTGGGATGACAGGGATGGAAGGAATGGCAGAAATGGTAGAGATGGCTGGGATGACAGGGATGCAGGGATGGCAGGAATGGCAGGGATGGCAGGGATGCAGGGATGGCAGGAATTCCAGGGATACCAGTGCTGCTGGATCCTGTCTGGATCAGTGTGACACCAGCAGAGCCTGCTCAGGCAGCAGGTAAACATGGGACTCTGCCAGATCCCTCCCAGCTACAGAACTGCATCATAAAACCCAGTGTGGACACAGGTGAGTGTTCTCCAGATTTTAATTACCTAACCGAGTGGGCAACTGAGCTGCCCTTACATAGACACTTGGCTTTAATGATTCTTCATGTTTTATTTCATTTCAACTATAACAAAGCCTTTCTTCCTCCCAGTTTTCCTCTGTGGAATTAATTTAATTGTGGAATTTTTCTTGCTGGGCTGTAGTTTTTCTGCATGATAGGTGCCCATGTGAATATGTTATTAAGTGAAATAATCTATACTCAATAACAAGGAAATAATTTTTATTGAGATAATTGTCAGTAGGTGGATTTCTGCATGGCATTAATTAAAAAATTTCCAATTCCCTTCTGCATTGTGTCTGTGTGTACAGGTACTATGCCTGTGTGTACCTGACTCCCCTTGAGAACTGCGTTTGCCAATGAATTAAGATTATAATTATAATTATAATTCCTGCTCATTGGAATGATGTGATTCAATGCACAAAGTCTGATTGTGATGGGATCTGATCTCCCCCGCTGTGTTATGGAAGCTTTTTGTTTCCTAACCCTCTGTAGTATTTAATTCCTCTTGTTTTCTTTGACTGCACTGTGAGGTACCTGAAATACATCCATTGCTGGTGGGGCCTTTTCAGAATAAATTCAGAAAATTCTTCTCTGCCATTAAATTCCTGAAAAATCTTGCAAATTTGATGTAAGGAAGTTCATGACTTAAGATTTTATGTTTGCACAACTGTCAAGTTCTGAGTAAGGCTTGATGGTGTGAACACAAGCATTAATAGATTTTCTCCTGTGCATCTGGCCATTGAGTGTTTAAACAGCTGCAGAAGTATTTATTCTTTTATTTTAAGTAGCACATTCCAGCCTTAACCTTTACTGTTCATTTTCCTTCAAAAGTATAAAAAGATTTATGGCTGTAATATCTCTTGCTAAGGTGTTCAGGAGACTCGGTGCACTACAAAAAAAAAAAAAGCCTGAGGTTTTCATAACTCAGTAATTACCCCACAGGAGTTCCTCACCTTCCCCATGGAAGTTCCTTGCCTGGCTTGGTGGCCCACCCACCATCCAAGAATTTAATGGTGCAGCATCCCATGATTCAATAATAAGTAAAGGACATTATTTTTTTGGCACCTGGACTAGATCAGGAAGTGCAGACCCTCACTTCTGGGTATTTCTGTGTAGGGATTGGTGCACCAGACCACTGGTGCACAGACTGCTGAAATGAGCAATAACTGTGGGGAGCTGAATCACTCAGTGAGGCTGCTTGGGACAGGGAGGGAGCAGGTGAGTTCCTGAAGCAGGCAAGAGCCCGCCTGAGTGCTGGAGCTGCTGGGAATTAGGGGGAGTAGCTGCAGGAAACCTTGTCCTGGCTGTTGGACAGCTCTGCCTTCCAGCCCTCTGTAGCACCCTAGAGAAAACCGCCCCATTTTCCTCATTTCTCACCCACACCAGCGCTGGGATTTCCTCCAAGATTCTCTCCAACCAAGGCTCTCATTTTTCACTCCTCTACCTTTATTTTTAGCACTTTCATTGTCTTCACTTCTCCCTCTCTGGTCAGGACCACCTCCTGCCCTCCATGGCTACAGAAACCACAGCTGGAACATCTGTTTGACCCAAATTTTGTAATTCTAGTTTACTCTTCCCAGGGCTCTTGAGATTTTTGCTGTTGGCCATTTCTGACCACTTTGGCCCTTTCTCATCTTTTCAATTTGGTTATAAGATAGAGTTTCACACTCTTGGGAATGAAAGCCAAGATCCTGGCTTGTCCTTTGACAGTGGAGATGGATAATGGGCACTTCAGTGCATTTTTTTCAATGCAAAACCAGCTGAGCTAACTGTTCCCATAAAAGTCCAATTGATTGCTGTAGGCATTATATTCACTCTGACAATGATAAAATGATTGCTTTAGTATCTGGCTGCGTAACCCACTTACAGCATGTGCACCAGGATTAGGAGAATGTTTCAATTGTGAAAATCATTGAGATGTAAATGTCACGATTATAATTTATCTTCATTAAAAATTCCATCGGCGGAGGGGAAATTAATCCGTGTGCTGTATGGAGTACCGGGCACTAATGTTACAGTGAAAACAGGGATTTGGGGATGGAACTACAGCAGAAAATAACTCAGGAGCACGCTGTGGTGATGTGACAGGTGGTTATCTCAAGGGCATTACCAGGAATGTTTTATTGGCTGCCCATTCCCATGTGGATGCTGGAACATTCCATCCTCCCCTGATGCAATGTTAGCAGCTCCTCCCTCCCCACACAGACAGAAGACTCTGTCATCATTGTGCTTTAATGCCTGAAAATGATTGTATCACCTAAAACTGCCACAGCTCCCAGCACAACAACCAGCTCGGAATTTTATTAATGGCACTGGAAGGACTTCCATTAAATTCGCTGATCACCAGCTCCCATTATTTCTGCTGTAGTTGTTCATGTTTTCATTAGTTTATTTACTTGTTGATTTCTATGATGACAGTGAAGTTTCTCTTTTAAATCCTACATGTATTAGCTCAATCTGGTATTGCATTTCACAGATCCAGAACTGTCTAACTAAATATTTATTGGAAATTGTGGGGTTTTCCCCCTACCATAGATGAATTTAATCTACAACCTTCTCATAGATAAAGATTTGAGATGTTGTTTTTCCTTTATTCATTAGTTGCATTGTGTTAGTTTTATTTTTTTTAATCTAATCTAAACAAAAATTGTGATTTCCTTTTCATCTGTCTCCTCTTTTTAAAACAAAGTAAATAGTGTTTGGTTGATTTGAAATCAAATATTTTAATTGGAAAGCAGTGGGTAACCACTGAATATTTCTAGCTTGATGTTGATTAAGTACAATAGGTTTTATTGCTCTGAGATTTTTTTAAATTTTGTCTTTTGAGAGCATCTCAGCTCCTTGCCTGTAGTTCTCTTATAGAAGGAAAAAACCCAGGGAATTTCTTCTTAAAATAAAATTAAATATTTTTTGTTTGTTTTACATTTTATATAATGGCCAAATCTCTCTTTAAATGCAGAATAACCACTGAATTTATGGCATTATCTTATTTTCTATTTTAAAGAGTTTTAATGCTTCTCCCAAGATGATTTTTTTTGGTTTTCTTTCTGCTTGTATCCCCACAGTCTGGTCAGAGCTGAACAAAGCTCTGGGATGTGATAAAAGATATTTTATGACCTGAGAAGTTAATATTAATGGCCATACTCTAAATCCTGAGGAATTTAAAGGCACACCTTTTCCTGAGTGTTTGATTCCATTAGACATCCCAGGTTTTTGGCTGTCAGATGTGTTTGAAGGCAGAGTGGTGAGGAATCTGTTGGAACAGGAGAGGGAGCCCTGAGCCTGGCGATGAGGGAGGGAAGGGCAGAGCTTCCCCTGGGCTGGGAGAGAAGGGGAGCTCCCCTTGGCCCTGACAAGCAGAGGGAAGAGGGGTTAAGTCCCCCTGCCAGCCCATGCTTTAGCCATAATTATCATCATTTAGCCACAAGTATCATCCTTTGAGCAGTTATCAGAAAAGATGGAGAGTGACTGACTTTGGAAATTAAACAAAAACAAATAAGGAAAGCAGAGAGCGAAACAGGATTAGAAGGAAAGGAATTCTTTCTGTCTTTGGGGACAAAACTTACTTGGAGTGAATGTCAGAGAGAGCCTTTCAAGTTTTAATTAACAGAACTTTCGCTGTTCTGCTGTTGATGATGCAGATTTCACATTTACTGGTTGTAGCTGTCACCTCCTCTTCCCTCCACATCCATATGCTCATGGATATAGGTACAGGAGCCCTTCTCACAGGCAGGAAACAAAATCTGGTGGCTGCTGGAAAAAAAATTGGCAGGAATTTTTCCTACTAAATCTCCCCAGGAAAGTGTCAGCTGCTTCATCAGGGCCTCTGAGCAAACACTTTGTTAGGGGCAGTTTGTCTTCAGCTCTCATTGACTTTCGTTCAGGGAGTCTGGAAATGCCTGGCTGAGTTGTTTGGCCTCGACTGATTGGGACTGAGTTATTTTGCAATTAAATTATTTGACTTTTACTAAAGACTGTGGAGGTTTTGAAGGCTCCCATAAAAAAAAAAAAAAGGAAATACACAGCATAGGCACAAGAAAGTGTTCCCACCGTATTTCAAATAGAAATATTTGTTCAAAATCAGATTTTTATTACTTTTCATATGCTGAGAGTGGAATTTTACCCTGAAGGAGAGTTGACTTTGAAGCAGGAGTGGTACTTTGTAACCTCATAGCATTTGTCATCTCTAGTGAAAAATAAAAAAACCCAAAACCCCCAAAAACCCCAAATTTAAAGTACTGCTGGCTTCTCAGAAGGCTTCATTTGTGTTTCCGTAGCAAATTATAGTGAAAATCCGCAATCCTGATGGGATCTGGGTGCACATTCACTTCCCACCACTTGGGCTGAAATTCCCTGTGGAACTGGGCACAAATCCCTGTGAGTTGTGAATAATTGGGGTGTTCCACACAGTAGTGGTTCAACTTGACTAATTCTTAGATAATTATCCCAGATTTCAACTACCTGGCATGTTGAAATGGGTGAGGCTTTGGCTTTTATGCCAGAAAAAAAAAAAAAGCAGATGAACAGAATGGCAATGAGAACATGGGTTTGATAATAAGATAATAAGGACAAGGATTTCAAGCCAACTGGAATTTTAATTTAGATTTTTGTTTGTTGATTTGTTTCATTTGCACCTGTGTAGAGGAGAGGGATGCCCATCAAAGCCAGCTGAACTGGAAACCTCAGGTAAATATTCCTTCACTTTATTGAAAACCTTTCCAAAATGGGGACTTTTGGGCAAAATGTTGAAAAACACTAAAGCATTCTGTAGCAAAGCTTATGAATGGAACATGCACTGGAGATTTTGTCCAAGGGGCAGGTGAGGTAATGGTCATGTCTCAATTTTTATGGTGGCAAAGGTTTCAGAAGTATTAACAAGCTCTGGATTTGTTTCCATGTTAGCCTGTGGCTCGCATTTATATCTGAAAATTGTGTGAGAGGAGGCTGTCAAATAAACCAAACGAAAGCATAAATGAGAGCTGCTGCTTCAGAAAACAAGAATGTCAATATAAAATGGTTTAGAGGGACTCCTAATGATCTGCTTGATCTTTACAGAAAAGTCCTCAAGGATCCACTTGTGCAGAGTCAAAAATCCAGCATCACTTTTCAGAGTGTTGCTCCATTTGTTGGTGTGTTTTACCAAGGAATGAACAGTTCTTTTGCTGACATTCAGAGTGCTGAAGTACCATTTTTAACTTAGTATAAATGCATATTATTAAAGCTTTAACAGCATATGGCAGCAAGTAATAACATCTGTGCCTCTCAGCCTCGTGCTTTCACAACATACTTGAGGCACATTTTCTTTTCAGAACTGTGTCAGAAGCAAATAAAAGTCTGTTTGAAAGGAAAACCAGTCAGGAATGTGAAGTGTCATTGGTAGTGACACCAAATCTGGGCACTGCCTGTCCTTGGACAGTGCCTCAAACAAAGGTTTTCAATAAAGCGAAGCAATATTTACCCGAGTTTCCAGCTCAGCTGGCTTTGGTGGACTTCCTTCTCTGCATGGATGCAAATTTAACAAACAGAAAAAAATCTAAATTGAAATCCCAATAGACATGAAACCCTTATTCTTGTTATCATATAATGTTCTCATTGTCATTCTCTTCATCTGCTTTTTATTTTTGGAGCATAAAAGCCAAACCCTCACCCATTTCAACACGCCAGGCCCTTGAAATTGATGTAAATTTTGAGAGCCAAACCAAGCTCCTGGATGAAACCAGATTAAATTCCCAAGTTTAGACCATTTTTGGGATCCCTGGCCCATGGGGTGCTCCATTTTTTTGGGAAAAGCTGCTTTTCATCTCCTTGTATGCTTGGTTGGATTCCCCATTTGGGCTCTGAGTTTTGTAGAAGGTTTTAAAGATCCGGTTTTGATATCAACTGGTGTGTAGAGCATGACTTGTGCCAGTCAAGAAGGAATTGTTTAGGAGTGGGTGGGGTTTTAGGTATTCTTCTCAAATAAATATTTTTATCAGTTTTGAGGCCTTAACCTCACTTTCAGGTAATTAGTGGATTAAGAAGGATATTAAAAATTGATTGAGTAGTATTTTGTACTGTGGCTCAAGGTGAATATATAATAACTTGGTTTAGGCAAGTATCCTGTAAGAAGTTAAAAATTTCCCCAGTGTCCTTATGTATTTTAAAATACCAAATAAATAGCAAACAGCTTTAATGGGCAAAGGACCCAAGAGCCTTTACCTGTATACTTTCAGAACATATTTTTAATGCATACAGAAATTATTCTTACTATCTAAAAGAATTAATTTACATGTGGATTTATTTGAACAAGTATATTTTGAGTTATCATACTGCTGCCCACTGTAATAAATACTGTAATATTGATTTTTAGAGGTTGCTCTGATGGAGAACTACTTGAAATTTTGTATTAAGAATGGGATCATTAAGAACGTGATTGTGTTGGAAGCCATGGCCTGGATTAATACTGAGAAGTGTTTGCACTGTAAATATCAGAACTGTTCGAGGCAGATGGAGAACTGGGAGGAAGCAAAATTGATGTCTTCCTCAGAAAGGCGACATCCAGGAGCTCTGGTTTGCAGAGCAGTTGGCTTCATTTCACTTCTCAGAGGTATCTCTAGCACACCAACATGACAAGAGCCAGCAGATATTTTTTTTTAATAATGATTCATCTCAGACCAGTCTGATTTCTTTATGTAACAGAAGGCTTTGCGGGGGAGTACAAAGCTTTGTTATGTGTCTTTTGGAGCAGTTCGTGTTAGATATTAAAAAAACACTGAAGAAACATTGATTAGGAAATTACACTGGATGAGTGCATAAGAATAAAGACTGATCCTGCCCAAACATAAAAAAACCACCACTGAGCAAGGCAAGGGTGCCTGGGAAGAACAAATGCAGTGTGGAAAACACCTCAGCTCTGTCAGAGCCTCTGCAGGATAGAAATTATCTGGGGTGGGCCACAGAAGAGTCAGAGAGCTGTGCTAAAACACATTTTAACACAAAGAATGTGCAAGAAGGGGCCAGCACAGTGTCCTCAAAATGTCACGATCTCATTGGGAAGAAGCTGTGGATGAGTGCAGAGAGCCTGGTGCTCAAACTCTGCTCGCACAAGGGCTCAGTTTTGAGAACCTCATTTCAGACAGGCAAGTCCTGCAGGAAATGCAGCGTGGAGAAGGCAGAGTATCAGACTCTGGAAATAATGAATTTTCTATTTTACATTTTGTCTGTTTATAGCAAGACTTCTCAAGTGTGCGAAACGGGGAGGAGAGAGGAGCGCGAAAATCTGTTTGGATAGACAGGATGCGCAGGGCTTGGGTTGCAGAGAGGAAGATTTGGGTTGAACCTGGAGGCAAAGGGCAGCCAGACAATGCACCAGCTTGTAAAGCCACCAAGAGAAGGTCAGAGCCTGGTGGAGGGGCAGCAAGTGCCTGTCAGCACGGATGAAGCTCAGCCATCCTTCCTTTGGGCACGGGAAGGCAACGGGCGACCTCTGAGTGCCTCCCCTCCCTGAGCTCCAGGACTGCATGAAAAAAGTGTCTGAGCCTTCCAACAGAAGGCCCTGGATGCTGATTAACATGCCAGGGGTTGTTAGCATTAGCTGGGCTTAATCAGGCCCTGCTGTCCTTTCCTGCAGAGGGACGGGAGAGGAGCGCCGGCAGCGCTGCCTGTGCGGGGAGCAGAGGGATGAGCCTGTCAGCACAAACTGCCTGAGTCCAGCAGAAAATGAGCTTCTTAATGGAGCCCAGGCAGCAAACTGACGTTTAATTTTCAATTAAAAATCCTGCTAAACCCAAAGTAGTGGGTTTTTGGGTGATGAACAGGAGCGGTGAAGTTGGAATATTGTGTTTTACGGCTTGGATGATGGGGCTGGAGATGAGGGAGTGCTTGGATTGTGTGATGTGTCCTAATCACGAAATCCCAGGGATGTGGGCTGGAAGGGACCTTAAATCTCATCCCATTCCACCCCTTGCCATGGTGACACCTTCCCATGTCCCAGGCTACTCCAATCCCAGTGTCCAGCCTTGGGCACTGCCAGGGATCCAGGAGCAACCACAGCTGCTCTGGGAATTCCACCCTTCCCAAAATCCCACCCATGCCCTCACAGGGAGCAATTCCTTCCCAAAATCCCATCCATCCCTCACAGGAACAATTCCTTCCCAAAATCCCATCCATGCCCACCCTCACAGGAAGAATTCCTTCTCAAAATCCCATCCATGCCTGCCCTCTGTCACCAGGGCATCTCCAGGTTCAACTCCACGCCTTAACATTGATTCCCTTATTTTTTTGTGTGTCTCTTTGAATTCACTTCAAGTTTTTAACACAGAAGGGACTGCGCCCTTAAGGCAAAGCAAATGAGCTAAAGCAGATTTGAGAGTCTGTATCCTGTCTAGATGGTAATCTTGATTTTTCATAGATTTTTTTAAAAAGGAAGGATTTTCCAGGCACCATCCAAGCCAGGAAGGAAAGGATAACTCTCTGTGCTGAGCCCATTGTCTGAGTTTCATTCTGATTGTTGTAGGTTTGACATAATAGAAGAGAATTAAGAAATTTTAAAATACCAGAGCACTCCTGGCCTTTATTCAAACAGCAAATCCACTCAAAGTAAAACATCTGTCTGTAGAGTGCCATGACAGAACTCTTTCAACTTTTCCAAACAATACATTTTAAAAAAAAATTCTTTTAATTTGCTACTGTGAATGCTCACAAAAGGAATTTCCTAAGAAAGTGTTTGCTTTCCCTTTTCCTAGACAATATTAGGCAATTTTTAATGTCACGATTTAATTTATTATTACAAAAATGATCTTGTATGGAATTCATCAAGTGACATTCTAAGAGCATGAAATTGATCCTCAAGAAAATATTGAGGTTTAATAAAAAATAAACTTTGTTAAATATTTGAATCAGCCCTTCAAATTCCATGACAGAAAATCCAACCCTCATTTATTTCAGAAGTTTAAAATGTTTATAATGGTAATATAACATTATATAATAAAATGAACCCTTTATCTCACACTGGGAAATATTTTTCTTATTCCTATTAGAATTTTTGAAAAATATGGAATGTTTTCCTTTTGCTTTTCAGTTTGCTCATGGTGCTCCACAAAGGAAGGCAAATTGTGTTTAAATATGAGATGGACTCAGCCTTGATTTGCCTTTTCCTACAAAACTGTGAACCCCAAATATTCTAAAGCCAGTGTGAAACTGAGGCTCAGTTTTCCTCTGTATCTCATTTTGTCTGCTTGACAAAGATATTTGTGTTCACTTTGAGCCTGATATGTAAAAATGTTCATTTTTTTCTCCTTTGGTTTTTCCAGTTAGATTATCGCTGAAATAGTTTATTCCTATGTCGGCATCATATTTATATGATACGGATTCTCTCCTGTGTAAGTGTAATTTGTTTCTGTCCATAGACACCAAATATGAACGTGCTCAGTTGGGATTTTCCATGTTTTAGAAACCTCTTGTTCTTGCCTTAAAAACCAGCAGTGAGGAACTCTAAGTTGCTCACATGATATTTCTCTGAGACAGACAGTGTTACTTTTGCTCCTTTTGTAGCTGCAGCTGCTGAGGATAACTGTGACACAGCACATTCCTCCTGCTTGGGGAAAAATGAAAATATGTAATGCATCCACTCTGCTGAAGGAACAATATCCTCCAGGAGCAAATTTATAAATTCTCCTTTTAGACTGAGACAGCAAGGTGGGATGTCTTCTCTCTTAAAAAAACCTAATTTGCCTGAAAAGAGGCAGCCCACGAGTCACACAATACAAGAATTTCATGGCAAAATGGTAAAATGTGTCCTTGAATCCACTTAGTGTGAGACATCAAGCCTTGCTTTAAATTCCCTTTACTCTGGTATAAAGGGACCTAACAGAGCTGAGAGCAGGGCTTTGATCTCTCCAGCTCATACTCCCCTAACAAGAAGTTGTTCCTTACATAATCCCAAAGAATTAAGAGTGCAGCAGGAAAGAGGAGCCCACCTGTATTTTATGAGAGAGCCAAGATTTCACTGGAGTGAAAGCGTGGTACAAAAATGTTCCATTGAGGAAGCACAGGAGAAACCTCCCTGAGCTTGCATAATCCAAAAAGGTCTCTTCTGCACTTATTCATGGAGATGATGTAATATTAATAGAATAATAAATTTGTGCACCTAAGTGTGAAGTGACTTAATGTCTGATGTGTGAAATCACACATTAAGTGTCATTTCTCTTCAGCTTTCCATCAATTCAAAATAACTAAAGTACAAACTTTTGTGGGTGGAATTGACAATTTTTGACAAATCTTGATCTAATTTTAGTAGAATCTACTTTTAGTAGGACAAAACAATCAGTTGCCAGTTGAATACAAAACCAAAATCAGATAAATGCTATCTGCACAAGGAAATCCATGCATTATACACAGTCAAAGATTTTGCTGACTCCAGCACAGGGAAAATTGGGTAATTAGGCCAAATCCTATAGTGCTTATTAAGGATTTAAACTGATGAAAATAGTCTGTGAGTGATTATTATTATAATGATATGACAAAACCTATTATTTTCCCAAGTGTTTTGTTAATGTACAGGAAGAGCCAGCCTGTGAATGATTCTCTGCTCTAAACCTGAAATTTGTGGGAGGAAGATGCCCCACACAAAAACCACACACCTCAATATTGGCAGGAACCAAAGAACTCTCCCTCCTTCCACAAGGACACAGACACCAAAGTCAGCAGAGTTCTGTGCCTGGCAGTGATGCCAGTGAGTCCTGACAGGGAATTTGGGTCTCTAGCTGCATTTCCATTAATCACCTCTGAAGTAAATTCTTTGTCTCTCCCACTGTGATCATCCACATGACAAGGGCAGCAACATTTGTTCTCTGTTTTAATTTCATTTTATTCATTTGTTTCCACCTAGGCAGTAATAATAACTCTCTCACCAGGATAACTTGCCTGGATTCTTTTGTTGTTCTTTTGGGGACTTGGTAATTTTTACAGTGCAAACACCATTAGTGCTGTTTTATTTCTGATTATGAGATTTTGCAGTTTCACTCTGGTCTCTGATGAACTCCATGGCAGAGTGGGGAGTAATTACCTGTCATTTCAGAAATCCTTCCCTACCATGCAACAGGATCCTTTTTATTTTGGGGGCTTTTTTTGTTTGTTTTTATTTTTGGGGTTTTTTTTGGTTTTGTTTTTGGTTTTTTTTAATCCCTCTTTTTCCTTTTTTCTTGCATTTTGGCCTTTTAAATTGTGAATCACCACAAGAATCCCTCTCAACAGACTCTCCTTACCCTTCTGGCCCAAATTGTCAGCCTCTCATGTGACCACCCATAAAACATCAAAATCGACACGTTAAAATTTCATCCTGCAGAACAATTTCAAGATCTGCAGGAATACTTTCAGCAATGGAAGTGTAGCACCAAAATATCCATCCTGTTTATTCCAGGCATGTAATTTTTCAGAGATGTTTGATTTTGGAGGGTTTTATTGGGACAGGCACAAGATTTTTGGAAATCCCATTGCTCTGGAGGCATATGGCAGGGTAAGTAGCTCATCCTTGAGTTTGCAATCAAGGATCCAGGATTATTTATTCCTGATTCTCCAAAAGAATTGGGAGCTGGACTTGTGCACAGAGCTTGGCTTTATTGCAATTGTTTCTCCAAATCTACAATGTAAAAATAAATACCCACCATATGGGGACACAGGGGAGGTTAATTCATTAATATTTATGGAGCACTTTCAGACATTTTTATGGAAGTGACTATAAAAATGCTTATACAGATGAGGCTATAAAAATGGGAAATTGTATTCCTGCTACTTGTAAATTTTTTGGCAGTAATGGCACGCACCTTATTTTCAGTATTGGCTCTATTCTTTTATGCAAAGCCTTCATTTAGAAGGGGACCATTTTAATCTAGTTTTAGTCACCTAAAATTTAGCTGTGTAGTCTAAGGCAGTAATTAGTATTCCTGCCAGAGCTACTGGAGACAATTCTGCAAATCTAAGAGGCCAAAATGATGATAATTTTTAGGTTCTGGACATTTCTGATGATAAATTTAATCTCTGTGGGAAAAATGTCCAGTACCCATCACACCCTCCTGGCTCTGACACCTTTCTGGAGTTCAGCAGCTTGCTGATGTTTCTGGACTGGAGCTGTTCTGTGCAATAGTTTGACATCACATCCCTCCAGATATTCTCTTTATTTACTTGCAAGCAATGCTAATTCCCAGCAACACAGCTAAAAATGCCTGTGCTGTGTAGACAATGGAAATATGCATTGTTTCTCATATTTCATGTATGAAATATGTGACTCTGGGCTTGTTTATCTTTTATATTTTTATAAACATCTGTGCTTTTTGCCACCTGAGAATTATAGGCTGGAACTTGCCTGTGCAGGAATGGTGGGACACATTTTCTTCCATGAAACCTGAGGAAATTTCACCGACAAGTCTGAGTGTGCTAAAAATAATAAACCTCTTAACTGTCACACTCATCACTGAAACACCTTCCAGTGCAGCCTTTTGCATGAGCATTAACTAAAAGCCTGGTTCTAAATCTCTGAATCAGGGGAGACAGACAAGGGAATTCTATCCATGCCTTAGATGACGAGCATTTTCAATAATTTGCACTTGGCAATACAGAAGAATTTGTTAAATTGCATTTTCAGATGGTTCCAAAGGAATTTTGCTGCTGTTCATTCACGAAATAACTCATCTGTGTCACAGAACTAAAGATTAGCATTGAATATAAGAGGTGAATATGAGTTATTATCACCCCCCCAAAAATAAAAAGCAAACTCTTTTTATTTTTCAACCTGGCATTTAAAAGTTGACTGGAATCTCTCTCATGAATGAGGTGGAATGTGGGAATCATTTTCCCACAGCAGGATGAATCCCCTCAAGTGTGAGGTCTGGTTTCAACCTGAGAGCTGTAGGAAACTCTACTAAACAATGATTTCCTTCTTGGAGGCTCCTGTTTTCCAGCAGGATAATGATCTAATTGTAATGAACCTTGTCTGCTTGTTGTGGAAAAGAACAGCCCCAGTGGTTGCTCAGCCCTCCTGTGTATTCTGACAGCTAAAACTTGTTTTTCCCCAGATGTCTGGATTTGCTTGTAGGGAAATGGCAGAGCTTATCTCCAGCCTCGGTGCTGTAATGTGATAAACATGTTTTCCTTTGTGCACAGCAGACAGAAATGCAGCCCTGTTTTTAGTTTGTTCCAAAAGAAGTCTGAGCTTTGGGGTAATCCTTTAAAAACCAATAAACCTTTCCTGTACCTGTGCTGGGTGAGCACACCTGCATGGAGGGTGTCACATTTCCAGTGGGTGACCATGACAGAGGCTTCCATACTCCACTTTTATTTTATTTTATTTTATTTTATTTTATTTTATTTTATTTTATTTTATTTTATTTTATTTTATTTTATTTTATATTTTTCTCTGAGAAATATTGTGCGTAGAATGGATGCTATTCATTTGTAATGACTATAAACTCAGAGAAAAGGAGAAAAGAAACAAAAAGAAAGGTGCATTTCTTCTGATATTCCTGAGACTGTGGCACAGAATCTGATATTAGCACTGAGTTCAGGTAACTCTCTTATGAATGCACTGTAATTGTAGCAATAAACTGGTATTTTTAAGCTCTATTTCTCACCTTTTCCAAGCAGTTTTTCTACATAATGAGTTTATGAGTATGTCTGTATTTTAGTAGCTCAAATTGATGGAAGCAGCAATTTAATATTGATTTCCAAACACAGAAGCTGAGGCACTCAAACAACTAATTCACCACTTTTCAGTATTAACAGAAATGCTGTTGTCAGTAGCAGCCAGCTCATAGAAATAACTCTGGAACAAAAGCAAATATCTTGGCCTGAGGTGAAGAGAGAATAGAACTCCACAGAAGAAAAGCATTGATGTCATACTTGTGTAATTGGGACATTTATAAATAAGAAGAGCAGAAAGGTAAATAAAAAGAGTTGGTATGCAAGGATTTTCTAACAAAAAGGAAGAATGGGGTATCTGGCAGGGCCTGAATTCATGGCAGGTATAAGATGATGTCTTTTACTCCAAATTTGGGATTTAGGCAATCCTGGAAGGTGTGGGCTGTGTGAGAAATCGTTGACATCCTCTAAAGGCAGTACACCCAGGGACACCTCCCTGAGTCCCACTCTGGTTTTGCACCCAAAAATCTCCCTGAGAACTGCCTGGTGAATGGTGAAAATCCCAGATTTATGGGAAATCAGTCCCTAGAAATGGTGTGAGGGGTGACAAACTGAGTTCTGAACAATGAATAATCTGCCCTTAATAATATGAAGGATGTGTCTCATGTCAAATTAAGCAAAAAAAAAAAGGATTGACACAAACACCTGGGAGCTGGCAGAGGTGGTCTGGAGTTTTCTGACTGGGGTTGTGAATATAATCAATCACAAAATGGAGATATTTCCATTCTGAAGAGCACTGGGCAGCTGAGGAGAAGAGAGCAGCTTCTGAAGAGGAAACAAAGAAAAGCAGAAAATTCCTATATATCATCCAAATGAGGCCTTCAGTTTCCTTTCTTATTTTAATATAAGGTAAATTTTTCACCCAGAAACTTTAACTTTTTTAGGAAAGGAAAATGTGTGTTTTCCTTCTGTCACAAGTTTTGAACTTTAATTTACTTTTTCTAAAGGGCTGAGGCGTTAGATACCAGAGAGAAATTTAGTAAGTGTATAATGGCCAATGGCACACCTGCCATCTGATGGAATCTCTCCATCTATACCCAAAAAAGATTTATATTCTTATGAATAAATATTATTTGGTTACTGGATGAAAAATGAGAGCGAACTTGGAAACTATAATTCACTGTTGTTCACCTAAGGAAAGTCCTGCAGAAAATGTATTTCTGGATTATTTCAAAAGTTCGTTTAGTTGTCCAAAAAATGATGCTATTTTCTATTAGAAAACACAATATCCTGCCAAATGATTTAGACCTTTATATAGAGGGGTTAATTTAGTTTCATTCTCATGCAGAAGTTATAGACCTCCAGCAAGAAAATAATGAAAAAAAATAGGAGTGGGTCCAAGACTATATTGAAGTCAAGAGAAAACATAAATTAACTAATTCTAAAAGGAGGATCAATGTGTTGGCTGAATCATCAAAAACTGGTGGGAAAATATCTAGAGAAAATTACTTTCCCTAAACTGAATTCAAGGTAGCAGAACAATTTAAGAGACTGAAAAGCCATATAGATATGGAGCCAAGACATGACTTCAGTGCTGACCTTCTCTAAAATTCTGAAGATATTTTCTTCAGCCTTCTGGGAAGGTGAATTTTCTAGAGCATGAAATGCGAATCAAGATTTGATCTGAATCCAGACTTTCTCCAAATTAAAAGATGTATTTTCTATCAGGAAAAAATCAGGAGAAATAGCAAAGAGCCACTAAGCAATGCAGGATAAGATTAGCAGGAATTCCACATTCCTGTATTTTTCCTCTCTTTTTTGGAGTAGCACAATGCACATTAGGCCCGGCCTATCTGTGTCCTGTCTAAGTTTGGGATAATTTGTCATGAATTTGATTGAATTAATGACTTTTGGTGACCATGTTCATAAATATGGGGTCAGCTGGCAAAGGGATGGGCTAATAGAACAGCTTTGGGGGGCTGGCACTGTGCATTTCCAGAACATATTTCAGATATCTAACAGAGGCCTAAATCAGGATATTTGATACAAAATATTGAGAATAACTCATCTTGTGTGGTTTGTGTGCGACGGCGTTGATATAACGCTTTGGGGAACGTTGAATACCACAGTGTTATTAAATATTTTTAATGGATTGATCCATGCAGCTGATGGGGTAAGAATTACTTAGTGCTCAATGAAAAAATATTGCAAGTGAACACATTTTAGATGATCAAGCCTGATCATCTAATTGCAGTTTTATCATCAATCATGATTGATCAGTTCATGAGCTGCAAACACAGGGATATTTTATTCAAATATATTATCCCTGCAGAATTTTTTTCCCTATATGCCACAAATAATGCTGCTTCATTTTCTCCAAAATTAAAACATCTATTGCTGAGAAATAATGAGCACATTAGTTATGTGCTGACAAAAGCCCAGTCCTCTGTGGTGGCACAAGTGGAGTCTCTCTCTCCTTACTGATTGCAACTATTCACACATCTTAATGCAGGCACCAACAAAAGTTGCCAAGAGCACTTGAATTAGCCTTTTCTATTGAGAAACACGGCAAAAGAGACTCTTGCATATGAAAACGTTCACCAGGTGGCACAGCAGCTTTGCTTATATTAACAGAAAACTTTGGGAGTAGTTTGTGGCTAATTGAACTTCTGTGGGTCGGGGGAAGCAAGGCTCAAGGAAGGCTTGGTTCCACTTTGAAATTCGATTTCAGAGCTTCTAGAATTCCATAGGCTTTTAAAATTTATTTCCCTTGCTTCCTTCTCTGTTGGACTTTGCTGAACAGCGATGCATTTTTCGACATTTTCTAACCTGCAAGTTAAGGACTGTCTGCGCTTTGGGATGAGCAGTGAGCTGGAAATTTAGATGTTCTTGGAATATTGAGTCATCTTCTCCTTTGTTTCTTTGCATTCAGCAATCACCCCTGTTCCTTTCACATCTATATCTCTATATATCTGTGTATAATCTCACCCCTCTACACATGTAGGAAAACCAGTAGAACTGCATTTATAGGTGTTTTATAATAAATTTGTGACTAATTTTTTTGGGGAAAAAGCCATCGTTGTAGTGACATTGTGGCACCATTGCCAGAGATATTTAGCAGCTTTTAGCAACTCTTGAAACCACCTGTCCCATTTTGGTGGCAGACTTTCAGATGAAAAGAATATTAATTATTGTGGCAATTCAAAGGGAAGCTGACAGGCTGCAAGTGGGACTTGGCTTTGCTGCTCAGAGAAAATCCAAAGGAAGGCCCTGCAACTCTTATGACATAATTAACTTCTTATTGCAGCATCCTCTGTGCAGGTGTTTATATTATGCAAAATACACACAAGCCCAAGCACCTTCTTGCAGAGGATTCAGCAGTGAAATTAAAGGGGAAGTTCAAAGATTTCTCAGTGTGAAGTGTTGATTTGGAATCCATTATCTGTGGAAAGGCTGGGGATAAAGATTTGAAAATTTTGGAGTCGCTGTAAATCTGTAAAGAATTCCATCCCATCATAGATGAGCCTGGTGAGGGGTCATTTATTGTGAATCTCTTTCCTCTGGAGCATTTTGTGATAACATTTCTGCCATCCTGCCATGTAAACACCACACAGCACCGTGCCTATGTAATATATGTTCACACAAATGTGAGTTTTTAGATGTCTAGACTCATTTTTAAAATATAAGTAACTGGAATTCACACAGTGGCACTGATTTACCCCAGATTTTACTGAGTTCAGTCAACACTGGACTAATAAATATCACAAAGTGCATGCCCAGAATGACTGAAAGGTTTTGATCCAACATTTTTTTGAAGGATGATTGGAATTTCAGAGCAATTTCTTTGTGTCCTGAGCCCACAGTTGAAATGTTGATTAATGTTGTACTGCTCCTTTTTCTCAAGGACAGCCTTGCAAAAGGGACTGGAAGGGCTGATTGTAAATACCCAGATTACAGATGTCTGGAATCAGCCTGTTCCCATCTGACTGTCATTTCGTTTGGTTTCATATTCATCAGCGCTTCATATGTAAAGTTCAGTGTTTAAATCTCTGGAAATGCAGTGTCTGGAAAGTTTAATTACAAGTTTTTACCTGCAAATGAACATCTGGAGCTTTTTGGAGTGGTATCAGCTTCTCTGTTAGAGTTTCTCTCCTATTTGTTGTTCCTGTGACTTCAGCGTTCATTTTGCTTTGGAGAAAGCCTCATATCTTATGATTATCTGGTTTTGATTAACTTTATTGAATTGCTGAGCCAGGGCCTCCTTTTCCACCTGTGGTAGAGAATCTGTAACAGGTAATGCTACAGCATGACCTACTTCCAATTTTCAGCCCCAGAAGCAGAAGAAAAGGATTTAAAATGTCAGCAGCAAAGGTAACACTCGTTTCGGTGGGTTTCAAAATGAAATTTTTCCTAACACAGGAACTGTGTTCCATTAAGAACTCTGAGGAAGTGCAAATTCACAAACTTCCTTCTGAATCATGGTGTTTTTTTTCTCTTGGAGACCTCTGTGTTTCATTCCTACTGCTTAATAAGTATTTAAGGACTAACCTACACTTGTGTGTAAATGACAGTAACAAAAATGAATATATGTTGAGCAAATTAAATTGAAAATAGGAGTCCTACACTTTCAGCCAAAAATATCCTTTTTCTCCATCCATTTTAAGCAAACCAGCCATTTACACTGTTAAAATAGTATTTCTCCAAGTTCACTTGGATTTAAACACATGTGAGTTAGGACACATGTCAAAGTTTATCCTAAAGAGTGCAAAAATAAATAAAGGATAGGATTGAATAGAATAAGAAAATAGGAATGGGAATAGGAATAGGAAAAGAATAGAATAGAATAGAATAGAATAGAATAGAATAGAATAGAATAGAATAGAATAGAATAGAATAGAATAGAATAGAATAGAATAGA
>PYHW01009930.1:317710-353030 GCA_013186435.1 Turdus rufiventris | reverse complement strand
TTTTATATTCTCTGTATTCTTCACACATGTATTTGTGACCCTGTCACCCATTGTTTTAGTTTTCCCTGTACTTTTCCATGGCCTTTCCCTAGGCACAAAGACAAAACAAATTGCAGAACTCACAAGGGTACAAACCCCAGCGCTGCCTTGGCTCTTCCTGGGAACCAAGGCTGAGACTTCTTTGAGATACATTTCATGGAAAAAGTACAGCTGGTGCTGAAGAGGGGCTCCAGAGAAGGGAATTGACCTGGGGGGAATTGCATACCCATTTGTCCTCCTAATTGGTGCCTTTTATCAATTATTCTGATTTCCTAAAACTTAGGAAATGGGCTTTTGTGGACATCTTTCCATAACAGCTCCCGAAGGCCCTCAGTAAAGATCCCCTTTTATATTACCTGCTTACTAAAATCATCTCGAGTTTCATTTCCAAGTTGGGAAAAAGGCAACAAACCCAGTGAGGTGACCAGGAACAGCACAGCCCTGATCTGCAGCTCTGCTCTCCCAAATCCCCAGGGTTTGGCTGCTGTGGTTTTCATTAGGCACAGCAGTGAGGTTCTGTTCTGTCCAACATCACCACGTGTCTGGGAGGTGAATTTCAAAGTAATCTGCAGACAATTCTCTAAAAATTACATTTTTTCCCCCTCTGCACAGTTTTACACATTTTCTGAAATTGGATTTCCCTTCTCATTTTCTTACTAGCTGTTCAAAGTCCTGTTTTGAATTAACACCTCAGTCGCTAGGATGTGTTTGAAAGTAAATGTTCCATAAAAATGTAGGAAGGAAAAATTATTAACCTCCCATAACAAGTGAATTGTCCTGGATCTGGGGGTTATATTGTGGCCATTACATTATATGAGAGAACAGTCTTAGCTGTGGGGAAAAGACACAGACATCTGCAGCCTCATACAAGTAACAGAATTAAACACAATGGGAACATAGAGGAACTGGTAAAAGTTATGCTGTTGGATGGCTCAGTGAAACCAAATGTTGCATAACACGTTTTTTGTGTTTGCAGTGCTTCAGCATTCAAATTAATTAAAGAATCTTCCAGAATGAGGTGCAATGTTGCTTTGGAAGTACATTGCTGTAGCAAGCTGCAGTAGGCAACTCAGCATCCTTCTGTAAAATTGGTCTGCAACTTGTACCAATTAGAGTTGCTGTGCTGTAAATGAATTTTTTACAAGATCCTTCTTTCAAAAAGCCTTTTTAAAATCACAGACTCGTTAATGCTTTTGCAGGCAGTTCTAGCAGCACACCACTGAAGCACATTTCTGTTGGTTATCAGAGGTTAATAAGAAAGAGGTGATGAAATTTCACACTGATTTTCTTTTTCAATTCACAGTGGAGAGGAGCTCTCTTGTTTTAGTCCAACCAACAGAAGAAAAGGGATTAAAGCCACCACACAGCATCAGATCTGTTGCTGTTACAAACATCCATTTCATAGGAGTTAAAGATTGGACTCCAAGCTTAAAGGTGGTCTGATTTCTAAGAATTAGAAATTATATATATTTAGATAATGTAGATGGAGTTGTAAATAAGAAAATAACGAGAGAGCAGGTGAAGGTACAGCAGCCATTCGGGACCTCTTTAGGACAGACAATAAAGCCAAAAGAAGAGGAACACCTCCTTTGAATTTAACCTGACCTGTGATCAGCACGGTGTCATCTCCAATGAGAAAATAAACGGGAGCCTTCACCATTTTCTTTGCTGATTTAGATCCTTCAATTTGCTGAAATAAGAACATTTCACATCAACTGAACATCAGCTGTTAGGGTCTTGTGTTGTCCTTGCCCTATTCAAGGCCTTTGTAGGGGAAAATGTGATGGACAATTTGAGGTCTGGATCCACAGATGGCTGCTTGCCTCAGGTAATTGCAATATCTCAGTAAAGAGAGGCTGGTCCCATAAAAAACCAAGAGGAAATGGGATATTCATCAGCATTCCAGCATGATTCATTCAATATCTGTTAAGTGACTACCCACAAATGTTGTGCAAAGAAGCAGAAAAGGAAGGACCACTTGGTCTGAAATATGCCCAGAGGAATCTGTGCACGTGGAAGATGTGCTCTGCCTTGGAACTAAGGGAGTTTATGACTCCTAAAATGCTGCTTTTTTTTTATTACATGGATAAAGTATTTTACAGCAAACTCTTGATCATAACTCTGGGGCTTTTTTTTGCATTTAAGACATTAAGGACAGATTAGAAGCTGTCAAAGGTGATGTGGTGGCACCACTGAGCCTGGGGCTTCTCCTGGTCTTCAAACCACCAAGGTGCTACCAAAGCTGAGCTGACTGACCAGAGGATGAATTTTAGAGAACACTGTTGAGATTTCACTCACAGAATGGAGCTTTCACTTGGCGTTTGGATGCTTTTAATGAATTCCTTTTTAATGAATGTGTGCTCCATGCAGGATGCCTTTCTAGGAGCTTGCAGGGACTCTGCTCAGCCAGGCAGGCTGAGCTCCCCCTTCACACTGTTGGAAAGATGACATGAACTCACTGCCCAGGCTCTTCTCACCAAGATTTTAGTAAAGGTTAAGCTGAGAATTGCCACACTTGAGTGGCTGAGGCCTTAAGGAAAATTTATCTCACTAGACAGTTACCAGTTGGATGTTTACATCTACACTGGTTGTCATGAGCTCCCTTCACTGGTTGACAGAGAGGCTCATCAATGTGAAATTTGTGTTTGTTTTCCTCTACTGACTATGTATCTGACTATGAATCAGACCTTCAGCCTCTTTGAACCTCAGCACTGCTCTGCAAATCTTTGACTTTTTTGTTTTAATCCGAATTTTTACATTGTTCTTTATTTATGGTTTAAACAATTCTTTGCTAAAGCACCATCCTCATCCATTTCTGATCGTTTCAGTGGAATTATGGTTCTATACAATCCTCTATTTCTCTTTTACTGCTCTTGACCTGCTTACCTGAAAGGCATTAACTAATTCTTCATCTGCTGGAAGCTCATTAGCATGACAAAATACAAAAAACCTTGCTGTGGTGTCACAGAGGAATTCAGCTTTTGATTGTTTCTAAGTAGTTTCAAGCCCTTCTATATTTCCAGGATAAGGGATATAAGAACTGGCTCCTCAGCACTTCTCACAGACCTTTTGTGTGGAATCCTTCCCTATCTCCACTTGATGATTTGAAGATGAGATCTAGTATAAAAATTTGGAGTATTTTACATTAATGCCAGTGCTTGCACTAGTGCATCAAGTAAATCTTAGCTCTAGCAAAGGTCTTCATGTTGCTCTTCAGAGAAATGGCATCACAAAAACCAGACCTCTCCGTTACCTGACTGTAGGAATTACTTTAATCTCTTTTCCTCTCAGTGCCTCTCACTATCAGTGTGCCATTGAGGAGTGATAAAATGGGAGAGCAGCACACTCCTGACCCTTCTCAGCCCAGCACTGCTGTGATCTCTCTTGCTTTATCTCTTCTGAGTGAACATTTATTTCAGTGCATTCTTAAGGAATTTGGTTGTGGCTGCTCTGAGGTGCTCGAGCTCTGTCACACCTTGTGTTCATGCAGAGATGTGTTTATCCTCTTTCTGTCCTGGGTGCCCAAAACATGGAAATATGAAGAGTTCAGGACTTGGGAAACTCTGTTCTCTGCTCAGGACTCAGAGCCAGCACAGGGCTCACTTTTCTGAACTGCAATGTCGTTTGATCACCAGCTATGGAGTTTGTGAGCTCCCCAAAATCCATGCCAGACTCCCCAGCACTGGTGTGCAGGGCTCCACAAGGAATAATCCTTCTCAAGGCTGAACGAGGCAGCGTGTACCTGAGCAAGCAGGGCTTTGTGAATCACTGCAATCCCTGCCGTGCACAAACCAGCCCAGCCACCAGCATTAACAGGATTCCATTTCCATCAAAACAGTTCAGCTTTCCTGCATTGCTTGGGCAACATTTCAGAGACCATCCCTAGCAGAAAATGAGTTACATAAACTTCAGGGAATATTTGCTGTTTGTATTCCACAGCTATCACTCTCAGAGCTGCAGTTGTTAGTTTTAACAGGTACAGTTTCTAAAATTGCTCCTTGAAAGCCCTGACTAAACCCCCCTCATGCAACACTTTTGAAAAGAAAACTCAACCCATGGAATCCATAAGGGCACCACGGAGTTGTTTGTCTAATGAACCAGAATTACAAGACTTCAGGGGCAGAAAAGGAGCACAAAATGTCTTGAAAGAATTTCACTGTGTGGGTGAAATTGAAAATAATTTATTTCTGTGTGAATATGCACCATGTTGGGCTGAGGTTGTTGTCATTCCAGAGTAACAGCACAAATTTATGAGGAAAAGCTAAAGTGCATAGCCATTCTGTACTGTATGTCATATGTAAAAAAGTATAAAAATTCAATTTTAAAGAACATCTTACCCATGTTCTGTCTATTTGATGTCTAATCAGTGTCCAGAGTCGTTTATCTTAATTTACTGAAATTGGCTGAACAACAGGACATTGCTCATCCCTATCTTTTTGGCAGTCTCTGACAATGTTCATTATTGTCGGCCTTTCATTGTGTCATCACTTGGGGCTGACATTGTTTATCTTTGCTCACCCTGCCTTTATCTGGTGATTGTTGGGTAAAATCATCAGTCTTGGGTCACTCCTGCCCTCTTGGCCATCACCAGCTGACAGAGTTCACTTCTGCTGGGTCAGCTGGCATCAGTCAGTGCTTAAAGGAGTAAGAAAATCTTTCTTGGATGTTCCAGAAATTTAAATGAAAAACTGAGCTAAGGTTTGAGGTTTGAAAGAACTCATTAATTTGTTAATTGAGGACTGTGGAAAAACCAAATCAAACCAAAAGCCTCCTGTACCTTATATGAAACAAGCACAGAAATGTCTTTTCTTCTCTCTGAACTTCCAATGTTTTGTATTTTTTGTTATGCAATTGCATCTATTAGTGGGATCTTATTTAAAACTAATTTTAAAAAGTCAAGTTTGTTGCTACAGAATCTAGTCTAGAATATCTAGAATGTGATTTTGCTTGCTTTTAAACCTTAGCATTGCTTTTGTCTTGATGTTTTAAGTTCTTTTTTTTCAACTGCTTTGGTTTTCCCACCTTAATGATTGAATGTTGTTGATTTAGGAGTGTTCAGACAGGATTTTATTTCTTCAAAGTACTTTGGAATTACTTTGTATTGGTTGCAGGATGGCTGTTGCCAGATGAGAAAGACCTGGAGGTTGATTCCTTTGAGAAACCTCCTTGTTTTGTTATATAAGTAAAAATTATATATAGCAGATCATATGGAGCTTAAACAAATTGCATATGCAAGTGGAAAACACCTGCTGCCAGTCTTCTCTGGAAAAGATTCTGAGTCCAAACCCAAGCCAGAGCCTGACATATTTAACCACAATCAGAAAAGTGCAGGATATGGGTAAACCCACAGTTTGAGGGTTGAGCAGTGTCTTGGCAAGGTGACAACGGCTCTGTCGTTAAAAACCTGCGCAGCTCCGCTGCGATTTAAACATGGAAAAATGAAAATTCCTGGTTGGCATCCAGCTTCCCCTCTCAGGATTGTCAGAGAAGTGCTAAATGAAGAGGCTCCAAGAATCCTGGAGCTGCAAACTGTGCCTGGCCTGTGTGGAACAAAGCCTGGCTGACCTCCATTTCTTTGGGGTTGCTCCGAAGATGAAGTTGATGACAAGTCACAAAGGCTGAGCTCTGCTAACAGCTTGGTGTGCCTTGAAACCATGACAAACACTGCCAGCAACTTCATCTCAGCTGCTCTGGGACGTGAAACAACTTCTCTTGCTCTTGATGTGGAACAAAACAGAGCACAAAGCCAGTGTTAAGGAGTTTATGAGTGTCACCCTTTTAAAAGGTGTGGCAATTTGAGCTTTATTATAATTTTCTTGAGCATTATTTAACACAAAATAATGCGAGTATCACGACTTGAGCTGTCTGTACAGTTTTTGTTGTGATTTTTTTTTTTTTTTAATGCAGCATCTAAGAAATGTAGGTCAAAATTTCATCTCCAGAAATGAGAGAGCTTTTTGAGGAGAATTATGTATGCTTTATACTTTCTACAGGCTTTGTATTCTTTGCGTGCCATTCTAAATATAGCTAAGCAGACTTGGAAGAAGGGAAAGTAATGACTAGACTTGATTTTGTTTCAAATGTCAGATGCCTTTTCTTATCTACTGTTAGATACTGTTCATACTGTTGATTTGTTCTGTAACCAGCTCTGAACAGTTGGTAGAAAATTTAGAGTGTTTGCAATATCAAAAACATTTGTTTTCTTAAGAGGAAAAAAAAAGTAAAGAACTGCATCTACAAAACCATATACAAATCTAGGTTCATTCGAGAGAACACATTTTTTATTGAAGGTGAGAATACATATTCCATAATATAAATTATTTGATTTAACTCTCAGTTGTGTTTGAACAGTGATTTTTGAGACTGAATCCTAATTAAGGCAAGTGCTGAAAAAAGAATAGATTTGCTTTATATATACACATTTATGGTGGGCATTATATCCCTTGAGCCATTCTGTCATTTTTAGCAGAACTGAAGCCCCTGACTGCTTTGCTGAACGATGCAGACACTACTTCTGCCTGTGCTGGTGCAACATTTGCTAAATCATTATTTTAATTCCTTCAATAGCTGGAGATACCACTTTAATTGCTGTATTTGTACATACTAATAAATATTTTATCATGTTCTGCAAGCAACAAGAGTATAGAATGTAAAAGCAGTAAGTTAGTCTTTGTGACAGATGCAGTGATAGGAGACAAAAAAAAAAAAAAAAAAAAAAAAGGTTGCCTTGGTTGATATTTTATGTCCTTTACTATAGAGTGCACTAAAGGTTACTGAGTAGCCAATGTCAAATACCTCAATATCCAAAGTACAGTGTCAGGAACTCTGGGCTCATCCCTGAGGAATCTTCATTCTTTTATAATCCCAGTCAGTCCCCAGCTCATTGAAAGAACTTCTCTCTAGCACAGATGAAGTTCACAGCTGTACATGGCTGGAGATTTTCAGGAGTGCAGGATGAGGTTGTCTGGGTGTCCTGATCCTAAAGATCCTTACAGGGAGGATGTTTGGAGGAGAGGCCCCGTTGGGATTGGGATATCTGTGTTAGAGCTGCGTGTGTGTGGCCAACTGTGTGCCCAAGGCCATGTGCTCTTTAAAAAATCATATTTTGCTCACCAATTTCTCTGAAATTCTGGGTTACCTGACCCCTGCCACTGAGTCCTGCCAAGGACAATCCCTGCTGCTTGGTGTGCAACTCTGAAACTTCACATTAGGTGTTGGCAAGTTCACTGGCTGAAGTGTTAGCTCTGTAGGGCTCTTGTGCATCCTTTCAATAAATATCTGTTTCATTCCTTTTGCTCTGTCTAGTCCCTGTTCCAGGTCAGCCTTTCCAGGCATCACTACTTGGTGTCACCGCAGGATCAGGTGCAGCTCCCAAATGTGTTTTCCCCTCAGCCTCAATTCTTGCGCTCAATGTCTTCCACTGCAACATTCTTTATTATTTTCTCCTCGTTTTAACCAGTGACCTCCTCAGAGAGCTCTGCTGTGTCACTGAACACTGTCACTGTGTCACAGCTGAACACTTTTGTCCCTGGGTTGCCTCAGCTCTGATCTCCTGTGGAAGGGAAGGGCACAAGTCATTGACACCAAGTTGTGGTGCTCAGAGTCTCTCAAGGCAGGAGGAGCAGAACTCACTCAGCAAACAACCAGGGCAGCTCAGCATGCTGGTTTTGCTTTTGTGGCACATCAGTTCTCTCCCTCCTTGGTACACTTCACATTTCCTTGAATAAACATCTTCCAGTGTGAGCTGAAGCAACTGTTGGGAAGAATTCTTTTCTCCACTTCGATGAAGTTCAATTTTCTCAGTGTGGAAGTTGCTGACATTCACATCAGACCTTTTCTTTTTTAATTTACTGATCTGGGGAGTGTTGAGTGCCCCATCAGGCCCTGAATTCTCTTTTCCAGTGGTGGCTTCTGCTGACAATGCCATGGTCATGCCTGTGAAGGGCAGTGTGAAAAATATAACCAAAAGGATAATAAATTGTTATTTCTATAGCTTGGAGCCTCTGAAACCAGGATTTATTTATTCCACCAGCCCATTCATATCTGGGCTAATGGAAGATGCCCATGGGAGGGGATGGAACGAGATGATTTTTAAAGTCCCTCCAACCCAAACCATTCCATGATTCTGCAGTGCTAAGAGTGGTATCCCTTAATATAAATTGTAATTTTTGCTTCACATACTTGTGCTGACACTGACAGGTCACTGACGTGAGAAGACTGTACTTGATGGTAAAATAAGTTTGATTCTTCCTCTGCTGTCTGTAAATCAGTATTTGATACCAAACCTCTTGGAGTCAGTGATGGCTTTTGTCTTCCTTTTCTTTGCCTGGAATTACACCCAGCTAAATAAGCCTTTAATTTGTGTATAACATTTAAAATGCTCATTTTTTAAAAGCACAGGTGGTAGCAGAGAAAAAAAAATTGTAGCAGTATGTAAACAAATTAGAGCAGTTTTCCCATTATTTCTTCCAATTTGGTTTTTTGTAATAATTCTTTACCATCTGGTTCTTGTTAGTAGAAATTTTCTTCCTTTCCCCCCACCCTTTTCCTCATTACTCCAGCATCTGCATGACTGTGGAATATTGTTGCCATAGTGAATGTTGTCTGACATCAAGGGGCTGACAGTCAGGAGGAGTTATGAAACTAAATGATGTGCTGTTCATATCATTCATCACAACAATTATTGGTGTAGAAACTTGATGGGATGTGCAGGAATTCTGCTCATGAAGTGAAAATAACTCCACCCCTTTGTTTTAAACTAAAAAATAATGTTGTGGTATAAGTGTATATATATTTAATGAAGAAAAACAGATTATTTTTTTTTTTTTACATTTCTTTTGGTGTGTTCTCAGGATCCTTTCCTTCATTCTGTCAGACTGCTCCAGTTCAAGTGTGCAAGTGAGGGTCCAATTAGCAGACAGCACCAGTCCACTTGTGGCAATTGATATTTATTAGCTGAGGGATGGCAGGAGCCACAGAGAAAGCTTTCATCCCTCTGGGGACTCAGTCCAGCTCTTAGCTAGGAAAACTGAGAGAAAAAGTGGTGCTTAATTTTGAATCCCTTACCCAGACTGGTCCAGCTACCTGTGGGTTTAATATTGAAGCCCAGGATGAATTTTTTTTTTTTAAATTTCTTTTTTCTCTCCTGCAGAACAAGACTGATGTTGGAGGACTGAAGAGGGATAAACTATTCCTTAAAAAAAACTCATCACATGAAGGGATGGATAGGGAGGCATTCCAAAATCTCAGACTCTTTTCTAGAAGGGGGAAATCTCATCATTTTCATTCAACATTGCAGCTTACTGTACCTCCCCTTTATTCCTGTGTTTAGGAAGGTTTTAGGCCGCTATTTCTGTGAAGAAACCTGATTCTACTCTCACTTCTCATCTTCTGTCATTATTCAGTGCATAAAAGAAATCAGCAGGTGTGGTTGGCATCAGTATTAGTCACTTAGGCAGAAGGAACACAAAGAATGCAGGAAGAAAACAGAAAAAGGAGTTATTTTCTTTCTGTCTTCCCTCAAAAGAATAGACCTGCTACCTTCCCAACCTTTGAAGTCCATATTTTATGATGTTCCTGCAGATAATTCACTGGAACATTATGCAGATCTCATGATTACAAATGTTAGTAGGGTTCCACTCTCTCCTTAAGTTACTGATTAGTTGCTAATTTTTGGGTGAAGTGGAAATACTAACCTGTGATGTTGACAGATCTTAGTCCTCAGTTTGTCTGTGCATAAAGTAAACTCTCCTTTGGTTGTGTTTGATCAGTTCACATTAGTGCCTCGAAACAATCAATATCACACTGTGTTCAAAATTATCTTTTAAGGGACACAGAGTGTTCAGGTGGAAAAAAAAAATCTCGAGAGACCAGCATGAAACTAATAAGATTTACTAATAGCTTTTACTTTCATAATTTGCAGGGAAAGCAAAGAGTAAATTCTGAATAGCTAGATTCTTAATTGGATATTGATCTAAACAAATATTCTCTTTCTAAGTACCTGTTAAAATCAGTAACTGCTATTTGGGAGGACACATCATATTTATCCTGATTTCTGGAGCAGTGCTGCTGCTGTTCTGAGTTGTATAAAGACGCATTAGCAGAGCACTTTTAATAGACCCATTAAATTCACTTTGCTTTGATTTACTCAGTGTTTGAGTGGAGGTTGAGTATTGTATACAGCTGCAGGAAGAGGAGTACTGAAAATAATGTAATGATCACCATTCCTGCTACTATTTATTTAGTTAATTTGCATGGCGCTCCACTTTATGGAGCATTTGTGCTGTATCTACTTTTAAACATTCCTTATATGTGGCTTAATTGTATTTACAACCCCCTTTTGCTGAAAGTTCCAACTTTCAGTGCTGTTTTCTGGGTTGGATTTTGTTTGCTTGCTTTTCTTGGTTTTCCCTGTTGCAGTGAGACAACACAGCATTACTCCAGAAGTTGTAGATCATTGTTTTTCTAGAGAGACTCTCTTCAAGTTAAAATGGTGTAACGAAACAGGCAGAGCTGTGAAAAGCAGACAGAATATTCCAGTGGCCTTTCTTTTCTCACTTTGCCAAGTTTCTTTACATTTAAAGCAACAAAATCCCCCCAAACCCCAAACCAAACCCGCAAAACCATTGAATTAAATAAATTATTTACTGTAAAGATTAAAGAACTATTATGATAAATGCAAATATTTGTGGATTTGGCCCTCTACAGTATACATCAAGGTGGCAAATTTCAAATCAAACCCATTCAATAATTTAGAGGATTGTGATTAATTCTTACTCTGTCCTATTTACACATGATTTTATTTTTCTCTAAAAATGATTAGAACAGAAATATGATGTATAGGAGGGCAGTGGGTGCAGTTACAACTCTTTTAAGCAGATTTCTACATTAATTTCCTCACAGTTGCACCATTATAAAACTCTTTTAAAAATGTGGCTCAACCCCCACCCCAAACAGTATTTTATTATTTTTTTTTTAAGGCATTAAAATAGCTGAATTTTACTTAGTTAGAAAATGACCCAAATTAATAGTGATTGTATCAGTTAGGGAAACTGAGAGTTGGCTGCCCCCTCAGCCTTGAACTCTGGAGTTACTGACCCCAGATTAATTTGGCAATAACAGATTTGGCTGCTATGGTTGAAAAACTGCCCAAAGAGAGCAAAAGTTCTGGCTAAACTTGGAAATATTCAACGTCCTCTGACAGTTTTTCTCAAACATCTATTTTTTATTAAACTTGATGCAACTTAATGATTTAGTTTATTAACTAAATTATTTAATTATTTAACTTAATTATTGAAATCTCTTACTTTTCTATGGAATTTTTGAAGTGAGTTTGAGAGTGACTGGGGGTTAAGAAGGGTCACAAACGCCAGATTGGATAAATCAGCTCCCTTAAGGGAGGACAATGAAAGGAATATTGTGATTTTCTCCTGCGCAATCCCCAGGGCCTGGTGTGGGGTGGCTCCTGCCAAATGCTGAAGGCAGAGAAGGATAAAATCATCTCTGCTAGGGGGAAAAATTCTGCTTGGAACTTGAGCTCACCAAACCAGGAGACTCCAGAGAGAATTTCTGGGGAACCCTTTAGTGGATAAAGCTCCTGGTGTGGAAGAGGTGGCCTGGGATGGGAGATGCTCAAAACAATCCTGTTTGAGTTGTTGGTGTCCAAGCTGCAGAAATCACATCAGAAATCACATCCTGAAGAAATCACTGCAGAAATCCTATCCTGCAGAAATCACATCATAAATCACACCCTGAAGAAATTACATCAAAGATACCCTGCAGAAATCACACCCTGCAGAAATTCCATCCGGCAGAAATCACGTCATGCAGAAATCACATCAGAAATCACATCCTGCAGAAATAAAATCCAGCAGAAATAAAACCCTGCAGAAATCATTGCAGAAACCACACCTACAGAAATCACACCCTGCAGAAATCTCACCTTGCAGAAATCACTGCAAAAATCACATCAATCCCACCTTGCAGAAATCACATCCTGCAGAAATCACTGCAGAAATGCCACCCTGCAGAAATCCCACTATTAGCACCAAGGACAGCTCCTGCCCTCAGCACCAAGGACAGGTCCTGCTATCAGCACCAAGGACAGGTCCCGCCCTCTTCCATCCACATCTCCTGAAAATCGGGGGATGTGTTCCCATCTCCCACTCTGAGGCAGGCATGGATTGCTCCTGGTGCCAGCCCAGTTTGTCAGGAGGCAAAATCCAATGGAACTGCGCAAAGGCAACTTCATACCAGTGCTGGTGGTTTAAAAAAATCTTTGTGATTTCTGTGATATTCACATTTTGGAACAAATACACTGAAATATGGGAGGAGGACTGAGCTGCATTTTGAGGTGGTTGTGGGTTGGTTTTGGCATTTTTTTCTGCAATATATTATTCTGTTTGTGACTCAGATGAAGAAATACCTTTGTCTCTGTTCCAGCAACACTATTCTGTGGGGATTTTTTGTTCCAATCACGGATTTTTTTTTACATGATATTTATATTTAGCCTAAAATATTGAGACTTGTACAGACTGTACAGATTTCAGAACTATGTCTATATCTATCTTATTTATTTGTCCTTTGAACAAATATTTTCATAAAAAAACCAGGAACTTGAAAATACCAACAGTGACAGTGACTGGAATTAGACTGACAAGTTTGGAAAGACCTGAAGAGATCATTTGTTCTGTCTCCCCATTTTCTGCATAATTATTCTTTTGTGTGTGGTTTTTTTCCCCTCTTTTGTTCTATTTCTTGAGGGAACCATTCTTTTTCTTTTTTTTTTTCTTAATTTGGGTTCTTTTTTGTTTGTTTGTTTGTTTATTTTTAATTCACTATTTATTTTGTACTATTTTTGAATATCACTATTTTTTTTTACCCTTTAAAAATTTTTTTAAACATTCCCATATTTTGTACTATTATGCCATCTCTCTTTGGTCCTCTCCAACCAACAACTGCAACTGGAGAAACATCAAACTGGGAAAGCAGAGATTTGAGTGGGATGAATTGTTCCCTAGGAGGATGGGGAGACCCTGGAATAGAATACCCAGAGCAGCTGTGGCTGCCCCTGATCCCTGGCAGTGTCCAAGGCCAGGCTGGACAGGGCTTGGAGCAGTGGGACTGTGGGAGGTGACCCTGTACATGAAGGGGGTGGCACTGGAGGGCTTTAAGGTCCCTCCCAACCCAAACCTGCCCATGATTCTCTGTGCTCAGGTACAGAAAATATCGACCATGCCTGATACATCTCCAGAAATCTTGGAGAGAACAAGCAGAATTCAGATAAGGTGAAATTTTAAAAGGATGATTTGCTCATTTATGCATTCAATTCTTTCCAAGTCTACCTCTTAGCTGTTCTAAGTCATTATTTGATTGAATGTCTCTGTCACATATAAATAATTTCCCTCAAACAGCATAGCACAGCACTCAAAGGTCTTGCTGCCATTATTTAAATGACCCTGGCCAAGGCATCACCACTGATTGTTGTGACTAATTTTTGATTTCATCATTGAAACTGTCATCATAACTCAGCAAGACCTTGAAGCACAGCTCATTTCCAGTTAAAAGACAAATAAAAATTAGAAAGATCTTGTAACTCTGGAGAGGAATTAATTTTTTAAAGTCAGTACCACAGAGAGGAAAGCTGAGCTGGAGGACTCGTGCCTCTGCAGAGCTGGATCAGGGGACCCAAGGGATTTCCATGCTTCTATTTAATAATGAAAAATGCTTCTCCAGGGAGGGGACCGTGCTTTCCAAACATCTGTACATGGTTTGATGATCTTCATGATTGGATGGCCACAATTACTGGATCTGGGAGCACAAGTAAATAGAAAACACAACACAGCCCCCTTCTCCATCTATCTCTGTACTCTGAAGTGCTGGAAACAAAGGAAGTCATGAAAAAAGAGGAACTGTAGCTCAGGAGAAAACTCAGCCATGGACCACAAATTTAGGCTGTGCTCTTCTGAGGAAAGGAAATTCTCACAAGATTAATTTTTTTGGTCTTCTTCAACAAGTCTGGAAGCATTCCTGGGAATAACCACATCCAAATAGTGTTAAACCAGGCTTCTATAAGCTTACTTTGGAAAATAGCTTTATTACAGAGTGGAGGTGTTTTCTGGGGTTTGTTTAATCCTGGTCCTACACTTTTGTCACCTTTGGGCAATTAAATTTCAGATACAGCTGCTGTGGTCTGTTCTCAAAAGTACTCAAAGTTGGAGAAGCTAAAAACTTTTTTCTTCCTTTTTTTTTTTTTTTTTTTTTTTTTTTTCCTCTAGAACACTGTGCATTTTTATAAACTGTGCCTTGGAGTAAATATGGTAATCTCAACCTTCGAAATGGTGAGTAATGTGCCAAACAGCAGAGACACGAGATAAATCTGTTTATAAATCAGTAGAAATTTACTGGAGTGGATATAAATCCCAGTGAGATCTAGCAAATATTGTGTGTTATCAGGAAGGCAGGTTAGATTAAATTCTCAAGTGTACTCCCTCAGCAGCCTCATCAGTGCCAAAGGTTGGACAGAGAATTGTAGTAGCCTGAGTTAGGAACTTTAAAGCAGAATTCAGTTGTGAATTCTTGAGTTTTTTACTTATGATGTTAAGAATTGTAAATAATCAACAGTGGCAAGCAATTAAACAACTTCATACTCTTAGCCATATTTATATCTCAATGAATTATTAATTACTTGATAATATTTTGGGCTAAAAATACCAGGGTTTTGTTTACAAATGACAAAATCACTGAATTGGAAATAAAGATGAGAAACATGACAGAATTTAGCATTTAGGAACATATTTGTCCTCTCAAGCAAAACTGCCTGGTAATTTAAACAAGAAATTCATCGTTATGGAAAAGGCTCTGAATAAAGCATAACCATCCCATAGTGGGATTTTTTTTTTTTTTAATATAGAAAATATGGGAATTTCTTTAGCTCTGTGGCATAGATCTGTTGTAATCAATCAATAACTATTGGAACAGATACCTTGGATTTTCCAAGCTTCTCCATAGGTGAAAAAAGTCAAGCGGGAGAGTTTTTGTTCTCTTACATTATGAGATATTTAGTATTGTTTACCCCAGAGTTCGGGGGACTTTGGATCTGATCATTTTCCAAATGTCCAAGATAATCTTGTAGGATAAGAAAGAAAGCATTGCAAACACCACATAAGCCAGCAATTTATTAAATAGCTGCTCCTTCCTGTTTTTATTTTACAGATTACCATTCCCTCCAGTTCTTTAATAAAGAGCCCATCAGAAAAGAACAATATGCACAGATTGTTGGGGCAGTTTAGCCTGAAAATCCTTTCCTTTCCCAAAAGAGGCTGACCCTGGCTGGCCTGTGGTTAATGAAGGCATAATGATAATTATGGTTCTTGTTATATTTGTTAAATGAGGCTCATCTCATTCTTGGGAAAGTGGAGAACGTGCGTTTCCTTGTACAAAAAGCATATCCAACACTTCCAGGAGAGATCAGCAGCAGTCAGAATCCTGTCTCCATTAGTCGTTATTTCACATCATTTACAGAAGTTCAGACTGCTCCATGACCCATCCTGTGTTTTGCAGTGACTCAGTGCAGACCTGATTAAAAGAAATTCTTGTGCCAGACAAAGTGAGCAGGCTCCCTGTACTGTCAGAAAAATGTCACTTCAGGCAAGTTTGGATATTTCTGGAAAATCTCTCTTTTTTTTCATGTCATGTTTGGTGAGCCCTGTCACAAGTGAGTTGTGACTCCAGTATAATTATGTAGATTCGATGGCACCACCATGTACAAACCCATTGTCTACAGAAGTCCTGCAGAACCATCTTATTCCTCATGTTATTGCTCATTATTCCCATTTCTTGATATTTTTTTGGTGTTATTCAAATTACCACTCTGTGTTCAAAAAGTCCTTTATTTTTTCACCTTCTTTTCCCAATTTTCTCCTTAGATAATTATAGATAAATGGAACTCTTGCCTCAGTCTTCTCCACTGAATTATTTTCTGATCACCACACCAAACAAGGCTGTAAGGATCTGTCTTTCAACTTTCCCAAACCTGATGGAGGACTTTGATCACGTCCTCATCTATTGCAAGTACATTTGGGTGCCCCATCAGCAAAAAACTCGGTGACATCATGAGCTGCTGTAGGAAACATCTGGTCCTGAGGTAATTATATTTACTTTGGTTTTTTCCTCTTCATCCATGCTTATTTTGGGATTAGTGGAAAGAAACGAGTGAAGTTAATTTTTTTTTTTTCATTTCTTTGGGATGCTCAACTTCTCTGGAGGAAAACCAAATCAAATCAAACCTTCTTGAAAAACACTGAACACACCTTTTTCATTGTGCTCCCCATCCTGATCAGCAGGAGGAAAACCTGGTATTTAGTATAATTAATGGAATATAATCCAAATTTTTAACTCCAAATTTGAGTTCTAAACAAAATGATTGAGGCTGAAGTTCAGAACTCATTTATAGCTCAGTATTTTAGGTACCTTGGTTCAGAGCATATAAATAATTTGTATTAACTTTAAAAATTATTACACTGAAGTAGAATTGGAAGCTGTCTATGATGACAATTGTGTTTTGAAAGAAGAATTTAAAAAATAAACTTCTAAAGATCTTCTTTCTGTAAACACCCAACACAAATTCATGTTAATTAAAGGGTGCTCTGAACAAAAGAATTGATTGATGCTGCCATGAAATTTTAGTGTGTTTATGATCAATGTAATTCACATTTTTTATTTCATGCTTTCAATTTATTTGTTATTCTGATAAGTTGTGATTAGTAAAATTCTTCTAAAGCTATTTAAAGCTTAAATGCATATCTGAATTTTATAGAAAGGCTTTGTGGCAAATCCTGCGTTCGTTGCTTATTATACCAGTATTAGACTGGGGCAGACTCTTGGTTGTCTTATTTCACAAAACAATGCAAACTAAATATTCATATCATTGAGAGCTGTCTGTGGGAAATCTTGCCATATTAAATGTGCTTTTTGGTTTAATTCCTTCTAGTGTTGCATTAAAATTCATGAACATCTATGTAAACAGAAAGTTTCCTTTCATCATTCATTAAAAATAACAAAATACACCCAAACAGCTGAAATTCTAACATCACATGAAAATTTTTAATGCATATATCCACAAAATTATGGATACATTCCACGAGTAGGTTTGGGTAGGATCTGTTCAGAAATATGTTTACTTTTATTGAATTCAGTTGAATACTGAAGCGCAGTGAAAAAAAGTGCCCAGTAAAGACAAATGAGAGGATAAATCATTTAATGAAGTAGGCTTGACAGCTTAATTAATGAACAGGTTTTCTTTACATGAGCTGAGTCTTCCATGCTCTGTCTTGAACTGCTTGAAAAACTTTTCCTGGCAAGCTCTAATGCTGATTTCTTCTGCCCTTGATAAGAGACACATAACACAATTTATTCTGGTTCCAAACTTTTTCCAGGACATAAGTTTGCCAAACAGAGTTCCTACAAATAACTTCTGGCTGACATTTGCTTTAGGAGCACACAAAACAAAGGCAGAGGAATTAAAATACCAGCAGCAGGAGCCTGAAGAGTGTTTTCTCTCCAAGGGTTTGTGGGAGGTGTCGATCTTGGCTGAAGCTGCTGTTGGCACTGGATGCTTCTGTCTCCAAGGGTTTGTGGGGTTGGAGTTCCTTGGTGAACTCATGAGAATTTTACTGAGATGTCAAAGTCAATAAACCTTGTCTGGATGCTCCCACCCAGGGAAAAGTAAGGGAGAACCCAGGTGAGAAATGTGATTTGACTTTTGAGGGAAACTTGTACTTTGAATTTCATCTTTCAAGTGCTGTAACCTATTCCTGCTTTGACAGGAAGGTGTGGAACTTCATGCAACAAGTAGGAATCATTAGGGATACTATGACCAGATGGAGAAAAATAACAAAAAAGAGAGAAAATTCTGTATTTCTCTTATGGCCAAGGCAGTATCAAATTATCTTTAATAATTGCCAACAGTAGTGAGTGCAGGAAGAGATGGTCTGATCAATTGGGTAGGGATTTTATCTGACTTTATGGGAACATGAGGGAGTGTTGAGTGCTTTTTGAAGATCCCATCCCTAAGGGGTCAAGGTTGGCCTTAGCAGAATGAGTAAATGCTTGTATTTATCTTCTCTCTCTGCTACTAAATTACGCTTTTCCCTGAAACTCCAGTTATAGTGCCAATTTTCTCTGAATCCAGGCCAGAAATTGAATTTATAAATAAAAATAATGAGGTGCAACTGGTATTTAAGGCTCCTCTAAGGAAACATTTCAGAGCTCAGTATGTCAGAAACATGTTTTACAAATTCTTTGAATTTTCCAGAGCCCAGAACAAACCACTAAACTGATTTCAGGATAATTCTTAATCTAGGCATGATTTTTGTCACATCAAGTTAAATCCTCTGTCCAGAACCCTCTGGTTTTAAATCCTCAGTCCAGAAATTCAGTCATTTCCCAGGGAATCAAATTTTGCAACACAAGGACTTTGCTGTCACTTCATGGAGCTGCAGCGTCTCAGGTTGTGGTGGGATGAGCTTTGTGTACAAACATGGCATGAAAATCATGGCTTGACAGGGGAGTTTGTAATTCCTAAAGCAGGGTGGAGCTTTAAATAAAGACAGAGAGTGAAATAAAGGTTCCACGTGTTGTCCATAAACACCTCCCATTCCGTTCCTCTTGGAAAATCTGGCAGAACTTCATCTTCCATCTTCCATCTTTCATCTTCCATCATCTTCCATCTTCCATTTTCCTTCTCCTTTCTTCCTTCTTTCATCATCTTCTATCTTCCATCTTCCATTTTCCATGTTCCATCTTCCATCATCTCCCATCATTTTCATCTTCCATTTTCCATCTTCCATGTTCCATCATCTTCCTTCTTCTTCCTTCTTCCTTCTTCCATTATCTTCCATGTTCCATCTTCTTCCATCTTCTTCTTCCGTCATCTTCTTCTTCCGTCATCTTCTTCTTCCGTCATCTTCTTCCACCTTCCATCATCTTCCATCCTCCATTCATTTCAGGATCTTTTCTTGAAACTACACTCGTCCAAAAGCACATTTTCCTCAGAAATACCTTGTTTTATACCAATTAATTTCTTTTAATTCTTATATAACCACATATATTAAAAAAAAAAAAATCAAGAGGAAATTACTCTTAGTGTTGTTCCTTTACTCTCTACATTGTAGGGAGTGTTTCTGTGATTTGCATTTAGAGAATGCAGATTCCTGAATTAATGCGTTTACTGGTGGTGCTTTTCTACTGAGTTTATGTGACAGTTCTTCACTTTTCTGTCTGAATCCTCCTGATAATATTTATGGGAGTTTTTGAGCCATTATTTTGAACACATGCAGAGGAAATGGTGAGTTGATCAGATGTTTTTGCAGAAATCAGCCTGACAATTCCCAGTTCCCAGGACTTTATCACCCTGGCTGCCACAATCTGAGCTCTGCATTGCTGAAACAGTCAGATAAAATAACCAGCAGAGAAAGGCAACCATCTCCAAAAGCTGAGCTGGAGATCAAATCTGACTTTTTATAGAGGTACATGACAGATCTGAAGTGAATATTATTCCAAGCCATTATAAAAGTGAAAAAGAGAAGATGAATGGAAAATGGAATGAAAACCGTGTTTTCAATGCAGCTGGAAGGTTTTACTTGAAAAGCATCTGGATGGTTTTGACGCCCAGGTTTTGAAAGTATTTATGGCTTAATTTCTTATTAAAACACTTCATATTAATGATACAATAAAGACTTCTTAGTCCTGGAAAGAAGAAAAATATAGAAATCAAGACATGAAATTCAGTTTGTTTGAATGGATCACAATTTGAGGACAGTGGTCTCTTCAATAATTATGTTTGAATTTATAATATTTAATGAAAGAATTCCAGAAAAAAGAAGGGAAAAAAATCCCCAAAACCAGTTTACTATTTTGTTTCATTGAGGCTTTGGACTGATCCAGATAGCTTCATAAAAGAATGTCTTTATTATATTTTTTTTCAAAAATAGTTTGTAAATGAACCCCCGAGTTCTGCAATACAAACAGAAAAGCCAACTCATCAAATTCATAAGGTAAGAAAATACCCAACCAATGTTACTTCAAATGGACTTCTACCTAAAAAATTTACATTTTCTTCTAAGCTAAAAATTTATATATTCTTGTTACTATCACTTTTTAAATTTTCCCGTAAAGATTCAGTTGAAAGAAGGATATACACTTCTAAACTCTGAGTTTTTGTTTGTTTGTTTCTTTTTAGCTATTTTTGTTCCACTGAAAACTTAAAACATTCAGAACTGGTTGAATACATTAGGAATAAAATAGAATTTAATTTTTTGTTTTCAGTCATTTGCATTTTCCATCCAATCTGCATAAATTGTTTTAGCCAATGCCATCAGTTCTTGCCCCTGTGTTTGCTGACTCTGGGCAGAGAACAGAGGAATGGAAAGATTGATTTTACTGAACCTGCCAATTTGGAAGATGATCCTTGCAGAAGAATGAGGAATCCATTGACAATTTGAACATCTAAAGTTATTTTATTAAAATCAAATTCCTTCCCCAATCCCAATTTTAATTTTCTGTTTAATCTGTGAATTTAATTTGCAGTCTTGTGATCTTGTCTTGATTTCTTTCTCTAAACCTTGAGCTGGAAGATTTTGTTAAATGAGGAATCTAAAGGGTTCAAAGGAACCTTCTTGTGACTCAAAATATCAAATACCACAACACTTCCTGAGTTCAAGAACATTTTCTTTTCTGTGCACTGTTTAAAGGAGATCCACTGTCCTGGGCTAGGGAGATACTCAGAGAAATTTCTTGTCAGTTATGGCAATGCAGAGTAACCCAAATGACAAATAAACCCACTGAGAGCAGAATTCACTGTGGATTCTGGGCTGCAGAACAATAGAAATTTAATTACTTGCATTTCACAGGCTGAGCAGAGGGAATCCAGAAAAATTCTGGCTCAAGGGTGTGGTTTGTCTCTTTAAAAAAATCACCTTTTTTATGTGCTGGAGAGTCCAAATCTCATTTCCTTCTGCATTAGACAGTGCTGCCCACCCAAACTGGTTTTGTTTTAAGGAAGTTCCTGCTATACCACAAACCTCCCTTTCCCTTCGGACTCCTTTTTGTCTCTTAAGGACTCATTATACATATGTGTTAATTAAGCTAATGGAAATGGCTGGGGAAGGCATCTCCCCTCTCCCAGACAGCCGCAGCTCTACAAAATGAACAATGCCTTGTTTGAGGGAAAAAGGAACTGAACAAGGATTTTAAGGCAAAAAAAAAGCTTTTAAATAGCTTTATTATGAATACAGTTAGCTCTTGTAGAATGCATTTAATCCAACATGCACACAACCCAATGACATCACAAAAATCACTTTTTACTCCATTGGGTTTGGGGTGTTTTAATAACACTTTGCAAATATGAACAAATTTTTCTCTTTTCTCAAAATGAACTCCCTCTCGTAATTTTTAGAAATAAATAATTGATGTGTCTCTCTAGTAACTTATGAAAATTCTCCTTTTTTTTTTAGAGCATGAACTCTAAATTTTAATTTTTTAATTTTTTAAAATTTTATTTTGACCCATTACAGTTCTTGGGATATTAAGAGTATTGCAAAGTTTGTTCATCTCTATTCATTCTCAAGGTCATTGTTCAATCCATGTCTGTACCTTTGGGTGTGCAGATATTTGTAATTAAGAAAGAGAGAAGCAAAGGAAATGTGCGTGGCCAGAGGAGGGAGGATTTTCTTGATTTCTCCCACATTTGGTTGGATATAGTAAAAATTACCAAAGCTTAGGTGACTGTGAGTTATTTCACATGAAGAGATTCCAGTTCCCCCTGAGTCAGGTCTTTGGAGATTTGACCAACATTTTTCACTCTCTCAAGCATTTGATCTAAACAGAAAGGATTTTCCAAAGCCCTCCTGCTGTAGAATTTGTATTTTATTTTTTTTCTGCAGCTTGGCTGAGGTTGATGTCTCTGTGCCTTAATCAGCTTTTCTCTCCTGCAGTGACGACCCTGTCTGAAGATTTTGGTGATCGTCCTTCAAGGAACTCTGGGCTGTTCAGAGAGTTCCATTTCCAAGGATTCAAAGGGAAAGCAGAGAGGGAATGGTTGGCACTGCCAGGGATTAGGGGCACTCTCTGGAGAGCTCTGTGGGTGAAAATCCACCTTTTGTTCACTGAGATGTTTCTGTCTCATCCCTCTCTCGCATCTCCACAGCAGCCTCAGTATTTTTAACAGAAATATTTGAAAATGCTGTTCTTGTTCAGACTGAGAGCTGAATAGAAGAAAGAAAACCCAAATCCTGATTAAATTATACCAAATTCTTCTTGCCTACAATATGGGTAGGACCTGTAGGATCTTCTATTTCAACTGAATTTACCTTTCTTGCCAATGCAAATCCTGCCTGAAGACGTCCAGGGCACATTTGTAGTTCAGTGTCAGAAACCAGCAGAGTTTCCAGTGGAACAAAGAGAATATTGTGTAAATATATCCTGAGATTATGTACTTTCTGCAAGTTTGATTGCATATTTTAATTGCACCACGATCATTAAACACATCTGCTTAGAATAATTCTATTTTTTATTAATTAAATCCAAATTCATGGTGTCAGACAAGAATTCTGATGTCACATTTACAATTCATTAGAGTCATAATTAAAATGTGCAACCAGACTGGAGAATTGGAGAATATTTAATTGGAGAAGACATTTTGCTGCATTGCTTCTGTAACAAGCCAGTCCAGGTTTCTACAGATAAATTGTAGATTTAACAACTACAAAAGGAACAGGAGGATTTAATTCTTTTACTAACAAGTCCATGGATATAAGAATGATCCATAAATAATTTTAAAAGTCCATATGGTGTGAATGATTCCACCTCAGTCTCACAAATTTTTTTAAACAACATCACAATGCAGAAAGAATAAATCAGTGAGGTTTAATCAAAACTGCAGAAATAAGAAATAATAAAGAATTCTTATCTATTTTTGATGTCCTGATTAATTCAGGACACAACCCAGTGATTACTTGTCCATATTTGGTGACTTTTTATTCTAAACCAAGAATTCTACCCAAATACTTCTAATATGAAAGGAAAAATAAATAAATAACAACAACCAGTTGGGAAATGGTTGGGATCAATGATTTGATCAGGGCATTAACAAAATTAACAGCAATTAAATCCTTACCCTCCTCTCTGATGAGGAGGAAAGGATTTAAAGAGCAAAATCTGGCTTTTTTTATTTTTTTTTTATGCCATAAAATTGAAATTATAACAGCAAAAGATGAAATTGCATTTCAAGCAAATTCTTTAGATATATCCCATAAAAATCCAATGGAATACTTTACAAAGGCAACAAAAATAACAATAATTGGTTTTTTGTCTGAGTGAAAGAAAAGCTAGAGAAAACCTGCTCTTGGATGATGAAGGAGATGTTTTTTATATTTTTAGATAGCATGAAAAGCTATTTATGAATTTCAACATGTGACTTCTTCACTGATGCCAATAAAATATTGTGTCTCATAAAATCCATGCTGTTGAAATTTATGATTTGTCTAGATGCTCTGTGGCTAATTAAGAAGTTAATATATATGATAATTATATATTTTTCAGATATCTTTCTGTACCTTTGAATTAAAAGTGAACATAAAGGATGTATATTGAAAAGAGGTAATTTTTTAGTAATGAGATCCTTCCATTGGAAACCAAGGTTTGAACAGCAATTCTTCCTTTTCAAACACAACTCATAATTCAGCAAGTTTGTAAGTTCTGTTTCATTCTTTTATTAATAGAATCTGTAAGTGATAAAGTCATAAAATGATTATATTTAAACCTTTTACTGGAGAGAAAGGAATGCAAATCTGCTCATTAAAAGAAAATTCCCATGTGTGGTTTCTCTGGTGGAACATTGTATTTTACTCCACTGAGATAGAAACTCTCCAGCCCATTTTTTCCCTTAAACATTGTGTCTTTTAAATCTTTTATGTCTCAATTCCAGCTACAAGTTATCAATTCCTTCTAGGTTCAGTTAAATTTCTTAAATATAATTCTTTTTCTTCCTTTTTAATTTTTTTTTGAGACAGGTGATGCTTCAGAACTTTCTCTTTGTAGAAACTTAGTTTTTTTTTTTTTTTAATAACTTCAACTTGGAGTTAAAAAAATAAATTAAGGTTTTAAAAAATGAAATAAATTAAGTTTTTTTTTTTAAAGAAATAGATGTGTGATATCCCCACTTTGACTTTAATTCTGTTCCAGTCCATCTTTGCCCCTCTTTGTTTGTACCCCCAATATTTGCAGTCCCAGTGAAGGTTTCACTGCTGTGCTGCAGAAATCCAGCAAATATCTGATACCCCCTGCACTTATTAAATGATTTACCTCTCTCATTTGTCACTGGCAGCTCATAAATATTTACTCCTATTTCTATATCACCTGATAATTTAAGATAGAATCACAAGATTTACCTGTATATCAACTTGTGCAGGAACACTTGGAGAAAATAATAATTTATCTGATGTGATAGAAATAATCAGTTTTAGAGTGAGGCTTTGGGGTCATGTCTGATATGAATAAACCCTGAGTGGGGTGGAGATAAATAATTAGTGGGCAATAATTCAGAAAACCTTAATGAGGTTTGGTTTTTCTGGGCTGAGGATGTGCCATTGAAACTTTGATTTTTCCTTGTTTGCAGAGCTCTCCACTCTGAGTAGAGAAAATAACCCCAAACTCCAAAAGGAGACAAAATATCAAGGAAATGGTATTAAATATTTCTACATTTGTCACAGAAATAAACAGATAAAACCCATTCTTCAGAGAAAGCGGCACTGCACATGAAAGTCCTTTGATAAGTAGGGTGATAATTAACTTTTCTCAGTCGTCTGTCAGGATTTTTGCAAAGGGGCAGCGAAAATTCTGCAGACTTTGTCTGGTTAACCCATGTCTTTGTCACTAGTGAAGCAGTAATATTTCCTTTATGGTTTGTTGAGTTATTTCTAGCTTTTTTTCTTCAATGACTGTGCAGAAACATGGAATAAATTCAGGAACTCCTCCTGGTTTACTCCAAAGTTGATTCCAATTTTTAAAATAAATAAGTAAACTTTGCCTTCTTTTAAAATCTACACCTGTTTAAAGTGTGTTCCTAATAATAAAAATGATTTTTAAAGCATATTTGTACTAATATTCTCAGAAATTTTTGTACCTGTACTCATGTCTAATTGAATTAATTGTACCAGAATGGTCTTTTAAAGCTTAAATGTGTTTTGAAATCGGGATTAAATTGCAGTGACCCAGATGGTTTAAATTTTCCTTTTAATGTGTTTAAACACTGAACTATGGTTAGTATTTCTTTTTATTCTTCTAGGACAGGAGAAAAAATTCTCACAAAGCCTAAATATGATTTAATAAATTGTTTTATATTTTCAGCTGAGATTTTTTTTCAGTGTAAAATAATTGTATTTCTGTAATGAGACCCCTGGGCTGGCAGTGAGATTTACATAAACACTCACCTGCATTTTTGCCACAAATTTTGGGGACCACAGAACTCTGGTTTCCCAAACATTTCTCTGCAATGACCCAAGAGAGTCACAGATGGAAAATGGATCAAAATTCTTTTTGATCCTTACTCAACACATTGCTGTAGTGGTAGATTTGAAAAGTACAACTTCGATTCTTCTGGGAGTATTTTTAATATAATTTTGAATTATATCACTGCAGCTAAAAATGCAAATAAAACATTGGTGTTCAAATGAGTGAAAGGAAAAATGAATGGTTTGGATTAAGATGGACATCCTGAGAAACAATGAAACTTTCAGCAGGTCCTTGAGGAGAAAATTGGACTTTGTTTTATTCAGATGGGGTTGATCAGCCACACTTTCCAAGCCTTTGGTGTTTGTATGAATTTCATCAGCACAAATAAAAAATAAGATTATTTGGGAGTTCTGAGTCAAAGCAATTATTGTCACTGGTGCCACTGAGTCCTCATCAGTGCCAGGTGTCCCCAAATGGGGACAGATTTGATCATTTATTGACCATTTATTGATCATTTATTGATCATCCCCTCCTGCTGATGCTGGTGGGTATTTCTCAGACCAGGGAGATGCTGATTAATTCCCAGGAAGGTGGCAGAGGGGTTCCCACAGGAATTACACACATCCCACATCCATTAAATCCCCAGCAGCATGGATATTGGGTGGAAAAAAAGAAAAAAAAATGGAATTTGTATTTAGGGAAGGAATTTATGGTTTTAAGTGTTCTAAACATGATCACTTTTTAAACTGCATTGGGGATTTATACAAAGTCATAGATTTTATTTAAAGCAGTTTTCAAATAACAATAAATACATAAATAATGCATTAAATAAATATATAAATAAACAAATCAGATGAAATCCTCATGCTGTGAGGACAGGAAATCTGTTGAATGCTCAAAGCCCACTCAGGACACGAACAGAATGTGACTCCTGGGCTCTCTTGTCCCTGGTGTGGTGCAAATCCAGCCCAGATTTCTGGAAATCAGCTGATTTCCAGCCAAGGCTGTTAAACAAAGGGAAAAGTTCATTATGCAGAGCACAGAGCTGGGATAAATTGCCTTCTGCCTGATTTGGAGAACGGGCTGGAATGTTGCACAAACACAGATTTCAGTGTGTGTGTCTAATATCCAGCTTTAATTGAACTCTGGGGATGCGGCACTCAAAGTTCTCCTTTACCCTGGCATTAAGTAGAAGGGAATGTAAAACCTCAGATATTTGCTATATTTGGGTGTTGTGAAATAAATTATCTATTCCTTCTCCAGGCAGGGGCTCAGAAATACACACACATGACCTCATATATATTTGTATATATTAATATCTATTTTCTAAAGCATGTACCATAAAGCAGAATTGTTTCCATTCTTTCCACAGTTAATTTCTGCAGAAGTTCCAGCAGTTTATTAAGAGCAAATAATGAAAGGTCTTGCATGGAAAAACTGGATTTCTAAACTGTGCAGTCCTTTCTTTGATGGAATTCAACGCTATTAATTTATATTACATTTATATTCATTTTACAATTATATCTGAAACAATTATCAGTGTTCAGTTCTCCTTCCTGTGGGTGGGTGTTTTGTTTTTGAAATTACTGATTTTACTAATGCTAAAATTATTTACTGTTAAAACTATTTGCTATTAAAATTGCAATTTTAAATTGACAGAAGTGTGTAGGTTTTCATTAAATTTTTTATTACATAGAAAAATTGATTTAAAAAATCTGTAATTTCAGGAATTTCTTCAGAGGAAAACAGATGGACTTAATATTTCAATTTGCAATAAAAAATACTAATTCAGCTCTCCAAGCTCCGAGCTATTAAGGTTATTCAGTTGACTTTACTTATTTTTCTTAATTTAGCCACATTGAAAATACATTAAGTGTGAAATCCAAGACATAATGGCATATGTTCGTAAGGTTTTACAAATTAAATCTGGTTTTACATTCTTGAAGTGCTGATCACTGCATTAACCTCTATTTTTTCCTTCACTGGATTCCCATTCAAGAAGGTTCTGGGGATCTTGGGGCATGAATTTCAAAAATTTTAATAAAAAGTGGATTGAAGACAAAATGGGGTTTAGTGGCCATGGTGGTTGAAGGTTGGTCTTGGTTATGGAGTTCTTTTCTTGCCTTGGAATTCTCTGATTCTCTGATTTATTCTGGGTTGGAGAACAAAGAGAGGGAAATTGGAACTTGTTGGTTTTGTGACAATTTTCCTCAGCCTACAAAGTGAATAACCACATCCATGGAAAGATCAGAATCAAGAAACATTTATTGCTGTAATTCCTTAAATTCTGTGATTTGCACAATTTATATTCCTGTAATTCCTTAAATTCTGTGATTTACACAATTTACATTGCTTTATTCCCTTACATTCCGTGATTTAAACAATTGCTGTAATCACACCTGTTTTTTTTTGTGCTTTCCCTTTGCCTGATAAGTGATTTGAAATGAGTATAATCTGGATTACAGCAAAGGCTCCAAATGAGAAATAATACTGTTTGTATCCCCTCACCAAGTGAATAATTTACATTAAAAAGCCTTTTGTGGCTCCTGGTAATGTTCCGACAGAATAATTATCTATTGAATTTCAAGGGGTAATGCAGCAAATTAATTGAATTCACTGAAAAGTGAAGTTTGACTTTCTCAGAATTCATTGATTTTACCACAAATTCTACCTTTTGTAAATGCAACAAAGCAAAGAAGCGAAATTAAAAAAAATAAAACAAGAACAATTTTTTGAGATGCAGTTGGAAAAGAGCACATCAATACACAATTATACATTATACACATTTCCAATTATTTTAGAACTGTCTCTAGGAGATGAATTTTCAGGACTGTGCTAGTTTAAAATTTTAAAAAAATTAAAAAAGTGGTTCACAAATACTTCAGTTCCAGAATAGCTGTTCAGTAAGAGCAGGGTAGGATGTCCTTTATGACACCCTGAATTCTCTTTAATTGCTTTTAGTCTGGGTGAAGCAGAAAGGAAAGGCAATAAAAGGACCAAGCTTTTCCTGTAAGCCTGACACACAATGATTTGCAATCTCCATTCCCCGCTGCACTCTGGAATGCTCAAGCTTTGTTTGTTTGAATTTAGTATTTATGATTATAAATTATCTGCTCATAACCAAAGTCATTTGCATAAGAAAATTATCTTCCATCAAGTGGGATTTTACTGCTTGTGTTTTAATACTGTAACAGCCTGTTAGTATGGAGATAATTAAAGGGATCCTGTAAACTCTAATTTAATCTGAAAGTTATCCTTAAAAAGAGAAAAAAGCTGGTATGGAATTTAGCACTTCCCTTAAATATTCTCATAAACTAAAGGGGGAAACGTCTTTGTGAATTTAAAACTGAATAAGCTAAAATAAAGAAAAATCACTAAACCAGGTAGTGCATCACCAACAACAGGAAAATACAGAATCATGGAATTGTTATGGTTGGGAAAGACCTGAGTCCATCTCCTCATGCTTTTGTTGATGGTGCCTCTCCACATGCACCCCATGGGGGAATGGGATTGACAAAAATCTGTGTCCTTTACACATTATTGATTGCAAAGATGCCTCAAGGTATGGTCCTGGATCAAGTCTTAATCCCTAATTTTTTTTCCCCCACTGGATGCCCTGCTGAGAGTGGGAATTTCACTTTAAAAAAAGCTGGAAAATGCTTCTTTTTTAATCCAGCTAGGAATTCCTTCCCAATCTCCCATTAAACCTCTTCTAGTTCAGCTCAGGGCATCCCCCCTTTTCCTGTCCCTCCATCCCTTGTCCCACATCCCTCTCCATCCTCGCAAGCCCCTGTAGGTGCCTCTGTTTCCTCATGTTCTTGCATTATCAATAATCGGCAGTATCAGAGCAGCACTGATGCACCCACATCTCTCCCAGGTGATTTCTGGAGCTCTCAGGGCAGAACAGTTTTCTCCTGCCCAGCAGCAGGGTGAACAAAGCAGTGAGAAATGTGGGAACCCTGCAGCGAGTCCAGCCTGTGATGTGTGAGCTGAGGCAGGATTGGCACTGAGATTTAAGGTCTGTAAATCCATTTCTGACTCTAAAACAACTTCCCACTTCTACCCTGTGCTTTTCATCCCTGGCTTAGGTACAAGAGCTGGTGCTGCAGTCTCTTGTCAGGGCAGGGCCATGAGGAGCAGTAAATGAGAAGCTCCTCAGGCTGGGTCACTGCAGAGATTTGTAGCTCTTGAAACAAGAACTGGAACTTCATAAAAATAAATTCTTTCCTTCCTTTTCTGTCTTCACAATCTTCTCTTGGCTTTTCAAAGTGGTCCCTGTGAATTATCAGGCATGACAGGTAATTCTCAGATTAATAATGTTAATAATCATTAATAATAAGCTATTAATAAGCCATAATGTTACAATTTCCAGGAAGTTTTTCCCACAGGCTGAGGTCAGAGTGTGGACTGGAATGTGTGCAGTGATCACTGCAGCAAATTCTTCTCTCATGGAAAGGGAGAAATAAATGAGAGACAGAAATGAAAGAAAGAAATGGAATAGAAAAGGGTTGATGGAGTGATAATTGAACAGGAATTTACTCCAGCATAATCATATTTGGTCAATACACTGCTTGTAAATAGAAAAACATTCTCCTATTTAATTTATTAGGCCACAGCAGAGTTGTCTCTCTGTGTTGAAGGAGCAAATTATGAACAGGGAGGAAAAGTGTAAAGATTAAAGCAGAGTAGCTGATACCAAAGAGAGATTAAATATTCCATTTTTCTATTATTATTCTACAGAAACATCTATTCAAGATGTTACAACCTTCCCTCTTGTTTTATTCTGACTGTAAATGCTTCAGAGGTGCACACCAATAACTCAGAGCAGAGGAATTCTGTGTGATTATCCTTTTTCAGGAGCTGCAAATTCCTGTCCTGAGATTCCCACCTCAATCAGCTCTGTGCACTGAGAGGAAAACCCAGCTCAACATTTTCATTTGTGACTTCAGGTTTCTGCAAATCTGAAACAACTCAAAGATGATATCAGAATATCAGAACCAGGGAATGATTTTGCTGAAGGTTGCAGGGTGGTTATTGATCAAACCAGAATTGCTCATTCATTCACATCTCAGGTGTTTGGGCTTTTTAACACTGACTAAATTTTTTGGAAATGTTCCTCAGTAATCAGAGAAAACCACAGAAATTTTGTTTGTTTGCTTGGTTGGTTGGTTGGTTTGCAGCCTTCTATTATATTATATTATATTATATTAGTTATATATTATATTATTTTTTTTTCTTCAATGTCTGTTTCTAACTTAAAATGTGATTACTTATGAATGAATAAAGAAATTTGCTGTCTATTTAGCATAAGTTTCCTAATAGTACAATCACAGAATCACAAAGTGGTTTGGGGTGGAACAGACCTTAAAGATTATCCCAAACCCCTGCAGGGACACCTCCCACTAGACCAGGGTGCTTCAAGCTCCATCTATTTATTTTCNNCTGCTCAGCCACAGGGATTAAAGATCCATAAGGAGTTCCCAAAAGTGCCTTCAGGAATGACTTCAGGATTATTTGTGAGTGCTGTGGGGTGGTGGAATTTAGTAAAGAAATTTAGTTCACCCTTTGAAAACTTCCTAAAAGTTCCAATTTCCCCCTTCACAGCAGAATGTGTTTCCTACAGATTTTGGGTTTACTCACTTGCATGCCTGGGAGCAGAATTTAACCTGGAAAAGTTTTCACTGTGTTATTTGCAGCTCTTCACGAGCTGGTCCATCCCAGCTTCAACCATCCTGGGACTCTGTGGGAATCCCAGGGGATATCAGTGGGATTTTATTGTTCACCTGAGACCTCACTGCCAGAAAAGTGCCCCAGAAACCATCAGGAGCTCGCACTGCCTGGCACTGCAAAGGATCTTCATTAAATGTAAAATTAATAAAAAAACCAAACAGAAAAAGAAACCTCTCAAAGTCCCATGGAAATGCATTTTTAATTTTTTTTTTAATGTGAACATTCAATCACATTTATCTATCAGAATCTGGCTTCACTGGATAATGATTCTTTGCTGATATTTTCTCTTCATCCCTGCATTCCAAAGGAGGTTTTTCCAACACCTCAGGTTTTCTAGGGTTTGCAAGTCTTAACTTTACTTTCCCCTTTCCCTAACACTTTGTCTCTCTGCTGAACTGAGCTCTTTTAACGTGTTACTGTCACCACAAAGCCCATTCACTATTTCCCAGCCTAAAACACTGTTCCCAATCATTCTTTCCCTCCCATCCTTGTGCTCTCACCAGAGCTCACTGCCTCCACCTTGCCATGATTTTATGATGGATGCATTTGCTGGGACTCTTTGTGTCATCTCACCATTGATCACTCCCCCCTCTCTTTACAATAGATGTGCCAATACCAATTAATCTTGAACCACTTGTTATTTTGTGACCTTTCCAAAGGCCACGTCTCATGATTTATTTGCTTCTGCTGGGTGCATTCAGAGATTGTTTGGCTGTGGGAGAATTCTGTGATTTTTTAAACTCATTTCCTGCGCTCCAAACGAACCCCCATCAAGCCATATTGACATCCTCACTCCGCTGGAGACTGGTAAATGTTATCTGGAGAACTGTTCTGTTTGATTTCCTCCCTTTAATTGCTCGAGGCAATTCCTTAAATTAAATCTAGAGAAGGAGGCTTGCAGGCACTGCAGAGGGAAGGGGATCCTGCTGGGGAGAGCTGCAGGGTGCAGGATGGAGCTGGGTGGGAGGAGGCAGATGCTGGGGATGGGAAGGTGGAAGAGAAGGAGCAGAACAGGAGAAGCTTGTGGATGTCTTCATGTGGAGAGAAGAGCTCTGTTTTTAAAAGGTAAGAATTTGTTGAGTTTTTTTTTTCTATTTTTTTCTCTGTCTAGTTTCGAGTAACTAATTTATTGCTTCCCCCTGTGTTTTAAAATTCACAGTTTAATAGTTTTATAACACTTTTTTTTTTCTTTTTTTTTTTCAAATAGGTGAAGTAACTGTAACATTTCAAAACTAAGTTGCACTTTTAAAATAATTTTTTAAGAAAAGGACCATTATTCCCTCTCCTGGGTAAGTACAGCTATTCATGATTTTATGTTAATCTATTTCTCCAGATTGTAATAATCATGTTCTTTTTCCATATAATTCAAATAGACTTCACTGGAGAGATCTTTGCCTGGAGGAGCTGGAGAGGGCAAATATTAATTTAAATTTTACTATTGGCAACTATTGCTATTTGACCCTCTCATAAGTTTTTTTCTGCCCCTTCTGTGGGATCTGGAGTCCATTTTTTTGACTGACTTGCAGAAAATTAAAGTTAAATGTCAACCCACCAGAGTATGGGTTTGAAAGTCAGAGTTTTCATTTCTTTCAGACCTCATATACTCATCTCAGTGTATGGCATATTGCTTTAAGAAACTCTTTTACAATTTATTTATGTAAAATGCTGGAATCAAATCTACTATTACATAGTAAGAAAATTACCACGGGCCATGGTTTGAAATCCTGTCTCAAAAGAAAAATTATAAATAAAAATCACTTATCTGTGAACATAACATTGATCAAATCCATACCAGGTGTGCATCTGTTGTATTCAATGAATGTCAAACCTCACACGGAATTTTTCAACCCCAAACCACAAGATTTTGCTGTTTGCACAGAAGAAAACTTCTGTAAAGGTTGCTTTGCTTCCTGGGATTTAGCCCAGATCAAAGAATTCCAGGTTCAGGCAGTGCCTCAGTGGCTGACAGCCAAGAGTCACCTGAGGAAAATGAAATGCACCCAGGCTGATAAATCCTTGCTGCTGGAGATGCCCATGAAGAGCTGATCTGTGCTTCCAGGCATCAAACCAGTCTGAGCTGAACCAGGAATTTCAGTCATTTCACAGATCCTTGCAGGTTTCTCCCCAGAAAGGTGGAGATTAAAAATACAGGTCCCTGTTTTGTTCCTGTTTATGGAAAAAATAACTGCTGGAATGAAGTTTGAAAAAAGAAAAAATATTAGAACAAAAAAGAAATGGTTATAACAGGGATGTTTGACCCTTTCCAGACCTTTCCACAGCTCTGTCCTACCTGGTGCTCATGGAGGGACCTTCAGAGGAGCTGCTGGGCTAAAGGGGAGATCTCAGAGAGAGCAGGAAAAACTCCTCTTTTCCCCTCTTTTCCCCTCTTTCCCCCCCCTCTTTCCCCTTCTTTTCCCCTCTTTTTTTCCCCCTCTTTTCCCCAGGGTGAAGCTGGGGCAGTTCTGTGCAACTGCAGTGCCTGGAAAGATCTCTCACAGTACTCATGACCCTCAGGTCATGCTTGGATCCCACCCAGGCTGTCCCAGGCTTCTCCTGATGTGGGCTGTGGACCCAAAAAATCCTGGACAAACCTGCTCCTGTCTCAGCTGGCAGAGGTGTCCAGCAGAGCACAGTTATGGCCTGGCTCAGCAGAGGCAGCTCATCTGTGTCACCTCTTTGGCATCTCAGGAAATCATGAATTTAAGGCTCTACAAGGACAGGAACCTGTTTCAGCTCTGGGTTTCTTTATTCCCAGTTAAAATTCCCCTGACAAGTGCAATTAAGGAGTCAGAGACATGCACCTCTGCAGGCAGGTGTGATTTCTGATCAGTGCTGCCCTTCCAATACACCAATCAACCCAATCCAATCCAACTTAATCCAATCCAACTTAATCCAACCCAACCCAATCCAATCCAATCCAACCCAATCCAACCCAACCCAATCCAACCCAATCCAATCCAATCCAATCCAACTTAATCCAATCCAACCCAATCCAATCCAATCCAATCCAACCCAATCCAATCCAATCCAACCAACCCAACCCAATCCAACCCGACCCAATCCAATCCAATCCAATCCATTCCAATCCATTCCAATCCAGTCATGAGGTTCTCAGGACTCAGGAACGTGGCCCTGCAGCCTTTGCTGAATTTGCTAATTCATCCTGCATTAGCAGCTCATTTCTGCTTTTGGTGCTTCAGTCCTGTTCATATCACTCCACAGCATCCCCTTGCTCTTTTGGCAATGAGCCCAGGCTCTGGGGAAAAAAAAATTCTTAAATTTCCCAGCCCTTCAATACACAAGTTAAAAAACTTCCAAACTATTGCTGTCATTTTAAAAGGAGAAGAGTTTCCACCTTTCTGAAAACAGTGGTGCAAGAAAGACAGTTCTGTACTCCTATGGTGTTTGACATTTTCTGTGCAGCAGATATTGACTCCAACACTCCCTTGACAGAGCACAAAAATTCATTTTGTGAATTGTATTGACAGCCTAAGTAGGTTCTTTCTTCTCCCTTGAATAAGCTTCTCTAACTTATTAACTCAGCCTTGAGGGGTTGGAATATTTACATCCAAAACTGAGATTTGTTTACAGCCCAACATGTATTTTGATATTCAGGAGTCATGGGATGAAAGTTGCAGTGAAATCAAACTGCTGTAAAACTTCCCAGAGCTCCCCAGCGATGAGGAGATGTCCTTGTACAACAGGCCCTACATCATCATGGATATTCAGCTCCAGGCACACTCTAAAGTGACAATTTCCTCATTTGTCATGAATTTCAATCCCCAGAACAAGCCTGCCTTGTGATGCTACGGTAAAAAAATGGGAATTGTAGAAACTCGCTTCAGGTAATTTTAACCTGGTGCAAAAGGAATTTTGATTTAATTGAAATAAACCCCATGATTTTGTACCAGAAAATTCACCAATACTGCAAACACCCCCCACAACCAAGCCTCAAATTTTGATGACAAGCAGAAAAAACAAGTCTCCAGAATTATTATTTAATGAATCATAATTTGATTAAAACTTTTCTATCCTACCTTTA
>PYHW01009930.1:256572-275836 GCA_013186435.1 Turdus rufiventris | reverse complement strand
TAAACTGGAGTTACTCCTGGTTTACACAGCCCAGGGATGGAATCCTTGTTCTCAGCCTCCCATTTACAGTCCTTTAACTTCCATGGATATGAAAGGCAGAAGACAGAAAGGCAGAAGACAGAAAATCCTCCAGAGAACTGACAGACGATTGTGAGAATAACCTGTCATTCCTAATCTTGCTTTTAAAGTGTTTCTTGAATGCTTCAGGTCCNAAAGTTATTAATATGACTTTCTGCTTGTCAGAGCTCCCCAAGGACAAGCTTTCAGGATTAGATATCCAAGATAGGCATCCCTAATCCATTTGGCATCAGCTGGGGCTGCATTTGCACATTTGCAGGAGTTAGAACCAGTAGGATGCTGGATGCTGATGCCTAATTCCAAATATTGCAGCAAATGGTTCTGGGAAATATCTGAGTTCTCAAAAATCACATAAACACAAACTTAACCTCGGAGAAAAGGTTCCTCTGAAAGCCAGAGAATGAGGGAATTGCTCAGGGACTGCCTGAGGTCAGAGCTGGTCTGGAAATTTAGAAGCAGATGATGTGGATTAGGTAAATCTCAGCCTTGAGAATGGTCAGTGAGCTGCTATTTTAGCTACAAATTATAATTTTTATCACCAATATGTTTGGAGATCTAAAATAAAGATGAGTAGGAAATACCCTGCCAGGAGAAACACTGGCAGGCAGAACAACTTCTTTCAGTAAAAGTGTCCCAGAAACAAGCTTCACCTCCACTTCCACTGATATCTCAGTTTGATCAGCTTGCAATTTGCATTCTTCTTTAAAAAAATCTTTAATTCAGTCCTCTCATAACATTTCTCACACCGTTGACTCAGATGCCCTCTCTCACTGACATGCAGCAAAGCTTTGCTCCTAAGAAACAGAATAATTAAAAATAATGTGGAATTCTAATAAATCTATGTGTGGGATCCTCAGTTTCTGACTTGGTGAAGCTGATGCAAAACTTCCCTCAGGTCTGCAAGGTATTAATTCCCTTTGAGTCATTCTCTAAGCCTTTTGTTAGAGCTCCTCTTCTGTACCTGCTTCTTTGAGAAAAGCCATTTCCCTGCAGAATAAAGAATTTCCAAATGAGAAGAGATATGAATCTTTGAGGAACCAAGTGACTACCACAAGAAAAGAAGATAATGGGATCTATTTTATCTGGATTGAGAAGCATCTGCCAAGTACATCTCAGAGGAGCTGTCTGTTAAGAAGAGTTTAGAATAGATTGTTTACCCCATTAAATATCAGCAGAAACTCTGCTTTTGCATTGATTTCCTCTATCTTTACTCTCAGCTGGGAAAGCACAAAAAGATTTTTGAGAGAAACAAGAAAATATTATGGAGTTGTGTAACAACGAGAGGAAAAATTAGACATGGATTATATTGCATCAAATTCTTTGCTGTCCTGTGTTTATATCTCCTGGACACAGTGTCTAAAATTAAAGAGAAATATTAGGGTCTGGATACAAACCCTGCTACTACTTCTGGGATTTCTTCTCTCAGTAAGTTTGAAATCCAGCCCATGAATAAAGCCCATGGCTTTATCCAAGGAGAGAAACCCAGACTTCATTTTGGATTTGGGTGGGGTTTTTATTTCTTTTATTTCTTTGGCTTTGTCCAAGGAGAGAAATACAAACCCAGACTTCATTTCGGGCTTTGGTGGGATTTGAATTTTGTTTATTTGGGTTTGTTGTGGGGTTTTTGGTTAATAGCCTGGATCCCCAGTCTTTCAAAAATGTGAAAATCTATTGTGGGACACATCAATCAAACTAATCACAAGCTTAATCACCTTGATAAACTGAGGCCTCAGATGATAGCAGGAACTCCTGAGAGCGTGTGAGAAGAAATTAAAGCATTCCAAAGAGCAATATCCTGGTGTTAGCCTGACATCTGCATGGAAAATACTGATGCGAGCCTGGCAAAAGAATCTGTGTTTCTTCCAGTTTAATTTCTTCATTAGAGTTTTAATTTATTGCAATTCAAAGGGTTTAACTGTTTTCTTTTCTTGAAGAACCTTTTTAAAAGTTCACAGAAGCACTAGAGAATGAAAGCAGGTTGGTAGGTGCTATAGCATACATTATCTCAAAGATATTATTTTAGCATGAAGAGCTTTTAAAACTTAATCAGCTCACCAGCACGCATTCCTAATTGATCTCTTTCTCTAGGACTGCTACATTTTCTTGACCTTTTAATAACTGATGGCTTTAGAGAAAAGATTGTTCACAGAGCTTCTTAAAAGTCAAAAGAGGAGTTGAGGTGTATTTGCAAGACATACCTGAAGCAAGTTGTGGCCCTGGGAAGTTCTGATTTCCTTGTTCTTGCCATGTGAACTCCTGCAGGACCAGGAGATGGAGACTGGGACCAGCTGGATTTTGCTGAGATTGAGTAACCTCTCTTGGGACGCATCAGTCACCTACTGACCCCTCTACACATGAGTCCATGACTCTAAATTCTTTTAAAGAGAAAATAAATGCTGTGTCTATTCTGAGTTCAGATATCCGCGGCTGCTAAACAGGAAAAAATAAATGGTGAACTGTTTTTCCTGCCCATCAACATCTCAGGGTGCCCAGAGCAGCTGTGGCTGTTCCTGGATCCCTGGCAGTGCCCAAGGCCAGGCTGGATGGGTTTGGAGCAGCCTGGGATGGTGGAAGGTGTCCCTGCCCATGGGATGATCTTTAATGTCCCTTCCAACCCAAACCATCCTGGATCTATGATTCAACATCCCACCCAACCTGGAAAAACCTGCCTGTCCTCTCAAAGCTTCTCCCCTCTATTTCCTGTGAGGATTTTGGATTGCTGGGACATTGACCACACACAATGAATTCATTCTGCTGTTGAAATACGCTCACAATGCTGGAGTCATTTATTTTGACAACACAGCCATCACAAAGCAACAGGGCGTGTAAATTCCCTGCTCCAAGGGCAGCTGGGATTGAATGTTTGACTTCCCCTCTGGAAATGGAGCTGAATAAAACACCCAAAATGTGACAGTTTTATCAGCTTAAGTAAAGAAATGGTTCCAGGAGTACTGAGAACTCAATGAGAGCTTTTAGGATGAGCCTTTTAGAAACTGCTGAACAAATTAAGTCAATAAACATAGTTCATTAATAAATTGTTTGGTTCACTTTGCCCAAGCACCCTACCTATGTGGGTTTTGTGTACTCAAAACCCAACAAGAAAAATCATTCCATTTCCATCCCTAGTTTCCAGTTCCTTGGTGTACACAATCCTCTGGGATGGGTTTGGGTAAAGAGATTCAAATTCAGATTCATGGTGCAGAGTAAAACTCTGATTTTTTAGAGATTCACTAAAACTTTGGGGGATTTATGGTAGTAAGGAAAAAATGAGACCTTCATCCAAAAAACTTAGCTGCTTAGATCTCAGGAGGTGAGTGGTTTGTCCATGAAACTCCCACACAAATTCCCCTTCTCCCTGATGGATTTCAGGTCCCTTCACTCTGCAAAGCTCTGCCAGTTGGTATCTGAAAGAGAGAGTCAGATTCTGGTATCTAAAAGACAGAATCAGATTCATCAACTACTCCACTTGAAAAAAACCCTGTTAACTTGTTGAGGAGCCTTCAAAAATGAAGTTCAGAAGTTTTAAAAGCCAAATTTTTCCAAACCCCAGTGTATAAAAGGCCTTAGGCATTAAAGACATGGCAATGGTTCCACCAAAGCTGGGTTGTGTTTTCTCCTACATCAAATAGCATGGCTAATTATTTCATTTGAAAAGCACTTCCTTTTGATGAGATTTCCTCAGAACAAAAGTTTCCTTAAAGTACCATAATTTGTATACATAATACATCTTAGGAGGAACGTCAGCTCACAAAGTGATGGAGTCAACTCCAGCCTCACCCACTCATTATGCAGGAGCAGAGGGTGGGAGATGCTGAGAAATGAAACAGAATTGGAAATCACTCCCCAGCTCTGCCCCAGATTTGCGCTCCACAACACAAAATCCCTTCCTGGTGCATTGTGTGGTGTCCACTTTGATTCTTCCCTCTTTAAAGGCACAAAATCTCTTCCTTCCATTGAAGTCCAGGGCGAAACTTCTGCTGGTTCAGTGGGAGAACAAAGCCCACAATTCTCCCCACGCACACACACTGGGATTATTTGCCATATTGGCAGTTCAAAAGCATTGCTCAGAAGACAGACTATTCAGATTTTTTGAAGTGAAAAGTTTTCAAGAGAGTTCATTCATGAATTATATAACTGAGGAAATTGTCTAAGGAAAGCTAATTTTGCATTGCTAAAGAATTTTAATTCATTTTCATTTTTTTTGGAAGTGGCCAAATGTTCATGAGTTTGTATGAATTTATTTTTAGCTCTTTGTTTCCTTCTGACCTGTCTAACCACTGGTCTGGTAAAGATTTGCAGCATTTTTCATGTCACAAAAAAGAAAAGACAATTGCTTCTCAAATTTACGTGCTGGTAGCAAGGAAATGCTTAAAGAGTTTTCAGTTTTGTCATGAAGTTCTTGTGTGGAATTCTGTGGAAATCTGTGCTTTTAAAACCAGGCTGCTTTCATTTGAATAATTTTAAATATCTGTGTGTGTAATTTCCTTTTAAATCTCTGTACATCACACTCAGCTGGTGACAACAACGATTTGCTCAATTTTTCTGATTCAGGTGCCAGCCATGCCACACCTCAGACCACAGAAAAAGGAAAAGGATGGAATTTCTCCTGGAGTTAACTCATTGATGTTGCATATATAATTCTTACTCACTGTTTTTTTGGGTTTTTTTTTATTATTCAGAAGTTTCCCATTTGTTTAATATTTATACTTGATCAATCTCTGACATCTTAGACCATAACTTGGCAGACATGAGCTGTCTCTCTCCCCTCAAACACCATCTCTAATCTTTCATTATTCAGGCCCATAAAAAATAAATGTTAGGATTGCAGAGTAAATAATTTGTGACTATAAAAATAAATAAATAAATAACTGCTTTCAGCAATCTTGCCTCTAATCAAAAAATCCATTTTAGTCAAAGTAGGGTTGATTAAATTCATTTAACACAAAAGGGCAGATGCTCGAAGGATTTGATACTGTTCACACAGAAACGACTTGAATATTGCAAGTAATAATTGGATAAAGAAACTTTAGGTGTTCTACACTTCTGAAAGGTCATTAAGAGAGGAGTAATGCAGAGGCAGTGGGCAGGTCACATCCTGACCCTTGAGGGGAATCAGGCTCCAGAAACAATTCCTCTTTTCCTTTGCATGACCACGGGGCACAAATTCACCTTTGCTGCAGGACAAATTCCCCTCTCTGTGCTATCAACAAACAGCAAGGTAAAGAATAGAAAAAAAATTGTTTTTCCAGTTGGGTTTGGTTTGAAGGAAAAGGGATTTTTTTTTTCTTTCCTTTTTAATTCAGCTCTGTTGCTTTATCCCATTTTAACTTTTCCCTGCTAAGATTTATCTCACTGAAGAAATTTGAAGCTTACCTTTCTTTTGATTATTCAGATATTCAAAGGAATTAAATATCTGAACAGTCATGCTATGGAAAAAAATCCATTTGCTGGTGTAAATTTGTATGATTCAGAGCAAGTATTACTTTTTTTTAAACTGACTTCTTTTCTGATAACTGTAGTCAGAAAATGACATAAATTTCATTTACAAACATCAATCTAAATTTTAAACTTTCATTCTGAATGAAAATCTACAAAACTGGAAATTTCAGGTTGAATCTGCTGAAAGAGACTCACTAAATGCAGAAAGGGATGAATAACGACCTGGTAACTTTTATAAAGATCTTTGCAGGATAAGACCGTGGTCAGAAAATATATATGATTATAACAGTGCATGATTGCCTGGACTTCTGCAAACCTTGGTGCTAAATTACTTCCTGGTGAGTTTTTTCTAAAAACCACTTGTGTTCATACATGGCCTGAATATTTTTCCACCTGCTAGTCTTGTATGTTTTACCTATAAGTTATGTTTGCTATCTTTATATTGACTCTGATAAGCCAAATTACTGTAAATGAAGAAAAATTAGAAGCTGATTAAGTTCAGCACATTAACAGTTTAAAAGAGATAAAGGAAGAATGGAAATTAATTCAAAGCAGTGCACATTTTCTTGTTTATTAATAAAAGACCTTATTTTTCTAAGTGAGCATCTGGCTTTTGCAAAGAAAAATGTCAGATGAAGCAAATGAGGGAGGGGTTGAGTGTGATCTTTGTCACTTAACCACACAGAGCAGGTGCTCGGGCTCTGTTTTGATATTCTTGATTTTAGCACCCACCTGCAGGTTTTGTCAGATGGTTCATTGTGTACATTTGGGGTACTTCCCTTTGTTTTTCACCTTCTCCTCACGGTTGGAAATGTGTTTCTGGTAGGAGCAGCTTGTAAGTAAAGAAAAGAGCAGCCCAAGAGATCTTTGAGGAGCCACTGGGTGCTTTGTGACAGATGTCAAACATATCAATGACAGCTAAAGAGAAAATCTGTGCTCTGACAACAGCAACAAGCCAAGGCTTAGCAGATTACCTGCAACAGCTTAATTTTAAAACTATTTTGTAGCAGTTTTATTTTCACAGTGTGGGGATGGATGTAACTCTGGAGGAGAAGGAAAAAATCTCCATCCAAGTCCCCATTTTCTGCTGGAAGCTCATCAACAGGCAGCAGCAGTTGTTAATGTGACTCGTGCATCCGTGTGACACCAGGTTCAATTTATTGTAATGCAGTTAGAAATATTTTACTGAACAGAATTTTAAAAATGTAATTGCGTGACAGAAAGCAAATTTAATCACCAGCAGCAGCAGCTCAAGAACCCTTTGCAGTTTCAAACAGAGCAATGAGACAGAAAAGGCTGTCAATTTGATCTGTATTAACATAAGAATTTATAATGGGACTCACACTCCTGAGTGTTTCCTTGAATTAGCAGGTTTCCCAAAGCATCCAGTACCTGGCTGAAATAAAAGTAGGTTCTGCAAAGAAGTTTAAAATAAAGTGTTGAAAAGTCTTTTCAACAACAAAAAAGGAGAAGTTTTAATGCACTGTTCCCTTTGTGGTGCCTGTGCTTGGGAGTAGATTCAGCCCCTCCTTGATTTCCACAGAATTCCAGCTTTGCTCTTTCGAAATATAATCCTGCTTGCATTCCAGTGGCCTGCAGAGACACCTCTGGGACATGAGGAAGATGATAAAACTCTTTGTGGGGGTGTCACCTCTCAGATTTTGGGATGTGCTGCTGCCTGGACTCACCTGGTGCTGCCCTGAGCAGGCAGAAGAGCATCTCATTATTTTCCATTAATTGCTCAGTTTAGTCTGGGGCTGTTTTTTGTACAATCAGAGAGGCAGAAAGAAGCCAGAATATAAAGACAATTCCCTGAAAGTGTTCCAGGCCAGGCTGGACGGGGCTTGGAGCAGCCTGGGACAGTGGGAGGCGTCCCTGCCATGGCAGGGGTGGGATGGGATGAAATTTTGGGTCCATTCCAACCCAAACCATCCCACTACCCTGGCATTTTGTGATCTTGGCTTTATAAAAACACCTGGTGCCTCTTCTCATCCAGCTCTGCTTAAGTCCCGTTTGCACAGCTCAGCTCACTCTTCGGATATATTTTAAAGCAGACAAAGCAAGGATTTTTTCAGTTCTCTTCTTCCCAAGCAATTTAATCTTGTTTACATGAGAGCCATTTGAATTTACAGACAAATAAACATCGAAAGAAGATTCATAAGACTCTTGCAAGTTCCATTGATGCCAAATTTCAACAACAAAATTTGGAATAACATTCAGTGTAGAATGAATGCTGGTATTCTCATGCAAATTTCAAGCTGATTAGCATTGGTGGTTTTAATAATATTAATGGAAAGTATATTAAATAAAGTGGTGTTGTTATCTGTGTTCTGTGTAGAAGTTCCCTAGTTTTGATTGTAATTTTATGTAAATTCACAATGTTATCAGATTCCCCCACATCAGACATTTGGGCAGATCCTCTCCCTGCTCCTGCAATATTTTCCAGCACTATTTCTGAAAGAACCAGCCTCAAAAAATGCCTCCCTGGAACAGATTCTGTACAAAAGCAGTCTCAATTCAAGGGGAATATTTTATAATTAATTTGTCTTTAACTTTTGCTTGAGGTAAATGTTTCAAAACACTGAGGAGCAAGTTGCATGATTTATCTTGTGTTTCTGGGATATTCAATATAAAATTTTAAGAGAAAACATTCTTTACTAGTGAAGTACAGTTTGGAATCATCTGCTTTTTATCATTTTTATCCCTTTTTATCACCTTGATCAATTTTCTCATTAAACAACAAACATAAGAATGAATTTGATTTCAAGTCCTGACATAAAAATGGTCAATGACTGACAGCCTTAATACCTCCATTGCAAAATAAACATTCTGGGTTATTTATCTTTTTTTTTTTTTTTGCATATAGGAAGAAATTAATCACTGCATGGAGAACAGAAAATGTCCAAGTTTCACCCTTGAGCTCTGAGTAACAAATAGTTTTAACCAGATTAATAATAACTGTGAGTCATTTAATCACAGGTGGGTTGTTAAACTCAGCCTGGTTATGACTCAGTTTAGGCCTGGTTCATGATTTACCCTGCAAGGAAAACACCAACCAGGCAGAGCAGTGAAAGGAGAGAACTTCTGCTCATTCTGCTCTGTTCTATCTTTTAATAACAAAAACCTTCTACTTTAATCAAAGCAAAACTTGTCCATGATTCCAGAGTCAGTCAATCGCAGCCTAAATGGGGAAAACATCAGGAGTGTGACTCAATTAAATATTTAAATTAAATATTTTTGGGAGACAGTCTGAAAAATGGGAGGGGCAATAATCAGATTTATATTTGAAAATGAAAACAATGGCAAAAATTACAAATCACTTTATATGTAAAGCAAATATCAACAATGAATCAACCAGGTGAATGAGAGGTGATGGGCAGGGGAGAAATTAACAGAGACAAAACTTTATTAATTCAAGTTTCTAGGCATTTAAGTAGCTTTGTTAAGTAGATTGGAAAATGAATTAAAACCTGCAAACAGTCATGACATGTAACTGCATTCAAACTGAAAACAGGGTGAGTGAATCAGACGTTCTGGGGAAAAAAAGAAGAGGCAAAAGTTCAATATTAAACATGCAAAAATCAAGTAGAAAATTAATATTTTTCAGCCTCATGAGTATTTCCTTCAGAGATCTCTTTTGTAACTTCTCTCAGTCTCTATCTGATGGCTTCATCACAAAAGAATAATCTTCCCCTTTTCTTACTTTTCTGCTTCATTTACTGATCATCTCCAACAATGCAAGCTGTGGAAAAACTGAACATGGAACTGAAAGTTTGAACATTCTGGGGAAAATGTTCAGAGCAGGAGTGGCACATTTGTTCTGGAAATTAAAATTCTGCCTTGCACACAGCCCCACAGGCACTTTTGTCTTAGATTTAACAGTTTTGAACGGGGGATTTTCGTCATCTGCTGTCCCAAAATATTTCATGTATTTAATGTAGATTGTCTAAATACAGAGTCTGTTACATTAAAAGGTGCCAGAGATAGAGGAAAGTTTGTATGACAGTTAATTCACATATGACCAGAATTGCATGCAGTGCATATATGTAAATATATTGTATTAACATAATATAATTTATTATATTTTAAAATAAATACTTGTTATAAATTATTAAATTATTTATCTTATGATATGTCCAATATTGGATTATATTGGATTATATTGGATTATTGCATTATAGTGTGAAATTAGAAAATATAAATATAAATGTAAATGTAAATATAAATATAAATATAAAAATAAATGTAAATGTAAAAATAAAAATAAAAATAAAAATAAATATAAATATAAATATAAATATAAATATAAATATAAATATAAATATAATATTAATGCAAATATAAATGCAAATATAAATGTAAATATAAATGTAAATATAAATAATATAAGTATAAATGTATATGTATATATATATATAATAAAATCCATAGTGTAGAATATCACACTTTTAAAGAAAATAAAATATTTACATTAATAGTTCCCTCCTCAGGAATATATTCCCTATATTCCATATTTTAGAAAGGCTTGGGGGAGTTTTATACCACAGACCATGTTGAAACTGAAGGAATATTTATTTCCTTTGATCTCCTGATACTCACATGCACAATTGGCTGAAAAATAAAGTTTACAGTACATTTTTTTCTTCTTAGGGATGATTCTTTAAACTCTATTTCTAGGAATGGATTGGCCCAACCCGGTTTTGAACAATTTTAATTAATTCTAGGAAGAAGACAAAATCTGTTCTGGAAAGCCAAATTGCCTGGGAAGGCAGTTCCAAAAGCCTGGAAAAATCCAGAGCGTGAATATCAAGTTTATTTTGCATTCTAAGTGATATAATTTTGTGTGAGTCTGATGGGAAACACTGATGACCCAATTCTGCTCAATTTTTCTGACAAATCAGCCCATTGCAGCCAGCAGGACCATTCCACTCCAGCAGAGAAATTCTGGCTCTGAGGAAGTGGGAAAGAAAAGGCTCCAGGAATAAACTGATTTAAAAAGTAGTCAGTGAGAGGCCAGGAGAAGTGGGCCAGAGAAATCCCTTATTTTCAGCTAGAAATGTGCCAGACCCTGAGCTCAGAGCTCTGGGAATTCTCTCGCCACACATGCTTAAAAAAACGTTCTGCATTTTTCACCAAACCTTAATTTATTTATGGCTGAGCTCAACACCAGATTCCCTTTCCCCAAGTTTGTTCCACTGAACAGTCCCATGCAGGTATAGAAAGAAAAATTAAAGAAAAATAAAAAATTTAAATGTTTAAATGTTTATTTTAATGATCATTATTTTACATGTTAATGTTTAAAGTTCTAGGAGATATAGCCATGAAGAAATGGACAGACACTGCTATGGGTGCTTGATGAAGGAGCTGGAAATGAAATTAATTTGAAAATTAAATTAATCTGGAAAAAGATATACAGTGGGAGCTGCTGGAGAACAGAGCTGCTTCCCTCCCTCTGTTGTTTTCCTCTCTGAATATTTTTCCTTTGGGTTGTTCACACATTCAGCAAATACTACAAGCTTCAAGAAGCTTTGGTGCAGAAGGATTTTCTTTTCTGAGCTTAGAAACCCAAGGATACATTCAATTTTTTAAATTCTTTTTTTTTCTTTTTTTAATAAGCCTATTTTCTTTGGAGGTTAGTTGGGTTTCCTAAAAGGATATGAACCCCTGTTTGGTTTAATATCGATAAGTAGTTTTATAGGACAGAATTAAATACCAGGATGGCTGCTCAGAGTTTGAGAGGAAAAAGAAGGCAGTGTAGTACATCCTTTTGGACATGGGGAAACCTTCTGGGAAAGCCTGGGAAATGAAAACCATTGATCCCATTTGTCTGTGATTAATAGGCCAGTGAGGAGCTGCTGGTTTGGGCTGACTTTCTGACCATTGGGACAATATTTTCCATCGAAGATGAACATTTAGCCACAGGCTGAAGTCTCCCAGTGCATTTCCTGATGTTCTGTAGACAAGCACTTTATTTCTGAGCCAAAGATCAATTGAACTTTAATAACAGCAATGGCTGATTTGAATCTCATTCTTACAATTGCATTTGCATTTGGATTGGCATTGGGAAATTCAATTGCATTTCTTTCAGTGGCCTGCCAGGAAAAAAAATCTATGGGTTACAAATGTGGCAAAAAAAATCCAGTGTGAATAATTCACTTGGTGAGCCTGGAGGCTGCTCCTCAACTGGAACCATCACGAGTAGAATGTAATTTCCCTGCAAGTATTCACATCAGGCTGAACTTTGGTGAGTTGTTTTCCTTTGTGGATTAACTGTCAGCAATTAACTGCATGCCTGATCCTGGATATTTAGAGTTTGAGGGGTGTTAATTTGTGGTGAAAGGCTGTTGCTGAGTGATTCTTTCTGTGCAGGTCTCACAGGGATGGGCTGGAAGATGGTGTCAAGAGGAGAAAAGTTTATTAAAGAAATCCAGGACTTCGTGAGTTAGGAAGATTTTTTTTTTTTTTCATCTGCTATCCCCAATATTCTTTCAGAATAGCAAAAGTAAAATGCTGCTCTGACAATATTTACTTGTAGCAGTGTGGTTGTGCTGAAATCACACACCTCCCTTGGCACCTGCTGCTGTGGTCAGGCTTTGCTCAGTGCTAACAGAAACAGTCACCAGAGTCATTACATTATATTTTATTATCCAGGGCTAACATTTAAAATTCTATGCCAAAAATAATTCAGTTTTATCTTTCACTCAGGATTCAGTTGAATTCTGGTCAACCTGTGCCCAACTGAATTCTCTGCTGATGGCACAGATCAGGTTTACCAGGCACTGTGAAATAAATGGTGCCTTTTAAAAGCTTTGATGCTGTTGTTTACATCTCTTCTGTTCCCTGGCTGGAGATTGCATACATGTTTTCCTTCTTGTCTGGACTTCCTCTGGTTCTACTCTGCTATTGCTTTCTTTGTGGCTGCAAATCTCGGTGAAATTACTGAAAATGTTCTAGAAAGGGAAATGCTGGGGAACAAGAGTCACAGTTTCTGGAGTGAAGGCTCTGCTGCAGAACAGTTGTGATCTCTGTCCTGAGCTGCTCCATCCTTCTCCTGGCGAGTTTGGCTTCTTCTCTTTGCTTTTCCTGACTCACAGAGCCTTTGATGAAGTGTGGAGACAGCAAAGGAGGGAAGGCACAGAGCAACCATCACAGCTGTGCTTTACATGGGATGAAATCCAAGTTCTTCCTGAGGAAATGTCCTGAGCAGAGCAGGAGGGGCAGGAGCAGCAATCCACAACATCCCACACACAGACAGAGTGGGGAAAGGCTTCCTGGGATCCTCCAGCTGCTGAGAAACCAGAGAGCATTCCTCTGGGTACATCAACCCTTTGTCAGCTCCTTTGTAGCTCATTTAACCAAGTTCTATTATGGTTTATCCCAGCCCAATAGCAAGGTAACAATGGGATTGGATTTCTTGGCCTGAAGAATCTCCAAACTCCTAGAAAATAACATAATATTTTTATATAAGAATAATATGTAAGCAAATGTAATAATACATAATTATACGTGATTCTGTATAAAAATAAATGTAAATTTAGTATTTTGCTAAATCTTTTACTTTAAAGTTATAAATGTATAATAAATACTATTGAATATCTATCTATATCTATATCTATATCTATCTATGTGTATCTCTCTATATCTATCTATATCTATATTTATATCATCTATCTATATCTATATCATCTCTCTATAAATATGTAGATATATAGATATATAGATGATATATAGATAGATCTCCAGATAGGAAAAAAAAAATTCAAAGAAATTTCTTCTAAACTGAAAACCCAAAAGAAAATGTCTGTAGGGCAAAGCTGCACTATCCTGGCTGCAGAAAGAAAGGTAGGCTGGAATATTTATAAATTCCTCACAGACACCACATAACAGTTACTCTGCAGAGACCAAGGGCTAAATGGGGAAAGGTGAAAAGAGATGGAAGACACTTTAATTGAATGTAGGTCTGTCAAAATTCTTCCTCAAATGTTGGATGAAAAATGACTGCCTAAACCTCTTAATTAATCAGTTCTGGAACAAAAAAATAGCATGTCAGGCACAATTTCAGTTTTTGTAGCGCTTGATGGGCTTGAGTTAATTGTAAATTTATTGCCCAAATAAACCTGAAAGGGAGATGACCTGGAAATATTCCAAGTGTAGGAAACAGGAGGTGACAATTAAAGTCCTCTTAATGCAGGTCTGTGTTTCCTGGGGATGTACAACACCCATTGAAGCAACACTGATCACAGAAGGAAAATATAAACCACAAAACACCTTCAGACTGCATTAACACCGTGCACCGGATCAAAGGGTTTCTGGGAGTGAATTCCTTGCTTTTGATGAAGTTCCACCACAGACAGGTGTGTTTAATTTCCAAGGCAAGTATTGAGCTGGAGAAGGGTGTTTAAGCTCGTAATTGGCACACCAATGTATGGCAGAGAAGTAAATATGTTATTAATTAGGAGCCAAATATTGACACTCAGTGAGATTAAATTATATCAAAACATTCAATGTAACTTGCTTAATGCACTATTAAGTATCCAAATATTGTGTGTATGGAATTGTAATTATATGCTTGGATTCTGTACTGATTATGTGGCAAGAGAAAAGAAGATTTTTTTTCCCAAACACTTGAGGTTGACCTGTCTTTATCCTGGCTGGAGTCAATGAGAAATAGAACTGAGCAGGATTTTGTTTTGTCCTGGTCAATATGGCTCATGACAGGAATTTTTACAGCACATCCTGAAAATGTAACCCCACCAAAAGAAACCTCTGGCAAAGGTAGAAAGGCAGATTGTAATTTTTCACACAAGATCCAGACCTTCACAACAAGGGACACGAGATTTTTGCAGCACCCTGAGGACTTCAGCAATGCTCAAAAGCTGAGAAAACAGGAGGGAATATGAATTATTGGTGCATGTCATTGGTTTCCCTGGTTCACATGGTTTTTTCCAGAATTATTCCAACTTCAGAACCACCAGCACTAGCAGAATGTATTGATTTCAATCCCTAGCTCAGCTTGAGATTCATGAAAAGCTGAAAAATATGTGTGGGGTTGTTAAATTTTTATTTTTAAATGCAAATGCTTTAATATGCAGAAGAACAACCCTGGATTTTGACATATGGGTTTTTCTTTTGTGCTTTCGGAGGATTGTTCTGCTGTGTTCGGTTTGTTTCTGTTTGTTTTGTGTTTGTTTTGCTTTGTTTTGTTCATTTGTTTTTCGTTGCGTGGTTGGGGGTTTTGTGTGTGGGGGGGTTGTTTATGTTGCTTTCTTTTGGCTTTTTTGGTTTGTTTTTCCTGGGAAACACTAATGAGATAGTTTAAAGTTGTTTGGGTTTTTTTTTCAGGGTTCTCAAACTTTGGCTCTTGTTCAGGGTATAATCTGCTCCCAGCAGCTGAAAAGCAGTGCCATTAGGGCATAAATATGTCTGGGTTGTTAGGATAATCACATTAGTGACTCAAGTTCTACCCATGGAGCTGCAGTAACAAAAAAAACCTTGTAATTTAAACACATTTTTATAGTGATAACTGTTATGGTGGATACCAAAGCAACGCTGTGTTAAAATCTCTTTCTGTGCCATTATCATAGCCACAGGTCTGTGCAAATATGGGCCTTGAAATACCTTTTAATAACTACTTTAAAATACTTCCACTTACAGATGATGATTACGCACATAAAATAAATAATTGGTCGTGCATGCATGGGAAGATGAAAATAATTAGGATAAATAAAATAACTTACACAACAAGGGTAGACATAAGATTATGGCAGGTCCATTAAAGTCTGTGAATATCTGCCCATTGACTTCAATTAGCTCTGAATTAGGCACTTAACCAGCAGGAAGCAAATGGAATATTCTATTTGATTATCCTGGTCAATGAGCAATGAATGCATAAAAATAACTGTCCACAGATCCCCACGGAATCGGCCTCTCGAAACTCAGCCAAAGAACTGCAACTTTTCACCATGTTATTCTTATTTTTCCCCTGCCCAAAGCATTCTGGGTGTTTCAGTGGTAAGGAAGAACCAATTTCTGTGTTTGTGATGAGTTCAGTGCAGTTTCAATGTTGCAGAAGAACAGGAGGACACAAGGGCAGGGTACTATGGAAAATCCATTTTAAGGAGATATTTTTGGTGGTTTTAAATATTTTTTTTCCCCAGAAAAGACCTGAAGGTGTGCTGGATGATCGGGAATACAGCCAGCTCCTTCTCCAGGTGGAAGGGGAGGTCAGGGGCTGCAGGGACCCAGCAGCAGCTCCTGGAGGTGGCAGGTGAGTGACCCCAGACCCAGAACCCAACAGAACCCAATAGAACCCAACAGAGCCCAACAGAACCCCACAGAACCCAGCACAAACAGTGGGGAGACAGGCAAGGGCTGGGGAATAAACACAGCAAGCCACCAAATTCTCTAAAAGTGAGGTGAGGTTGATGGAGGGATTCCAAAATCTTCCAGCTTGGGTTGTGGATCCCCTCCAGTGCCTCCATGGCCAAGGGAGCTCCTTGGGCAGGTCCCTGAGTGGCCTCTTGGCTGTGCCCAGGGCCAGTGGTGGGTGCCAAGACATTTATTGGCCCAGATTCCTCCCTGCTGCTGGCCCAGCACAGCCCTCCACAATAAAACAGGAACCTTCAGGCTGATGACCTTCCTCTGCCCACCGGGCTTCTTGCTCTGTATTTCTTCTCAGACTAATTCTTTGCTAATTTCTCTGCCTCTCACCCTCTTCTGAAGTGGTTTTGTGTTTAGTTTGGACACCCCTGGGCTGAAAAATATGACCAATTACTTGGTGCTGCTTTCTGCAGGTCTCTAGAAGGAGGGAAATATTAATTGCTGCAAGAAAATCATATTTTTTTTTTGGCCTTGCTTAATCCAGAGTTGATCCAAACCATAAATTTTTGGTTGTAGTTTAGAGAAATATGTTTCTGAGGCCAGCTGGAAGGAGCAGTGTTGAAGAACCTCTCTGTTTTTCACTTCTGAGTATATCAGAGTGTATTAGAAATGGCTCCCAAGGAGCATTTACAACTAAATAAAAAAGAAAAGAATCTCAGTAATCCTTCACCAAATCAGCGTTAAATCTAATTTCACCAAAGGAAAATGTACAACATGGTAATTAAATTGCAAGAGAAACTTGCTCACTAAAATTGAAGATATTGCACAGCTTTTTGATAGAATTGCAAGAACAAATGAGCCATCATTTGCTACATCTCAAATATTAAGTATAAAACACTGAGAACTGGACAGTTTTAAATTAGGTTATGCTTTAAAGGCTGTAGTATGGGAAATTACAAGATAATAAGTTTGGGGGGTTATTAATTTCTGTTATTATTGCTAAGGTAACGAGTAAATTGAAAGTTAGAGGTCAATACAAGGTGAGCTGGCTGCTGGGAGAGATGAGCTGGAAGAGTTTTCAAAACTGAGGCAGAACTGCCTCTGGGTGGCAATGCCAAAAGCAAATAAATGTGATGGGGCACTTTTGGGATCTGGTCTCCCCAAAACCCTGTCTTCAAACCCAAAAACAAGGGGGGCTGAGCTTGGGGAGGAGAGGGAGAGGCTTTGCCTCTTTCAGCTCTGGCTGAGCAGTGTGTTGGGTAAGAGAATGAGCAGAAAAAGGAGAGTCAGCTCTGGAACTTGGGGTGAGGAGCAGCAATCACAGCCTGGCCTGAGCCAGCAGCTGCCGGCTCTGAGGAGTGGTGGGGCAGCTGCAGCAAACTATCATGGCTGGGCTCTACAATAACAATTTACATATTGATTAAAACCCATAATTTAAATTGCCTCAGGTTGGCTCGGAGCTGTTAGACTGATACCTGGCAGCCTCTTAACTGGAGATGGGGGAAAATTACTTGTACTGTCAATAGCTGTTTACCTATATTAAAATAATTAGCAATCAGAGTGTACTCCACTGCCTTGCACACAGGGAGTCTAATTAACTTTCTCCTTCGGATTTATACATCCACTAACAAATAAATGGAAAGCCATCCCATGTCCTCCGTCATGGGAATGTGTCTGTGTTTCTTGTGGAAAGGCAAACGCTGGTTCAAACAAGGACAGGTTTTATGTCAGGGATTTGTCATTGTATCTGCTCAGAGCTCCGTCTCCTTCCCCAGCACTGAGCGTTTCTCCCCACGCTGCACTGAGTGATGCACTGCAGTGACAAAGTGTTAATCTCCATTAAACATTTAAAAGACACACAGCTATTTTCACCTGGGGAAGCTGCTGCTGCTGATTCATCTGCAGCCCTGCCCAACTTAGCAGCCCTATCTCCCAAGCCATTACAAATTACCAGGGAGCCATCCTTCAGCCCAAATTCCAGCAGCAGGCTACTCCATAAGAGGATGAAGTCCTGTGCTCGTCTTCTGCTGTTAATAAATCTCTGAAATGGAGCAGCACAACTCTCCTGTTATCTGCAGGTGATGGTCAGAGGGTCAAGTGCTCTGGCCACCCTTAGGATCTCAAACATTGTTTAATTCTGGTTGTGACTTCGTGTGATGGGAGCTTCCAACCAAGCCTGCAGCAGTTTGAGGGTGTGAGGGGAGCAGAGCTGGGGTTACACGTGGGACAGGACTGAGAGAAAGAAAACATCCTCTGTGAAATGGCCATGGAAGCATCACAGGATGCTGGGAGGGTTTGGGTTGGAAGGGACATAGAGGATGTCACCTTCACTGTCCCAGGCTGCTCCAAATCCTCTCCTTTGTTGCAGAACCATCTACACTGGACATTCCTCTTTGAAATATAAAGAGGTGCTCACAGCAAAAAAATTAAACCAGGCTTTATTTGGAGTGGCTGTGGAGATCAGGCTGTACCTCTTAGTGATGTCACACAGTGCTGAAAAGGCAACAAATCACAAAAAAATTTGGTTTCTTCTGCCCCTAACACATGAATTGCATTTCCCTCACAAAGATATCAACATTTTTCTGATGGCATTGATTTAAAACTGAAATAGATTTAATAACAGTGCTTTTCCCTGAGAAGTGTAATCACCTCTTTACATATTAATCCTAATAATGGCCACATGAACAAAAGGAAGAGAGGGAAGAGGATGAGGAAGGGCAGATCAAAACGGTGCAGGAGCTCGGGGTCAGACTGATAGAGCAGCACTGACATCTTTTATTGTTTATTTTTAAGAAAAATGTGACTTTACTGTAGAAGTCTGGACTCTTCTCCTGTTTTTCTGTTGGGCACAGCACCTTCTGTTGGGTAGCAGCTAAATTCCATGGCAACAGGTAGCCTGAAGGGACCTAGTCCAGGAGGAGTTATGGATTCCCTGACACAGTAAAATATAACATGAACAAATATGGCAAAAAAGCAAAGCGTAAAAATCAAATGTGGAAAGAAAGAACTCCATAGAAAATAAAAATGGAAGAGCTTTTACTGTCTTAATTGGGAAAGCTTATGATGAATGATAATAAATATAATACTCATCCTGGCTACCATGAGTAATGTCTGAAAACAGCATAAATTTCTAAAAACCTCTGACAGGTAACATCAAATCCGTTGAAGAGACACCATTTCCTTAATCAAAACCAGGAGAAACAAAGCAAAACAGTGAATTTATGTTGCAGGCCTGAGCCCTGAGCCATTCTCATGCAGTCATAAATAGGCTGCTTAAATAGGGTGGTTTGTGGGACTGGTAATTGCAGCTGACAGGAGGAACTGGGGAAGAACAGGAGCAAAAGCTCTGTGTGTGCTGCTCCTTAGAGTAACAGCTTGTGGCTGCTCTCAGGAACAATTCTGCTGAAGACCCCTCAGTCACAGGGAG
>PYHW01009930.1:230248-246854 GCA_013186435.1 Turdus rufiventris | reverse complement strand
TAAAGAACACTGCCCCAGCTGGTTTCAATGGATGCCCATTAGCAGAATATCTCCCACAGAGATCAGGATCACTGCCCCACCCTCAACATATGGTGATAGAACAGACACCTTTTATTACATCCTGTATTGTAACCCAAGGCACACAGCTTCTCTTCCATTTTACAAGGGTTTTTTTGAAGTTTAGTCATGTTAGAAGATGTGAATGGAGCAGAGCCCTGATTCTCAGCTGTCCTCTCCCAGGGCAGTCACTAAACTCTGTGTTCCAAACCCAGCCTGCACCTCTACCCATTGAGAGTTCTTTATTTACAGCCTTATTTACCTGTCTGGAGACAGGAGAGAGCTAAAAACGCAAACCCCTCTCTTACCCAAAGAATTCCTCCACTCAGCCATTTGGGAAACACAGAAATTCAGAGATGCAGAGCATAATGAACTTAATGGGGTATAAAGTAGTGTTTTTCAGTCTATTCCAACATGTTTTGATCCACAGGAGAACAGGTAACTTTGCAGCAAATTCATCATTGGCATTTAGTTTTTCCTGTAGGTTTGGAGAGGTTTAAAAATTCCTTTTTAAGCCAGTCTCATCAAAGTCGAACCTACTGGGGCTGGGGGGAGACGTCTGCCCATCTCAATGACACTCTTGGAGATGTTAATTTTTGCCACTTTATGCAGCACTCAGAATTTGTGAATCTTTTGCAACATTCATAAGGGACTATAGAACATTTCTAGGAAAAAAAATAAGAAGGGAAAGTAGGTTAGACTTGAAAGTTGTACAATATTCACAAAGGCTCTGAAAGATGCAAGCACCTGCATATTCCTAAACTGGCAGGAGATATGAGGGTTTTGTCCTGTTTAACAGAGTCAGTTTGAAAATAACTTGGGTTACATTAAATGTGAGTAAAAGTATGGGCAAGAATAAAAATGCGTTCAGCATCTCATTAAAAACAAAGTCAGCAATAGCTTTTATTCATAATCTCCTTAGATTTTTTTTTTGTTTTTTTTGTTTTTTTTTGTAGCTGGTGTTAGATTTCAATGATTTTCTGTAAAAGATGGATGCAGAAATCTCAATAGGATAAGTTGTGCTTATAAGGACCATTTCCAGGACTTTGTTGTTTTCAGGTTTGTTTTCCTTAGGATGGAGAAACAGAGAAATAAGGGGAAAAAAATCAAATTTATTTTAAATTAAGAAACATAGTTCTACTTTTCTGAGCCTTATTCTTCTTATTTCACAGTAAATTCTTTCAAAGATAAACAGCATTATTTAGGATTATCAGAAAAGCTTAAGTTTAGCTTAATTCCTTTGACATAGTGAAAGGTTTATCAGGGTTGATATTATGAAAAAATTTTGTTGAGAGATTTTGGAAAATGTAACTTGTGGTAGGTTAATAAATGCATTATTTTCTATGCCAAATTTAAATAATCTACCTAATTCCATAAAGAAATATTTAAATTGAAAGAAACATCATATGAAAACCTTTTAAATGTCTTTGAGCAACTGCAACCAAGCTGATACTGGGAGTGAAAACCAAAGAGATGGAAAAGCAAAGTATTCATTAAAAAAAAAAAAAAAATCAGTTCATTTCTATACCAGCATTTCTTCACCTTAATTTCAAAGGTAGGAACCCTCTAAGGAGAATGATTAAATATGAATAAGAATAAAGAAAGGTAAAGTTAATACGAAATAATTCTGACAGTTCTACTTGCAGAATGTCAGTGTCTTTCCAGCATCCCTATTTATGAGCCTGGGATGCTGCTGGACCGGAGCTCCTCGTTCCCACAGGCAAGGAGAGTTTGCTGGAAGTGGATTTTCCTTCCCTTGAAAACAAGTGAAGCTCCTGGCTGAGCTGCACAAGTTTCCCAACTCCTGCTTCTGAGGAGTGAGAAGAAACACCAGTTTGCCCTGAGATAGGTTCTGACATCTCAGAGCAGTGAATAATTGATGAGAGCCCCGTGCTCAACTCACAAGGGGAGCACAGCTGTGTGAAGGGAAGGAGCTCCTGGGTTTGGCACACTGTGTGGGGGAGAGAAATAAATTATTATAAATGAATATGAATGGTGGGAGTTCCCCTGGTCAGAGCAGGGAAAGGAACTCCAGCCCAGGCTGAAGGACAGCCCCACCCTCGTGGAAGGTTCAGAGGTGAAGGTCCAGCCTAGGGACAGGGCAGGGCTGCAGAGATGTCCTTGGCACCAGGGAGAATTCTCCAGTCACCCTTCAACCCTTGGAATGAGCACTCCCTGCATCACAGATTCCTCGTGGAATCAAAATGCTCAAGTCAGGGTGAACCCTAGGACAGACCTTGAGACCCTGTCCTTCACAGAATTCACAGATTCACAGAATTCTGGGTCGGAACAGACCTTCAAGCTCATCGAGTCCAACCCATGCCCTCAACTAGACCATGGCACCCAGTGCCATATCCAGTCTTTTTTTTTTAAACACATCCAGGGATGGTAACTCCAGCACCTCCCTGTCAGACCATTCCAGCCATTGTCCCCTTGCTGCTTGAAATCAGCAATGTTCCATTCCAGGTTCTTGTTATTCCTTCATTCCCTGAAGGTAGCTCAGTCCTACTGAAGCCAAGGTGCAGTTTGGCCACAAGGAGTTGTAAACTCAGTTTGAAACTGGGAAAATAATATTCCATCCCTCCCATTGCCAGCAGGAGGACCAGGGTTGAGGGGAATGGAGTTCTGGCAATGAGGCTCTGCAGGTATTTCCACTCTTTAGTGGAAATTTCTCCCTATTGACCAACAATTCCAAGCAGAGATATTCTCCTGCTAGCAGAGTGATCCTCCCCTGGCATCAGCCAGACCATTTGAAACGTGTTGCCTTCCACCATATGCTCCCTCAGTAGAAAAATAAAGGGAAATATTTAAAACGTTATGCTTAAAACCCAAGATCTTCCCTCCTTAATTCGGCAGTTTGCAAAACATGGCATTTGTGAGAATCTGGCAGCACAATTGTAGGAGCATCTCCATCAACACCAGAGTGGAAAACAAACTCCCTGGCAGCAGCAGGCACAGCTGTGGGTACCCACTCCCTCCCTCTCCTTCCTACCAAGGAGTGCTTTTTTTAGCCCAAACTGTTTGTGTGATTAGAGGGGGGGAAAATGTGAGATTAGCAATGTCTTATAAAAAAAGAAAAGACCTTTAAATGAAGTTTGGGCTTCTGCAAAATAATTCCCCACAAACTTGGCAGTTGCTGTTAAAAAAAATAAAATAAATTAAAAATCAGCCACCTGCCATCTGGAAATGACTTACAATAATGACAAAGGAATTAAATGTATTAAAAAAAGAGAATTGTTTCTGCAATTAACAATTATTCTTTGGCCACTTCCAGCTCCCCAAGGAGTCCTGCACCCTGCAGAGGGAGTTTAGTGCCACTCAGTTCTGGTTTTGGATGTTTTGGGTGTTCACCTGAGCTTCCCAGACCATCACTCCAGTGCTGCAGGTCTTTAAGGCAGACTAAATTAAAAGCAGCACAACTGAAATAAGATTAGCTTGCTTATGGCTGCACAAGCAGTTTCTGTGCATTGGGCTGCTAATTATAATGTTTCTTTTAATGCCATTTATTTGCATATCTTTGGGTGTATTATAGAGCTTTGCAAATTCTTAGCAGGCATTTGGAAACTATTATCCATTATTACTTCCTTAAAATCATAGCACTTAAATCAGGTCACCCAGCTGTTTAGCATCTGATAACAAGATTAGAGGGATTGATTGTGCTCTCTGTAAGGCTGCAAATACCTATTAATCTAGGAGCCTTTGGAAGTTCATCAAAATGATATTTTTCTTCTGAGGACGTTATAAACAGTTGAAAATACATCCATAATTTGCAATGGGTATTTTAGGCTCTAAGGTACATTATTCTTTTTGAATACTAATCTTTTTAGCTCTTGCTGTAATTATTATAACTTCACATAGTGGATAGTTAATACTCCAAGTTTCTGCTATTTAGTATGGTGGAGCTGTCCCCGTTTTCATTAATTCCATCAATCAAACTTAACTCTCCTCCACCTCTAAGAAGTAATTATAATTATTTTTATGACCATATATATGCTAATGAAAGAACTATTTCATGACATTTTAATTAATTCTCAAAATGCTTATGGACTCAACGCTGACATTGTCTTGGAATGAGTGGTGCAGAGAAAAAAGTCAAATTGTAAAGTTGTGGCTGATTGGAATAAAGCTGGAAATACTGGCAAACACATTCAGAGCCATCTTGGTAATTCATTTACTTTTAAATTATCTTTTGTGTAATTAGAAATTTAAATATTTTGCTTTCAAAATATCTAGGTTTTGAAAACTTTGACATGTGGATTTTTTTTTTTTTAACATTTTTGCATCTTCTCTCTCCTTGATCTTTTATTTGTTTGTTTGTTTGGTTGGTTTGTTTTTTATTTACACTTTGGCTCCCAACCCCTGTCTTCATTGTAAGAAAATAAATGAGGAAACTCTGAAAATGACAAAATTATTTTGTGTAAATGGAAACTAATTAGTAAATAGAAACAACTCTGACTTTCAAAGGTGTTTTAAGGCACATCACTGCCCAGAGCAGAACTTGCTGAAGTCAATAAAAATGTGTTTGAAAACCAACTGGATATTTTGAATAGCAAAAAGAGTGGGAAGAAAGTTTCCAGATTTTTGATTTGGTGACCCCCACAAGGAGCAGCAGTGGTGATGCACCCAGGCTGCCCTGAACTCCAATTGCAATGTAATAACAATAATAATAATAATAAAGATCATTTCATCCAACTTTCTGTGCTAAAATATTTTTATTTTCTAAGGACAATTAATTCTGTGCAGCTGATTTTTTTTTTTTTTTAAGTCACAGTAGGGATATTCCTCTAGTTCTCAAGAGCTGCTGGTTTTATTAAAAGAACCAGAAAAAAGCAACCCACTGGCTGCTTTTATTGACTGATTTTTTTTTTATGAAGACAGTAGAGAAAAAAATCAACAGCCGTTTTTCAGGTGAATATTTTGTGTGGGACTGCTTTTCATGGTTTGTGTTTGAGCAGGGGACAAATTTCCAGCGTTTGATCCAGAGTTGTGTCAAACCAGAGCAGAGCCCTGTGATTCTGGCAATGCAGATCCTGAAAAGTCACTTCAGTGAAGAAATTACTGGTCATGTACAATATTTCTGTATAAATAACCTCACAAAAAAACCAAAAAAACCAAAAAACAAACAAAAAAACAAAACAAAACAAAAAAAAACCCACCAAAAAACCCCCCAAAAAACAACAAAATACCCAAACCCAAAACCACCTGTTCCTTTTTTAACAGCAGTGATCTAAAACATTACATTTTAAATTCAATAATTTCTGCAAAATCTGTGGTGTTAAAAATGTAAATGAAAGTTTTATAGTGAGGGAAATAAATGATAGGAGCTACCTGAAAATCAAATTGCACATGGACGTGTTTGAGACTTTGCAGAACAAGAGAGGCACGTGCAGATAATTGATATTTAATGGCTCATGGAAGCTCAGCCTGCACCTTGAAGAATTATGGAAATGTCTGTGGAAGTCTAAAAACACAGCCCAGCAAGCAGTGCCTGCAACACCCCTTTAAAAACCTATTAGGAAATACAAAGGTTAAGCAGGTCCAATAAATAACAGCAAAGTGAGAGTGGGGGAATTGATGCCAAAGCTGCAGGGATATGTGCATGGGATTCCAATGAAATTTCTGAGAATCTCAGTGCAGGTGGTAAATGCTGCTGTTAGACTCAGTGAGCTGCAAAAATCTGCTCAGGCTCAGGAAACAATTAGAAAAAAAATGAAATTGTGTGTTTAAATAAGTTCATGTGTCAATAAATTGGGATTTTGTTGTCATATTTTGATTCTTCAGGATGCCAAGTGGTGAAGGTTTTGTTCTAGGTTTCTTGATTTTTCTGAAGCAGCCCTTGCACTGTGTTCTGTTGGAGGTGGAGTTTTAAATTTGAGCTCAGAGTTCTGGTGAAGAACTTTTCTGTGTCTGTATCTTTGCATCCCTTCCCCTTCTCCACCCCCCATCCCGTGGCTTTACAGCACCAAGCCTAAGCCAAGGCAGGGAAATTTCAGGGCAGAACAAAGTTATTCTTAATTTCATCCCTGATCCTGCATTCCCAGTGCATGAGGCAAATTTATTCTTCAATTTGTGCTAGAATTCACTGCTAAAATGTTTTTATTTTCTGCTTGCCTTCCCCAGTTCCCTGTTATATTGTGGGGGAAAAAAATATTTTTCTTTGTGATATTTTCTAGATGATATTTTCTAGATAAATATTTTCTATTTTCTATCGTGTTATTATTATTATTTTTTTAATAAAGAAAAAACTGTTACTGAAACTATTTCCAGAGAAAGGGGCTGTTGATATTCAGCAGAAAACCTTTTTAAAAATAGCTGTTCTTGGCTGCTTATAAATATTTATCATCACTAAACTCCAGTAATCAAATAAGAACAGTTAAAACAGTTAAAAAAAAAAAGGGGGATCTCCAGCCACAAGAGTAGTTTTAATGATCTGGTAAAAGACCAAACAGAGATAATTATCATAAAAAAGCTATTACATAGCTCATCTCATTGGAATTATGGGATAAAAATTAAAGTCCTCAAAGCCAGCAGAGCTTTCCTTTGCTTTCAGCCACTGTCCCTTCCCACTGAGCTCAGTGAGCCCATTAAGGCTCTTTCCCTGATGGAAAAAAATCTGAATTTACTGATTTCTTGTCTCTGTTTCTGTACCAGCTGACAACTCTCAAGGGTACCCCCAGATATTCCTCACTGGCACCCAAATCTCTGAAAGTTTCTGCTGGGAAGGTGGCTTGAAATATATATAGAAACAATGCACTCTCAATTCCCTGTTTTCAATGAAATAAAATCCTCCAAATTATCAATTAATTTGTTTTAAGTCTATGTTTTGGAGAAGATTTTGCTTTTGGAACCTATGCTGCCTGTGAGTGGAGTTAAAGATTTTTCCCTAACTTTGCCCTCCAAGTATTTCTGTATCAAAATACCTCATAAAATATCTATTTTTTTACACTAATGCACACAAATATTAACTAATTTCTCTTTCCCCAGTACTTACCTGCAACAAACTGTTCATAGGGCAGAGGTAACTTTTAATGAGTGGATATTTAGGGGGTTTTTTTTTAATGGTTTTACCAAATGTTTCAAGGTTTGTTCCTCTTGATTTTTGAGTGGGTTTTGATTTTTTTTTTTTTCAATATAAACCTTTAAAGCCAAGAACTCTGTACTCCCTGTTTATTCCTGCTGCTGTTGCTGCCCCAGACAGACACTTTAAGGACAGGTCTCTCTCTCTGCCCATGATTGATTTGCCCCATAAATCAGTGCCCACATAAAACTCACCAGGAACAAGTGACAGGTCAGGAAGAAAAGAGCTGATGGGGAGAATTCGCCTCCTTGCTTGGGTTCCTCCCTCTCTAATTCCAGTTTTAACCATTTTTATGCTTCCCTGTAGACTGAAATTCATTTTAACCTCTAAGTGAGATTGGACTGGGGGTGAACAAACTTCAGGAGTAAAGGGAGAGCAAAATCCAGGCAATCCTTGGAAGACCCTGGTGCTTTTTATTGCCTCTGGGTGGAACCCTGGCATAAATAAAAATCTACTGGCTGAAGGCTTTAATGCAGAATTTATTGTGAAGAAAACCCTAGGTGGATAGACTAATGAAGTAACATTTGCTGAAACTAAATTTAGGGAGGAAAAAAAAAAAAATCAATAATTGCTGCATTGCATCAGTGAATTAAAGAGTACTCAGGAAAAAATACGAAGTGCTTCTGTAAGTGTCAGTGTATGGCATTATATTGGTTTAATACATAGAAATAAGATACAATAAATATAATACAAAGCTTTTTAAGACAAATAGATGGGGCTCAGGGATCAAAAAACCTGCCCAAGAATGCTGACATCTGTTCAAAGTTCTTGCAGATGACAATTGTGAAGAACCTGTAACTTACTCTACACAGTTTTGTGGGAAACACAGATTTTTGGAGAGTTGATGGGCAGAAATATTAATTTTAATATTAATGGTTATAAAACACAGAGGAAATTGTTGTGCCCCAGAAGGAAATAGGAATTGGTTTTGATGTTCTGGTAAAAAAGCAACATTATCACCTTGGTGGGGTTAAATATTCCTGATTCTCAAAAGAATTTGCTATAAATGGCTTTGAAGTTCGTTGTATTTTGCCAGGCTGAGGTTGGGTATTTAAATGCTGCAGAAGCTGGGGCTGGGCTGGAGAGATGCCCTGCCAGATTTCCATTCCCAGATTTCTGCTGCTGTTGGTGATCCAGGGCTGGTGGGGTGTTTTTGTCTGCCCCGTGCAGGGAACCATTCCACCCTTTACTCCTCATTAATTCCCCCAGGAGCAGCAGGATGAGGGAAATGTCCCTGGGGAGGAAGGAGCTGCAGGATTATTCTCAGACAAAAACCTGCAGGGACAGCTCCAGTTGGAGGGTGAGCAGTGACATTCCAGACATTCCAGCTGAAAGTTGAGAAAAACAACCCCAAAAAAATTCTTCCACACCATGCAAAGATGTCACCAACCCTCAGAGACACCCAGGTGGATTTTCCTTTTTGCATTCTTGCCAGAAGACCCCCGAGGACAGGTTTCCATTTGCACCTGGATGATTTCCTAGGGGAGGACGTGCAATATAAACAGAGATAATGTCTGATGGTTTCCAGTGGCAGCAGATATTCCTCAGGTTCTTCAGGGGAATGAGTGTGGCTGGAGAGAAGCAGAAAGGTGAGAAGGGACCAGGGGAGAGGAGAGGCAGACAAGGTGTTGGATGAGGTGAGGATGTTCTCACACCTCTGATGGAGAGGCTGTGAAAATGAATTATGATCTGAAATTGGGAAAGGGGAGAGATTTCCATGGAATCTCTTCCCATCCCAGCAAACTGGGCTGGCAGCAGCAGCCATGGAGGAAGAGGAGATGGATTTTGGTGAAACGCAGTGGAAGCAGAAGAGAACAAAAACAAAACCACTGGAAAATCAACATTTTGTTATCTTTGTGACTCTCCCCAGCCACACATTTTATCATCATATCGTTGTCTCCCCTGCTAATTCACTGCCTTGGCATGCAAGATAGAAGATTATTTTGGTTTTTTATTTGTTTTGAAGAGTTTCAGCTGTAAGACCATGTGCTGCTTTGAGTCCAAAGTTGATGTGGCTGTGATGGTTTTGGCTCTCAGGGTGGGGAGCTGAAAGCTGCTGAGAGGAGAAAATGCTGCAGGTTGAGGTGGGAAGTGCCTGCCACAGCAGATTTCCAACCTCTGCCCACTGGTTATGGCTCTGGTGCTTGATTCAGTGCAGAAAAGAGATTTTGAACTTTTCATCTGTGATCCATCAACGCTGTGTGCTGTATTGAGCATATATTCTAAATATGTGGGATATTGAACAGAGAAACAGTGGGAAAGGAAAACATTAGGAATCAGACACAGAAAATGAGGAATTTGAATCATGATTTGTTCCAGGAGGAGCTGCATGGCACAGCCATGAAGTGTAAGGCCATTGAAGATCTCTTTTAAAGGAAGCATTCAAGATAAACTTAAAAAAAAATTCTTTTTATTTTGTTTTCTTCCTTATTTAAATGAAAAAAAAAAAAAACCACAAAAAAAACACAAATAAAAAAAAAAAAAACAACCCACCTCATTTCAATAAAAATGCTCACCCTGTGATGTGAAATAATTTACTCTGTTAGTCCTCAAGGCTCTTCACATTGTACAGTCATTTTTGGGGCTCCAGTTGGAATTTAGAAGTGGAGTTTTCCTGTCTGAAATGAGAATTTTGTGTTAGGTGAATTTTGTGTGCATTTGTGTTTATCTTTGAGCTTGTTTCTAACTTGTGTCAGATACATCTGAAGTACCAGGTCAGCAAACTTGTAATTGTCTCACAGGAACCAAGAATTGGGTTTTAACAAACATCATCTGCATAGCAATGAAGAAATAAGAAAAAAAAAAAAAAAAAAAAAAAAAAAAGAAAAAGTAAAGAAAAAAGAATGGCCTTGAGAGGTTTGAACTGGTCTAAATACCAAATCAAATTCCTTTAAAATGTGAACTGTGCTCCTTGATTTTGGGGAAATGTCCTGGAAACTAAAAGTACCAAAATTGGCTCTTGGGTGAGTTAACCTCAGCTGAGCAGCTGGTTGGTAACTTTTCTTATCAATGAAAACATCATTTTCTGGAAATTAAGAGAGTTTTGCAGTCATTTCCCAGGGACTGGAATTCCATCATTTCACCCCAGAGATGTTCCCAGTTTACATAAATCTGACTGCACCTCTCTTATCTCCAGCATGTGACAAGAAGAGAGTTGGGGATTGTGGAAATAAATATGGGCAGGACTGATTAGTGAAAATGATTGATAATTGGGGTGGGCAATGGGAACCAATGTGAGACACAGAACAGCAGAAACAAATGATCAGAGAGCCCCTGCCTGTCAAACAGGCAGAAATAAATGATGGGAATGTTGGCATCTGATATTTCCAGTGATGTCCATGAGATGTTGGGAAATCCCTGCCCACAGGTACAGCCCGTGAAGTCTCCAGGAATGGGAATTGGACTCAAGTGTGTTTTGGAGGCTGTAGAAGGATTTTCTGCTCCCTGGGGCAGGCTGGAGCCCTGACTGGTCACTCACATGGCCTGAGTGCCACCGGCAAAGCAGGTGCAGGGAGCTGAATGTTTATCTCAGAACTTTATGGTTTAAAGTCAATAATTGACCTGGATCTGCCTCTCTTGACACCAATGACCAAATTCCCATGGATTCTCACAGAGCTGCCTTTCATCCGCACACTCCTGGTATCTTTTCCTGCTGTGCTTGAGCTGAGTTTTAGTAATAGAATCAATATTTCATTTTTCCCCTTAAAACTTCTCTTTCCTTCATTGACACAACACCAAGATGAAGAGAAGCTGGCTCCTGGTGGCCTCACACCCCATCTTACCAAGCTAAAAATTTTTAATTTTGTAATTTCTTGTATTTTCTACTCTACACCTGGCTGCCATTTTGGTGTGTGCAGACTAAAAGCTTTGTTCATTTGAGTCAGAGATTTAACCCTGAAGGTTGGAGAAGACCTCTGGGACCAACAAGTGCACACATTAACGCAGCACTGCAGGTCCACCACTAAACCCAGTTCCTAAGCACCACATCTACGTGGAGTGTTCATTAAGGCCCTTGAATTTGGAAATAACTAATGAGTCCAAATAATATAATCCCTTATTATAGGTGTTCTTTTTCTCTCATTATTTTATGGAAGGAAAATGACTAAAAGGTCAGAAAAATTCCACATGTCCTAAGCTGATGTTGGATGGTTTATTTTTTTGAGTTACGATATTTAAATGTCAAGCGTCCACAGGAGAAATAAATTATTCATTATAATTAAAAAAATGTAATTTTAAAAAATCATTTATTGGTGACTAGGCAGCATATTCAGTGAGAATGTTTCTTCTTTTGTACAATAGCTGTGTACTTTGAGATAATGTTCTAATTAACCTAATTGCAGCTATTGTGTTGAACTGCAGGTTGAGATCCAAAGTGTCATGGCAACATGGAGAAAAGCTCTGCAAGCCTCTGCTTTCTCAGTAGAGTCTCAAAAATAGCTCTTTATTCTAGGAAATAAGGAGGTAAATCTTCTTAACAAGATAAAGCTTGAACCAAGAAAGAATTTTCCCCTTTGCACTTGATGGTAAAGCATAAATTAAGGATTTCTGCTTCAATTTAATTAGCATAAGCCATCATAATAATGTACCCCATAAGTGTTTGCTTTTCCTGTCTCGAGCAAACCTCCCGTGCTCAAGAGATTTACTGTAAATCATTGAATATTAATTTCTTGGATTTTATTGAAGAACATTTTACACAGGCGGCTTAGGACAAAGAACAATCATTTTCTTTCCTTTGCAGGAAAGATTTTATTTAATACAGTGATATTAAGTAAAAGGGACTCCATGAAATGCTGCTCCAGTTTTATGATCTTGTTAAACTCTGGAGGCTTCTGGGAGTGGGAATTTCAGAAAATAGGAGGAGGATGTTTCAGCTGGGTCTGACTCAAACGCCTGATGATATCGAGTCTCTCTGTTCCCTGCAACTCATGTGATCTTTCATTTCATTAACACTTGTAATGCTAATTAGCAAACTGCTTCTCAGTTTAATTCATAGGAATCTATGATTCCATACGGGCTGAGTAATGATTGCACAAGTGCCATAAATCCAGGAGAGAGCTCGGCATGAATAAAGATCACAGTTCGGGGCTAATAAATTTTATAAGTTTAAACCAGAATGGATTGGAGTCTATTTGCACTTTGCTGCTCTGGTAATATCATCAAAGCAAAGGTTTTTACTGCATCTGCTGTTTCCCATAAATTTAAAACCTTGCCTAACATCTACTGCTTATTCCCCTCATCTGGGGTTTTGTTTGGGTTTTGGGGGGGAGCTTTTTTCTGTTTGTTTGGGGTTTTATTTGTTCATTTGTTTTGCCCCTGAGGAGCAAAGTTCATCTGCACTGGACTCCATTTCCGCTGGCTCCTCGTGCCTGCGCTTTCTGGAGAGCTCAGAAAAACATCCCAGCAAATTAACATTTCACCAGCCTCTCTGTAGCCTGTCATTAACCGATTTGGGAAACAAATATTTACGAGGTCCATGTGGTTCCCATATGTTTGCCTGAGAAATTGGGCAGCTGGGAGAGGCTTTTGCCAAAAACTCTTGTGCTGTCCAGAGCCCCTGGTGGGACACTGGGGCTTGACCTGAGCTCATTACTGGGATTTTCTCTTCCAAACATCCCTTTCCCATGGATCCCACTTCCCAGTGCAGCTAACATTCTTCTTTTCACACAGAAAAGCCTCCAGGAAAATATGTCCTTAACCCAGGGGTTTGTATTGGATGGCTGGAAAATACACACCAGAAAAAGAAATGTGAAAATCTAGATTTTTTTTTTTCCTTCCATCCTCTGAAATCCAGCCCAAATAGCAATTTAAGAAGGTATAAAACAAATATTGGCTTCCTAGGAAACACAAAATTATAAAAGCACAATGGATTTTTCCCTGGAATTCTGGAAATAGCCTCAATTCCATGCACAGGAGAAGATGATTCATTCATTGTGGTAGATTTTGGTAAAATAAAGGCCAAATATTTATCCTGGTGTTACAACAGTTACCCACAACATATTTGCCAAGCTTTTGGTGATGGCCTTTCACATCCAACTGTTTGCTTTGTGGAAACAATGAGCTGGAGACTGGAATTTCCACCCCTGCCATCGGTGAAGCACAAATGCAACTTTTCCAAGGAATTTTGTAGCCATAAACTTTTCAATTTGCCAAGGAGAGCTACTCAGGAGGCAAAAGCAGCAGAAATACGAGTGCAGAAGTGGTGACCAAAGCAGCACTGTCTGCTCCACTGCACTTCATTTCCTTTGTGAGACTTAAGGCACTTAAAGTAAATCCCAAACCAAAAAGTCTCTGCTCGTCCCCAGCTGCTGGAAAAGCTGCAACACTGCTTCTGGCTTTTATGAGCTCCAATATAAATCTCAACGAGTCCTCCATGAATAAAATGAATTGCACTTTCCAAAGTTCTCTCTTTTTTTTTGCTTTAAATTGAACTGGTACCTATTTCTAAACTTTTTTTTTTCCCTGTGCTTAAGTGAAAATGTTTTCTCTAAATAGTTTTAAGTGCTTAAAAGAATATGTAATTTTATACTTCCTAAGCCCCTTTCTGCCAGAACATAAGAGGTCCACAGAGATTAAGGATTCAATTTAAAAGTAATCAAATACTCATTTTTCCTATGAATATTTAGACCAGTGACTTGCCAGAGCTCACACCTGGATCTGTCAGATCCTGGGGTTTTTCCATAATTCTCCCTCCATCTCTGCTCATTCACAGAATGTTTTTTTCAAGCTCTGACTGCCCAGTGAAATCCAAAAACACACGAGCAGAACCGGGCTAAATTTGGAATTTATTTCTTCAATGCAATGAGAACTTTTTTTTTTTTTTGCTCCTCTGGTGTTGCATTGGCTGCAGATGCTCTTTTCTCCCTAGCAAAAGTCAAGAGCTGTTTTATTAATTCTTCTCCTGTCAACCCTCCTCATTTCTTGTCCCAATGACAATGACATTTTTTCCCCCTGAGTGTCACCTCATTTATTTCTTCCTCTCTCTCGCCTTGAGGAACATGAAGACAGTGCAGAAGGTTTCTCACTTTTGTTTCAATTTCCTTAACTTGCTTGGTAGAGTTATCTTGAGTTTTGTCTGGCCAAAGCAGACAAGTCTCTTTATTATATCCTTTAAAAAAAACCCTATTTTAAAAAATATATATTCAGTATTATAGTGATTGGATAAAATTTTAATTTCATTTCATTTCATTTCATTTAAATAGCACAACCAACTCTCTTGGCTCAACACTGCAGATCCAAACCTGATCTTTCCCAAAAATGCCTGGTGTTATCTCAAGAATGAAATATTTCATTCAAGGAATGTAATATTTTGAAGATCCCCAAACAAATTAACAACCAACAAATGCTGCTGTTGAAACTGCAAATCTTTACATTCCCCTCCCCAAAATATTTTAAGCTTCTTGTAGAGTTCTGCAGAGATATTTTTTGTTGGATTTTCCCACCAAATTTATATTAAGGTGAACGCTTCTCTTTCTAGATCTCATCCTGCAATAATTCCTGCTGTTCTGAGAAATTCTGCTGCTGGTTTTAATCTTTTCCCTTGCTCAGTTCTCTCTCAGAGGAAATGTTCCCTGCCCTGGTGCTCTCTTGCTCACTCACCTTTCTTTAAATAAACATTTGCTTTCCCTTTCTTCCTGCTTGGTGGCTGCAATGGTTATTGTAAGAGTAATACTCTCAAAGCAAGAAAATAAAAATTAATTCATGCTCAAGTTTCTTCAAAGGTCAGGAAGGATCCAAGAAAAGCTGATGGAAGCTGGGGATGTAATTTACCTGTCTTGAAAATCCTGGCCACAGGCAATATTATTATTATTATCTATTATCTATTAAGGAACAGGAACATGAGTCAGATCCTTTCTACCACAGGAAGATTTCTTCTAACCACAGTGAAAAAAGCAACTAGTAAAAGAAAAAAAAAATCCCCAGAAGTATCTCAAACCTTATCTTGGCATGTATGAGTCAGACAACAAAAGCTCTGAAAATAGAACAATTTGTAGCAGATGAGAAATAATTCAGGTTAATGGAACATCAAAAAAAAAAAAAATATATATGGACTTTGTAATGTTGGAATGATGATACTTTGAAAAGAAGTAAAATTTATCTAGCGCAAGGAAAAGTTGTGAGTACAATTAGGAGGAGATGGCAGTTGGGAGAACAAATAGAGAAATGTTGAAGGAAAATATGAGAAAGCATGAAAATAAACATCATGAAAATAAACATCATGAAAATAAACATCTAGCTGTATTTCACCCAGGTGTGTGCAATGATTTATTGTATGTCCTTACCCCCTCCATTAGTACCAGAAACACTGCTAAATCTTCGGAAATATAATTAGATATTTATTCACTATGTTGCCTTTAAAAAGACGTTGATTTGCACACGCATTGAAATCAGTTTGCAATGTTTTTGCAAAGAGGTATCTTGCTGTAGGTTTTTTAATATTTAATTATTTTTTCAAGAGGTTCTTCTGCAGTTTCACTCAATCAGAGATCCCACCAGGATTTCAATCCCTGTGGAATGCTTTGCATGCCAAACAATGAGGAAATGGCCTCAAGTTCTGCCAGGGGAGGTTTAGATTAAATATTAGGAAACATTTCTTCATGGGAAAGGTTACAAAGCATTCGAATAGAATGTCCAGGGAAGCTCTGGGGTCCCAACCCTGGAGAAGTTTGAAAATGTGTGGATTGAGGACCTGATTTGGTGGTGAACGTGGTGGTGCTGGTTGAAGGTTGGACTTGCCCTTAAAAGTATTTTTTAATGATTCCGTGCTGGGTTTGAGGGCGCTGGTGAGATCATGGCAGCAGGGCCAGGGACTTTGTCAGTGTTTTTGTGAAATTTTTAGTGGATCCATCAGGTGAAATGAAGGATTTGATCCCTTTGGTGTCAGCTTTGCTGCCCCCCTGAATTCACATTGTTAGAAGTGCATAAAATATTGTTGACTTTTCGCATCTATTGAGATAAATGCTGTATGTATAATGTTAAAATAGCTTTTCTGTATGAATATAAGTTCTTTTCTTTTCTTCCAATAATAAAAATTAAACATGAGTTTTTTAGAAATACCCGCCTAGTTAAAATAACAGCCCGTGAATGTGTAAAAAAAACCCCCTACAACTAACACAACAATTATCAACACTCACCAACTGCAAAAAACCAAAACCACCACCCAAATTAAAAAATAATAAAAAGAAAATTGAAACCACAAGCCACAAAACACGCATGCTCTGAAAAAGCAAACCCAAAAAGTAACCATACTAAACAGTTCCCAAAAATTTTTTGCTATACATAAAAGACGATAAAAATGCAACAAGTTAATGGATTGTAAAGTGTATTTAAAAGAGTGTTCCCAAAGCAACTGTGTGCTCTTAACAACTTACCAAGCACCTGGCCATTTTAACTCTTTACTTTATGAGTGTCTCCTATTGTCTTTTTATTAAACCTTTTAAATTTTACCAAAACAGTAAAATTGTTTTTCACATC
>PYHW01009930.1:187777-198952 GCA_013186435.1 Turdus rufiventris | reverse complement strand
GGAGATCAGGATCACTGCCCCACCCTCAACAGATGGTGATAGAACAGATACCTTTGATCACATCCTGTATTGGAACCCAAGACACCAGGCAAAAAACCTTTACTGGGGCAGGAAATGGGGATATTTGCATCTGTAACCCAGAGATTTTTTTCAGTTGAGGATATTTTTTACCTCAATTTGTCTCAGAATACTCTTTTTCCTGCTGGAAATACAGTCTAGAGGTGGTATAACACTTCTTTTCTTGAGTTTTTCTTCTCTGGCCTCATTTTTTCCTTAGGTCTTTAGATTCTAAAACAACTAACACTAAAAACCATTAATAAATTTGTTTGCATGTGCCCACTCATTCACATAGCAAAGAGTTTGACTGAAAATATTAATCAAAGAGAAAAATATAGAATTCTGACTTTTATTCCATCACACAGTCCATGGTAGTGGAGGGAGCTATTTCTATCCAGCAATTCCTGCCTTTTTCCACCCCCTGCATTTTGGTTCCCAGCTTTCCACTAAATGTAGGAAGTAAAGACAAATTTCAGATGATAAATCAGGAAGGCTTTTTTTTTTCCTTTCAGTGTGAAAAAGGCAATTTTAAATACAGCTAAATATTTGTAAACATGGCAAATGCCAGTTCTTACTTGGTGTAAATGATCCCAAGTTTATTAATTTTGATTTGAGCACGACTGTTCACAATGGGAGACGATCCATACCCTGGAAAATTCTAGTGTGTGGTAAATTACAGGACTTCACTCACTTTAGTACCAGTTTTAATGATCAATAATGAGCTTAGGCAACAATAAATCAGTTTTTAGACTTCAGACACTGCTACAGTCTATGGCAGAACACATTAAAAATACTTCTTGGCCATTTCTGCTTGATTTGATACTAATGCCTAATGAATTGTGGATTGAGGAAGCACTAGGGAAGGTTTCCCACGTCTTAGGATAAATCAATATATTTTACTATAGCAAAATATGTTTTGTACATCTGCAATGCCATAAATCTATGCCTGGAAAAATCAACATGTCCTGCACTGCAGAAATCAGAGATGAGAAGCTGAATATTCAGTGTCAGTGCAATGCAGCAGGAAAGGCAAGGACTCAACTTCTGAAAAGCAGGACAGGAAGGGAAGAGGTGCCCACAGAGCATTGCTGAGACCTTTATTGGAACAATCTTTAATTCTGCAGCCTCATTTCCAGGCTGATCCTGGAAACATTCTGAAAAAGGAAGGTGGGATGCCTGGAAAAGATTTTTTTTTATGTGGAGAAAGTTATGAAGCTGAATGTATTCTGTTTATAGGAGTGGTTTAGGGAATGATTGCTTGAAGCACGGATGTGAGAAAACATGAAATAATAAGTTATTAAAAGCAATAACTCTTCTGATCCTTACACAAACTGAGAACAGCACTGGCATCGATGGAGCTCCACAATTCTGGGAGTCAAATCTGGGGGGTTCTGTGCTGCTTTCTCCTCAATAAATTCACTGCTCTGATTTGCCTAAAAAGGCACTCAGGATCAGTCCCAAATCAGACCCAAATTCAATCCAGACTTGGATACATGCACAAATTATAAATACCTGAAAAGAAACAGATTAAGGATTAAGGCTGGTTAAGGAAAGAATTAGCTCAAAATTAAAGGGAAAACAATACATAAACCATGGACTGTAAAATGCCTGACATTCTTGAAAACCAAGATTCTGTATTTCTACACACTTGTATTATGAACCTTAAAAGCATGAATGTGTTTTATTCCTTGCCAGGTTTGTTCCTCTACTTGGAAAACATTTATTCTGCTTCTTGTTTACACTGAATTTAGAATTAATGTGGCTGTTCTGGTTGAGCAAAAACAACCTTGACTTGTATGAGGCATCATTTCATCATGCCAAGATACCTTGTGCAAAAACATAACACGTGCAGCGTTCTCAGAATCAAGCTGGTTAATAATTACTATATAAACAGGTCAAGGATCAAGAGAGACAGTAAATTCTTGTGAAGTGTGTGTAGATTATATATCCAAATTACAATACTGAAAGGCAGAGATGTCTTAATGTGCACAGCAAAAGTCAGATATCCAGAGGTGAAATATTGTGGTCTCAGGGAACATTTTTCACACACTAATGATCAAAATAAAAATGCCAGTAGTTACCTATATGAAATAATGCACTGTTGGCATTAGTGAAGTATTTCTTAGGTGTAATAATATTTACTGAAAAATTACATAATCCACACCACATTTTCCTATATATTGTAGAAACAGAAATCACAACTGAGAGACTCCAGTCTGGTTTCCTGATGAGTTTTTTCAACCTCAGACCCATTTCCCTGGCCCAGTTTTCCTCCCAGAGCCTGCTCAGACACTGCTCCCATCACCTGCCCCAGGATTTCCACAGGGGAGACTTCTTTGGGGTCCCCTCAGCTTTTTTATCTCCTCCAGCCTGGCTTTGAGCATTTCCTGAGGGTCACACCTCTCTCCAACGTTGGCCGTGGTCACCTTTGAACCTTTTAAGATGTTTAATGTTTCATTTTATGGGATCAAGAGGGTGATAACAAGTTCCTTGGGCTGGGAGTGGTTGTGTGTATAGCTGGAGCCAGCCAAGGGTTGTCTCCTGCGGAACTTCTTGGGTTGTTCTGGATGGCAAAAATTCAGGACCAAATAATTGCCTCAGACTCCAGGTTTAGAAATACAGATAGTAAATCCACACAGAATACAATCAGGTGACAACAAGAGAGTGACAAGTGCAGATCTGATGAGAACTGAACTGGGATTATTTTTCAGACCTTTTCTTTCCAGAGGTTTTATATTCAATTAATTTTCTCACAGAAAATAGTATTTAAAAATAACCCAAAACAACTGTTTTCTTTTTTGCCAGAAATTGGGAAGTGGAAAAGGAAGCAGCTCAATGCTCCAGCAGCTCCCTGAGCAGAGCCAGCCCTTTCTCACTGAGCTGATGTCCCACACTTGAACAGCCAAAAAATTCCAGGCATGAAAACTGAATAACTGAGTTATTCTAGATGTTAATTCTTCCTGATTTCTAATAAAAACAATGTGGAATCTAAATTCCACACAAATGACAATCAACCCTGTGAATTAAAACCCCAGATGGTTTTTATAAAACAATTAAATCAACATAGATGTACTTTTTTTTGTGATCTTGGAAAGGATTTCAATACAAATACAAAACCCTGGTGCTATCAGTAACTATAAAGCATTTGCAATAACATGCATAGGTTCCTATCAGTAACTATATAAACTGGACACGGTCCTATCAGGAACTGTAAAACATATACAGTAACAGGGAAAGGTCTCAGCAAAGTGGGAAAAGCACAGATGTGCAAACACAGCTGAGAAGAAATGTGTCTGCTTCATTCACTTGTTTGCCAAAGTGCTGCTACTCCAGGACATTATTTACAGATAAAAAACAGCACATCCTTGCAGTCATGTGGTGCTGCTGGCTCCTCAGCTTCCTGTTATAATCCAGGTTGACCAGCAATTCTGGGCAGAAAAAAATTGGATACTTTGGTGCTCAACTCTTGGCCCAGGAAAACTTTTTCTTTTTTTTTTTTTTTTAAATTCAAAGAAAGAAGCAGCCAGACGGGAAATCCAGCTCTCAAGGTTGGTGTTTTTCTGCTTCCTTTTCAGATCCAAGGGTGCTAGAAGGGGGAGAGCTCAAGGTGCAGATGTGGTCAGACAGGCAGGTGACCAAACCAAGCCCTGCTGAATTTCTGGGTTAATTTGATGCCACCTCCACAGCTCTGAGATTTCAGTGGGCACAGGGTGAGAGCAGCACAGCTGGAGGGGCTCTGGTGCCTCCCTGGTGTCCTTTAGCCCTGAACTCTGCACTGTCCCCACGGGATTGGGGCTGGCACCAGATCAGAGCTGCTGGGAGGTGCTCAGAGCTGCTCAGCCCCAGCAACCCAGGAAAACCATGGAATTGCACCCAGAGCTAGGTCTGGGCTGCTCACAGCACAGGGATCAAAGTTAAGGAGGAAACTGGGGGGTTCTCCTCTGTGGGAAGCCCAAAGGACTAATAACTGATTGATGATGGGGAAAAGTGTCATGGGCTTGGTTCTTTCTAAAAGCAAAATAAAGAACCTTAGAAATGTTGGGTTGCAAGGGACTTTAAAGATCATCTCTGCCACTGGATCAGATGCTCAGAGAATGCTCTGGAGAATGGATAAGAGCTTAAATGTGCTGCAATATTTTACAGTCATGTTTTAATATTGAGAAATCTCATCTTAGACAAGCCCAAAAAGGACATGCAAACACCTCTGTGGGGATGCTGAGAGACTCCACAAAATGTCCAGGCACAGGGAAAGGCCAGGGGATGCTGCACCCAGCTTATGTGGGGTCACCCCTGTGTAAAGGGGAACAGTGTAGGAACAGGCAGAGCTGCAGAAAAGGAAGAGATATCATCTAAATCTAACGTGGTCCAAAAAAAAAATCAATGTCCACCTTAATATTGGAGAGACAATTAGCACTGGGTGGTGCAAACCAATGAGATAATGAAGCTGCACATATTTTTTTATCTTTAGAGTATCAGCAATACATCAAGGTGGAATTAAAATATTTTATATGTCAGCTGGAACCCACTGGGAGTTTCCCCAGCACTAAAATCCAGCCCTAATATGCACTCACAGCTGTGCTGCAGCTGCTCCTCTCTGCTGCTCCCACTCTCAGGGGTCTGTGCAGGTGCGTTACAAACACCAGCAAAGGAGCAGTCCCTCCTGAGCCCATCTCCTGTCCCTCCTGAGCCCATCTCCTGCCCCTCCAGGGCACAGCAGGAATGGTTGGTGTTTCAGGAGGGTTTTCCCATTGTGCTGAGGTCGTGTCATGAGAGCAGCAAAGCTCAGACACTGAGATTTGCCATCGCTTCCAACCTGCTCCTTGCTTCTGCTGGGGGTGTTTTGAGATTTCAGGGCTGGGGAAGCTCCTCAGGGCTCTTTGCTTGGTCACAGCTCAGCCAGGCCCTGCTGATTCTGATGCCTTAGCATTTTAGTTTTTATATTTCCACCTATTTGTGACCCTGCAGTTCTTCAGTGTGTAACTCTAAACTCCATCCAGTGTCGCTGCTGCTTTCCCATTTGGGGCAGACACAATAATTCCTCTCCAGGCTGGGAATCAAGGACACCTCACTGCCTCAGGGCCGGAGATGGGAACAAAAGTGATTGGGGGAGAAATTTGGGGTAAATGACTTCATTACCTGGAGCTGTAATTGGAAGATGAACCCCAATGTGCAAATGGACCAAACTTATAAAGTGTGAAACCTGTGACCCGTTTATAATTATTAACAGTTTAGTTAATCATTACCTGCTGCAGGTAGCTCAGCTGATAACACCTGTGATCCTGCAGTGCTGCTTGTTTAAATCTTTGCATTCTTCCTCCCGGGATTAATCCCATTTTATAGATTTGTGCTTTGGATCCTGGAGAAGCCAGGCTGCTCCAGAGCTCCTCATCTTCTCAATCTCTGCTTTTCCATAAACACTTTTCCATAAGCAGCACTCTTGTTTCACTGAGCAGCAAATCGTTGCATCTCTAAGAATTCTGAAAAATAAAGTTCCCAGGCTTTCCCAGCTGTAAAACCCTGAGAAAGGCTTCTCTTCCCTTTTCTGCACTCGGGTTTCTCTGGCAGAAGCGTGGCTGTTACACAGCAATTTTCTTTCCATGTTTTTAAAGTGGCTGATTTTAATTTGGATGTATTTTCCCCTGCAAATCCTTTCAGTCAATATGGAATTACATAAAGCAGCTTTTTGAAGAGAAATTGTATCTGGACAAGTTTCCACTGAGTGTGTGTATCTTACACAAATTATTTATTTTTTTATGTCTTGGTAGCACTATCATTTTTGGTGACCTGTGCTCTGCCAGCCTGACCTCAGAGAAATAAAACGAAAATAATGATGTAATATTTTTGAAACTTCCACATCAAAAGTGATGTTTTCAAATAAGGATAAGGTGGACAAAGGATGATGGGGGGAAAGTAAATTTTTTTCTTATCCCCAAAAAGCTGAAAATCAGTTGAAGTGGCTTAGAAATGCATTTCCTTCATATGAGTGTAACACAGAGAAAGGAAGAAATTGTAAAATTTATAATAAAAAGAGATTTGTGTAGATTTATCTGGAAAGGGCAGTAAAGTTTCCAACCATGACTGATTGTCAAATTCTCTTCCATAAGGGATCGTCAAAACTTCCCAGCTTCTAATCTTGAATAGAAGGTGAATTCTTTGCATGTCCTACACAAAACCTGAAATAAAATACAATTATTGACTTCAGTTCTCTATTATTCTCCAAAAGGTAAAAATACTGTGTAAGTTGGGAAAGCTCCCAAACACATTTTTAGGAAAATGAGGTATTTTAGGTGTTCTCCACCTGGTAGAATTATTTATAATGCAAATGAAAATATTCCAGAGTCCCACATATCAGTGCAGGTGGATTTAGGGCAGCTGATTTTCTGAGATCATGACTGCATCAACTGACAATGGAAATTAAATATTCAGCTTTGTTTTCTGCCAGTTCCTGCTGCCGTGGTGCCTATGAAACAACACTCCAAGAGATCTTTTTGGCTGGACTGGCCATTAATCAGGTTATGTTCTGAACAGGGAGCATTTATAGCACTCAGGATTTTTATCCTGCTTTGTGTGCCCAGGATATTTGAGTCAGGTTTCTCTGCCCACTGTGCCCGTGGCAGCCTGTCAGCTTTTGGGGTCATTGCACAGCTGAAATGGTCAAAAAGGAGCAGAACCTTGTGTAAAAATGCTGCTTGGCTTTTCAGAGCTCTTGCTGCCCTCAAGACATTCCTGCCTGCTCTCCCTGTCTGCTCCTTCAGAATGTTTTCTGTGCTTTCTGTCTCATGACTGAAACAATTCAAAATCAAGAGGATGTGTAATAACACCAAACATTTATTTGGGGTTTTATCTTTGTTTTTTGCCATGAAACATGTTAACCATTTTGGGCTAGTTTTGAGGAATAAGCAGACACTTTTACTAAGTTAATTTTTTTTTAATTTTTTTTTTTTTTAATAATCAAATATCCACCTCTGAATCCATTAGTATCTCTACAGGTAGAGCCATAAATCTTCATCTGCATGAAAGTTCCTCCACTGTTTTTTTCCAGTTGGCTCCACTTGCTGGCTTGTTTCCATGCCAAACATCTGCACACGTGTGGTATCATTTAAACCTTTGAGACAAAATTTACTTTGGATTTAAAGAATCTTTTTTATGCCATTCATTCACATATAGCAGCAACATTTTCCCCAGCACCAGCATGGCTCCCAATTTTTTTAATAATATATATACAAGGGGAAAATATGTTTTATCTACCTTACAGAGCTTCAAACTGGCAGGATGTTTAAAAAAAAAAAAAAAGTCTTTGCTGTGATTTATGAGAAATCACAAGAAATACAGAATCCCCTCTCTAATGAAGTGGAACCAGGTGGAGATGGAGCTCCCTCCTCGTGTGCCCTGCCTGGCTTGTGGGTGCTGGCACAATCTGAGGCACAGCAGCTCGGGAGCCTGAGCTAAACAAGCACAAGGATTTATTGCACAGGGGAAGAGCAGAATATTTGCTGAGTAAGCCAGGACTTCTTGCATTATGCCAGAGTTTTAAAGGGACAAAAATTCTGTCCCAGCAGCAAATCTCAGGGCACTGCACATTAACCTCTCTGTAGGTCAAGAATTAGATCTTTTTTTCTTCTGCTTTGTTTTTGCTATCTCACCCATGTGTTTTAATCCATGGCAGAAATTTACCTTTTACCTTGCAGTTTTCAAATTTCCCCTAATAGGCTTTGGGGATGGATTGGGTCAAAAGCTTCCATACCCACCACTGGATGACCTCCTTCAGATTGATTTTATTCTGTGGATCTTCCTGACAGCACTCAAGAGGTCTGTGGGGCAAGATTTTTAATAAATCCAAAGGGAGAGTGAGGATTTCCCTCTCTATCCCCAGTATGTAGATATTCTGGAGTTTAATATTCACATTTGTCAGCCCATCTGAGACTGTGAACTCGACAGAGCAGGAGCTGCTTGTCAATAATTTAGACAGGAGGAAATCTGAGAGCGTCCAACATATAATTATCCTTTTTGTGAAAGGACAGATTCACACCTCGGTGAAGTGGATGGACAGGAGCAGGGTCTGACAGGGAATTGCAGTAGCTAAAAATCTGGTTGTATCCTTCGGGAGATTGTTTTAGGAGAGAAAACCACCGTGCAGCACATAATCTGCTGCTGGAGTTGTGCTCTACAAGGCAGGACAGCCCCACCTGGGAGCTGAATAACCTGAGTTGTGTTCCTTGTGTTCTAACAACTCCTGAGCTGCTGTATTCCCACCTGCACGAAAGAAAAGGATTCTTGCCTTTTCTTCTTTTCAAGCTGAGCTAAAAGCTTTTTTTTCCCTTGGAGTGCTTTGGGGGAAGGTAGGAGATGTGGGTGTTGAGGAGGAAAGCACACAAGTGGAAAAGCTCAACACCAAGGCAAAAGTTCAAGGGTGGTTGGGGAAGAATCCTAAAATCTTTGGGAATATTAAGAGGAGAATAAACAATCGGACGCTTAGTGGTGTAAATTCAACTAAATCATTGGAAGATTTGAGGTCCTGGTTTGGGTTTGTGTGGTGGGATGGCCTCATCTGTCGTGTCACAAACCCATAAAACTGCTTTTATCCCTCATTATAAACAATCTCAAAAACCTACTTTTTTACCTTGTAATAATCTAACTTACACTCTACTTATTTTTTGTGACTTGTAATTCTTCATGTAAGGGTGATAATTTTTCCCAGGGAGAGAAATCCAAGGCACAGGGGTTTGGGCTCTGTGCCCAGGCTCCTGAGCCCCTGCCTGGGTCTGGAGCTGTCCAGGGGAATGTCCTGGGTTTCCACAGGGGAATGGCTTTAAACAAGAGGTTTAGATGGAATATTGGAAGGAATTGTTCCCTGGGAAGTTGGGAAGGGCTGGGATGGGATTCCCAGATTTGCTGTGGCTGCCCCTGGATCCCTGGCAGTGCCCAGGGCCAGGTTGGACATTGGGAACAGTGGAGGTGTCCCTGCCATGGCAGGGGATGGAACTGGATGGGTTTAAGGTCCCTTCCAACCCAAACCATTCTGTGATTTTATGAGTTGTTGATTTGCCTTTGTTCAGATTCCGCATGGCCATCCCTGAATATTTAATGAAACCTGGTTTTACTCCTCTGCAATTAACACATGTCCTTAGTCAGAGTGGGAAAGGAACTCTGGGTCACTCCACTGCCTGAGGTGCTCGGTCCTGCAGAAACAAATCTGCTCAGTTTAGTTAGAAAATGTGCAGTGGGAAACTCAGAAGATTGATTTTGTTTAGAAGTTAGCAAGAAAAATAAATAGGTTTTGTATAAACTATCAAAAACCTGCCAGTTTTTGGGTGAGCTGTGCAGTGTTTACATCCTAAGGTTATGCTGATGGATTATTTATTTTCAATTATTTTATTTTTATTGCTTTATTTTCACTGTTTTAATATTTTTAATTTTACTGTTTATTTTTATTCTTTCTCCTACCCGAATTTCATGGCCAGCAAACACTGCCAGTGGCTTTCAAAGCGAGCCAAAATCCGGGGGAAAACACTGAACTGTATAATCACAAGTGAAAATGAGTCTGAGAATTGGTTTTCCAGGATTTCAGGGTCTTCCCAGACAAACTGCAGCCAGGAGCTGAGCACAGCATTGCTTAAGGGCAACAGCACAACCTGGTGGTTCCTGCTCATCCCACTGCATCGGGATCTGCACAGGAATTTCCCTTCCCCAGAACCCAGCTCCATGCCTGCACAGAACTGAAGCCTGTTCTCAGGAATTCATTTGTAAGATTCCATTTTACCCGAGGTTTTCAGAATAAATAGAAAACAGCAGACTGCAAGGGCATATGCAAAAGAGATGAAGTAACAGGTGCTTCCCAACATCCCTGATTCTGAAACCTCAAGGCGCTGGATATGTTTGAATTTTGCTTTCAAGATAATAACTAGAGGGATTTAACTGAGAAAAAACATCTTGCAATATGTACTATGCAAAATTTTGGGAAAAAAAAAAAAGGACAAAAGGAAAATGTGAGCAGAAAAAATTGGAAGTTTGCCTTGCTCTTTCTATTATGATAAAGCCAAGCAAAGTGTATAATGCATTTACATAGACTGAATATTCAGACACCAATAATAATCTTTATTCTCTTTCTTGTGTGTCTTCAGGGTAAGCGATTTGGTCAGAGTGCAGCTTCTGAGGTGGCAGTGAAATGAAACGGGGGGCAAATGTGCTCAGAGAGAATTCTCAAATAAAATTAATTACATTTTCTGTTTTGCTCGGTTGTGAAGCACAGGCTGTGTGATCGCCACAGTGCAGATGTGTGTGCTGGACAGAATAGCTGTAAACTACATATTGGGTTCATTTTGTGATCCTGTAGGATGGGACTGGGACTAGAGAGGGGTTTCCATCCTAGTCCAGTGCTGCTCCTGACACTGGGCAAGGCTTTTCCATGGAATAACAGAGTTATAGAATATTTTGGGTTTGAAGGCACCATCAATTTCATCCAGTTCCAGCCCTGCCATGGGCAGGGACACCTTCCACCATCCCACACCTGTGTGGGTCATTCATCCAAACCAGAGGCTGCTCAGTCCTGCTCAACCTGCCACAGAGAACCTTGGATTTCACCTTTGGAGCTGAGAGCAAAGGGATTCTCAAAGCCACTGGGGGATTGAAGTGCTTTGGGGTGAAAGGCTCATTATTTTTATGCAGTGAGGATTCCTATAGGATTGTCTCCCCACGGGAATGCTGAGTGTCTCATTGCTTCCTCCATGTCCTTTAGCCCGGTGCATGGCTGAGGAATGACTCACAGTCATTCTCAAGAAAGCACTGGAGTCCACTGGAGGTGTGACTCATGCATTTAAACTCACTCTTAAGATTTCTCTGAGGTTTCACTTTTGTTATTCTGACCCAATGAATATGAATTCTGCTGAAATTCATGAAAATACTTTTTATTCTGCTTTGGTTTATTACAGAAGAAACACATTGTTATATAAATAGGACAAAGCATTCTGAGCACCAGTGAGGTATTTCTGAAAAATTGTACAGAGAGCTTTGGAAAAATTTAGAATGGGGGAAAAAAAGGGAAGGAAGGAAGGAAGGAAGGAAGGAAGGAAGGAAGGAAGGAAGGAAGGAAGGAAGGAAGGAAGGAAGGAAGGAAGGAAG
>PYHW01009930.1:167655-187297 GCA_013186435.1 Turdus rufiventris | reverse complement strand
CCAGGAAGGATTCCAGGAAGGAAGGAAGGAAGGAAGGAAGGAAGGAAGGAAGGAAGGAAGGAAGGAAGGAAGGAAGGAAGGAAGGAATTGTATTCTTTTCCTTAAGTGCTGAATTAGAGGACCAAATGATCAAAGACCAAATGCTGCTGTTCACAGCCCTTCGCTGCATCCCAGTGAGGCACAGGGAGCTGATGCAGCTCTGGAGCAGCCATGGGAAGGATGCTGAGCTGTGCCAACCACAACCATGGACAGAAACCAAACCCCTGGGATGGAAGCTCTCCCAGCTTCCCACACACCCTGCTTCTGACTGGAGGAACCAGAGTTTCCAGATCTCCAAAAATCCTTGCACAAGGATGTCAGGTCTCTCTGCCTGACTGCTTTGATCACTCTGTAATCATCACCCATCGTTCAGACACTGGTTTGTGCTTTGCTCAGGAGCAGGAGACAGTGCTGATGCCTGGATGGAGAAGCTCAGATCAGCTGGGTTGGGCTGACATCTCCTCCTGCCTGGGGCAGCACTGACAGGGTTAATTCTCCACAAAGTTATTCCACATTTTCACGTTCGCACAAAGGATTTGTCAGCAATAATTTCAGGTGCTACCAGGGACATCTTCCTCTCATGGAATCGCTAAGGTTGGAAAAACCCTTCCAGATCCTGGATTCCAGCCATTCCCTCAGCACTGCCAAGGCCACCACCAAACCATGTCCCCAACATTTCTGAACATTTCCAGGGGTGGTTCCATTGCCTTTCACCCTCCCAGTGAGGAAATCTTCCCTATTATCCAGTCAAAATTCCCCCTGGTCCTGTCACTTCTCACCTGAAGACCCACCTGGGTGTCACCCCTTTCAGGTACTTGTAGAGAGCGAAATGTTGAGAAAAGAGTGTCAAACACCCACTCAGAAAACAACCCCAGTTTTCCTGCTGGGATAAAATAAAATTCTCCTTTTTCCTTGCTAAACTGAGGGATAATGGAGAAGGTCTGCACTGTGTTTGCCCCCGGAGTGAAAGCTGCTTGCAGTACACATCTTTTACAAATTCTGCCCTACAAATTCACTGTGTTCCCATATTTGTCCCCCAGATTGCATTCCTGCTGCTGTAAATTTTGTATTAAGTTATTTAGGTCAGCTTAAATTTGGAAAGCAACAAAACGAGCACCATTTTTTGCCTGATTTGCATGTCTGTGGTTGTTGTAACACGGTTTGCTTCCTAAATTAAAGTGATGCAAGCAGTCTGCCAGGGAAATGAGAGGCTATATTTTTTGGTTATATTTTTGAAAATCTGTTGTAGGTCTCAGTCATTAACCCATGAAGAAGTGGACACATGGAGAATAAATTCAGATTTCTTCCAGCATGCACTGGATCTGTGCTCTAGTTTGAAGTTCCATAATTTTCCTGTGAATGAAGAACATTTTGAGTCTTTGCTTAATGGTTTAAGCATATCAATATCTGCGATCCTGTGATTAAGGCCTGCCTGATGGCAGGTATTGCCAGGATCCAGGGGATCACATTAAAAGCCATTAATAGCTCTGACATGATGCAACCCAGCAGCTGCCCCGTGGAGAAACACTCCAGGCATGGTGTCAAAGGGACACAATGCTAATAACTGGGTTAGGATGGGTTCATTTCATCCTGGTGGTGGCAGAGCCCTTCCTGTGCCTTTGCAAAGATTCCTCCTCAAGGTCTGCCCTCATCCCACCTCTTGCTTTCACTGCTGCGAGATTCCAGCTGCTGCCAAAATCTCCACCCCCATTTCTGGCTGGTTCTGTCCCACCTCTCTGTTCCTCAGTGCTTCCCATGAACATTTCCACAGTGCTCTGTCAGCTCCTGACATCCCTGTGGGGGTACCCTGTGTGTGGGTCCCACATTTCTGCTCCCTCCAGATGCCATTTGTCATAAATGGAAAGGTTTTTTCCACTGAGGCTGCTCCCAGCTGATCTTCCTTGCATGAGTCCAGCCATGGAGTGGCCCAGCACAGCTTTCCAAGCAAAATGTTCTGCTGGTGTTAGCACTGCAGGCCTTCTGCTTTCTTTTCATTTATTTATATATTTAAAAAAATTTTTTTTTCTTCCCACTCTGGAGAGCTGATCCCAAAGACTGAATCCCCATTTCCTATGCACCAGATGCTCAACACAAACGAAATTCCCCCTGCCAGGCACCTGCCATGGTAACACCTGTCTCAGCTGAAAATCCTTTGCATGGTGACATTCTGGGATCACCTAAGCCCAGAAGGCCATGATTTGGGAAGCATGGAAAGAGCTGGATCCATTCCCTTACATTCCCTTTGGTCACATCTTGTTTCTTGTCTCTTCTGGTTTAATTATCCCAGCAACATTTGATAAATTTTACTCCTTGCCCATCTTCTCTGGAATAGCTTCCAGGTTTCTCTATAAAACACTCAGATTCAGGCCCTTTTCTAGCTCATGCACCAACATTTAATTTTTGCACAGATTTTTATTGATTGCTTTTCTTGGTGCTATTTTGCTGTTTTACAGCTGCTGTTAACATTTACTAGAGGAATTGTTTTACACTCTGCATGGAATAACATCACTGCAGATAGTCTGGCAACATGAATAGTGACTAAAATTTTGGGAGGGGAGTGTGGAATAAAAGAGGAGGAGGAGGAGAGGAAAGGCAGCATAGGAGGGTGAGAAAATGACTTTTCCCTTTTCAGTGGTTAAATCCTAACCACTGGTAAATACCCCTTCAGTGGGGAGGGCAGCTCATTTGTGACACAGGTACAAATGGGCTCAATCAGAGGAGCAGCCCCACAGGCACTTCCAATTCTTTGTGTGACATTCAAAACCTCCAGTGTTTCCAGCTGGTGATGGGATTTATTCTTTATTTTATTTTTTTTTCCTTTTGTACGAACACAAAAATTAAAATCACTCGAATGCTTTCTCTGAGCAAGTCCTCACCATCGTGCTTTATTCCTCCAGGGGCACTGGAAAATAGACTGGGAGTCTTTTCCAGCCTTGATGATGCTGTGGTTCTGTTTTTTGGAAGCTGTGGGAAGGCAATCCACGTGAAGCCCAGCACCACCCACCCACCTGTGGGCTCCCTCCAGCGTGAGCGAGTTGTTGCTTTGGCAAAAATGAAGGAATGGGGGTTTGCGCCATGAGGTTCCATCTGTGCTTTCCAAATCCATTTCCAGACAGAATCCTCACTGCCACCTTCACTGGGATGGATTATTGTGCACACAGGATTCACAGCTGTGCTGGTGGCTCTGAGAAGCACTGGCAGCTCGTGGGCAGGCTGATCCCAAGGGAATTTCCTTCCCCAGCTCAGGAATATTCTGGATAACATCTTTTTGTTAGTGCCTGTAGTGATTTCTAGGAAATGCAGCCTCTGAATCCCAAGGGCTGACTTCTGTTTACTGAGGGGAATAGATGGAAATTATGCTTTTATTCAAGATTACCATCCCAAGGTCCTTATTTTTGGTGACATATTGAGAGGAAATCTAGAAAACTGCATCTATAAAAGTGGGGTATTTAAAACAAACCAAAAAAGATGGTGATGTCCTGAAGTTCTGGGTGTCTGAATGCAATCCAGTCTTTTCTTATGGTCTCAGGCACATCTTTCAATTTCCCAGGCTCCTTGGTCTGACAACTTAAACAGAAAGTCTTTCAGGCCCTGGACTCTCTTCATGCATTTTGTACTGAACCTGCCTCCAGGCAAAAGGGAGAAAACGAGCAGAGGATCAGAACATTCCTGCAGCCACTAAAACTCCTCTCCCCAGCCAAGGTCCGTGAGCTCTGCCAGCTTCTCCAGCTTTGCACTGAAGTTTTCCTTTCCTGTTTTGACCTCTTGCAACTCCTGCTAAGGGAAAAACACTCAAGGATCATTTTTGGAGTTAAAATGCTCTGATGTGATAGAGGGCAAATGATTGGAAAAGTTGGTGGTTTAGGCTTGTACAGTTTCCATAGTGCAAATAAAAGTGGGAGGAAGGAAAGAGAATTGTATGGGGTGTGTGAACCATCAGGGATCTGCAGGATGGTCATAACAGAATGTGCTGTTATTAAACTGATGAAAGAGAATTCTAACTCCTCTAAAATAAAATATTTCCTAATAGCTCTCCATGGATAAGCTTTGGGATCAATGTGGCCTCAATATTTTGATTTGTGCCCTCAAAAATCCATACTGAGGGACATATTTTGCACATCATCTTACCTTTCACTTAATGTGATGTCCTTAATAAATAAACACACAGCAGCACCTGAGGGAGTCTGCTGTACTTCAGCAGGAATCCACCTGTTCTGACAGGGCTGGTTTTTTCAAGCAGATGGCCCCATGATGGATTATCTGCTCCTGGCCCATCCCAAACAATTTGCACAGATGTTTATAATGAGATTTTTCCTGCTTACACAACACTTGCACATCCACAGGACAATGTGGCCTTCTGCTGAAAAGTCACCCAGCCTGAGAAGTTTGTTTCTTTGCTGGGAAAGAGCTTTCCCAAGCCCATTTCCCACTGGGATCTGGACATCATCCCTTGGAAGAGGTCAGCATGTGGTGCTCCAGAGATAACAAAATAAGCACAACCTCTCCCAGGGTCATCTCTTACACCCAAAGTTATATGTCTTTCATGAAACAAAAAAACCCAAAAACAACAAATCTGCTGGAAAACAAAGGGAAAACGGCTCTGCAATATTTATTTGAAATGAAGAGGAAAAATAAAGCGTGTGCTGATGTTGACCAACACATCACAGAATCATCCAGGCTGGAAAAGCCCTGTAAGATCAAGCCCAACCACAAACCCAGCATTGCCAAGTCCCCCACTAAACCACCCCCAAGTGCCACATCCACACATCCTTTAAATCCTCCATCCCTGCTGTTCTCCTCCTGCTGCAGCTTTTGGGAAGGTGCCTGGGGGCTGCAGTCACCTCTCAAACCTCCTCTCCACAAAATTCAGACTTACAGCAGTGGACCTGAGGCTTTATCTCATGACAAACACCCGATTATTCCCACTAAAATCCGTGCTGGGACACATTCAGGAGCCCTTTTATGGGATGACAGACTGGGACAAGCTGAACTTGTTCCCTCTGTAACTTCCCACCCACAGCTCCCAGCAGATCCTGGTGTCAGGATCATTTTTTTCATTGCTATTTTCACTATTCTGGATGAAATAGGAATCTGAAAACTGCAGTGGCTTAGGCTGAACTTTTGAACATCCTTATGGCATTTCCATCAGAGATGTCCCTTTTGTGGGTGCAGAGGATCATGTTAGACAAAGCCTAAAATGGGAATTTGAAGAATTCCCACTCTTCAGCTGCAAATTCTACTTAAGAGATTCAAATGAGCTCATTGATCCACCAAACTTCTGAGTTATTCACAGAGTTTTGGTACAAGAGGACATAAAATGGTGAATTTGAAGCTGCTGTGGTTAGGTGATCATGGAATTCAGATATCTTTATTTTGAACAATTAGAGCTTTACTATCTATAGGGAAAAAAACAGAAAATAGAAAGGGAAAAAGTTATACAGTCAATTAATTAATTTTCTGCAGAAATCTGTGAAACTGAACTTAAAATTTAATTAGTTTTTTTTATTGCAAGCTAAACACCAGGCTGCAATAACGGTGTGCAAGTCATATTGAGTACACATTAATCATTTTTTTATTTTCTTCATTGAATCTGATCATGATATGAGACGAAATAGGGAATTATGTAATATCACAAGGGACTAAGAATATGTGAACAATAATAATAATAATAATAATAATAATAATGCCTTTATCTCTTCACTGTCTGTATTTTCTCAGTGGCTCTGATTTCTCTAAGACATTTATACAGGTACAGACCATAATTGTTCTAATAAAGAGGAAATTATACCGATCTATAATTAGAGCAATAAGCAGAAAGGTACAGCAGATCATAATTGAACCAATAAGAGGAAAATATAATCATGTTTAATGGCTTACATGAGTGTTAGTGTCTTCTGTATACTTAATAAATAGGTACCCAATTTCATGGTGTGTATCTGAAACACTTTTCCTAATATTTTCAAATTACCCTTCAGATCTGTTGTTGGGAACTTCTGCTGGTCCTGGAAGCCCCTCTGGGATGAGGCCTTTTGGAATAAGCAGAATAATAGCAGAATTTCAGCTGAGTTTGGCCATCAGCTGCAATCATCTGTACCAACACTTCCTGTCCAGGGTTATTTATTTAGGGTTTTAACCCATGGATATGCAGGTGAGATTTGGAAACAGAACAAGGGTGAGATTTGGAAAAAGAAATACAGAAATGGTTGAGAGGTGTAACCTTTTGGAGTCACTGTGTCTGGGCATGAAAAGATGCTCTGCAAGCAGGATATGCTCAAAGGACAAGGCAATGATTTATTTCCTAATATTCACAGTAGAATAACGTGGCTGCAAGCCCCAGAGCTGAGCATCAGAAATTCCGTGCTGCTGCTGCTGCTGAGCTCCCACCTTCTGTGGGCTTTTTTTTTTCCAACCTGAGAATTTCCCAGCTCGCAGCTTTGATGTGTTTCCCCGCGAGTCCTTGAGCTGCTAACTGTCCCCTTCTCAGCAATCTTCCCCTGCCTGCAGCCTGACCTTCTGCAGCTCCAGTTTACTTGTTTCCCTCACAGTTTTTTCTCCCAACATGCTGCTTTGCTCAGAGGTCCGAGCCAAGGTCACGCAGATGCTCCGTGTGGAAATCCAGGGATCAGAGACAGAGCTGAGCCCTCCCAGGGGAGTTTGGCAAGGCTGGAGTTTAAAACAGCCTCCCCATATCTTCACAGAAATGACATCAAATATTGTTTGGATATAATTTGCCTTTTGATTTCCCTCTCAGCCTTTAAATAAAAAAAATAAGGATGTTCCTGCTTTCATGTATTTCCTCAGACATGCCCACTCTTGGTGTGTGACATCCTCTTTGAGGTGACACCTGCAAAGGTTTTCAGCCCATTTATCCTGGCAGAAGCCCAGGTGCTGGTTTGGAGATGGTTTGGTGGATGGCTGGGAAGGACAGGACCAGATCTGGTGATTGGGATTCTTCATGTGCAGGGTTCAGAGAACACCTCGGGAGGGAGGCTTGTGTTTTCACCACGTGTGAGATATGTATTCTTCCAAACATTTTTCTCTCTCAAAGATTTCTCAGCTCTGCTAAGTCCTGAAGATAAGTGGAATGAGAGAATTTGCAAGAGCACAGAGTGACAACACAAGGGGGGATGGCTTAAAACTGAGAGAGAGGAGGTTTAGATGGGATATTGGGAAGGAATTATTCCCTGGGAAGGTGGGAAGGGCTGGGATGGGATTCCCAGAGGAGCTGTGGCTGTTCCTGGATCCCTGGCAGTGCCCCAGGCCAGGCTGGATGGGGTTTGGGGACAGTGGAGGTGTCACCATGGCAGGGGTGGCACTGTGTGAGCCTTAAGGTCCCTTCCAACCCAATCCACTCTGTGATTCCATGATTCTGTGATAATATGGGATGTGTGTGACTTAGGATATTAATAATACTTAGGTAACATCCTGAAGGGCAGTTAATAATGAACTAAATCCTAATAAAATATTGTATTTTTATAATACACATTTTATGCATTTCTATATATATTTATGTATGATACCTATTGTTCTCTAAGATTCTTGGACTAACAAATATCAGTTTTCCCTACAGCTGAACTTTGCTTGCATTTCTTCAGACCCTTGGACATTTTGATCAAACTCCCCATGTCCATGTGGCAATGATTTCACAGGTACACATGAAATAACAAAAAGACACTTCTATATTTTGTGGTGATTTTTAAGAACCTTTGCCTACATTTAAAATATGACATAACCTTATTAAACCTCATTAGATAGATGAATAGAGATATTTTGAAAAAGAAGGCAAAACCCATAGGAGTAGGAGTATAAATACATATATGTATGTAGGTGTACAGCACACATATATATATTTAAAAATATTTCACCCACTGGTTTGCACTTTTTTTTCTTCCACTCTCCCATAGGATCACTGAGGAAATGATGACTCTCCACACAATTACTGAGGGCATTAAATGTATTTAATCTCTCATTTTTGCGCAGGTATTTTTAGCAAGCTAAGTAATAACTAAAAGAAGTGTTTCCTCTCACAGCACACAGTTGTGAAACTTTAATTTATATGTTAATTTTTTTAATTAAAGGGAAAAAAATACAGAATTTGGCTTAGTTTTCTATAAAAGTACGGCATAATAGTCTAACATTAGGCTGAAGGGCAGTAGTGGAGAGGTTTGACAGTTACCTGAAGATATCCAAGTAACCCCAAGGCTGAACTTTGAGTTTCCTGGTGCCTTGGAAACAGCCTGAGACAGTGAATTCACTTCTCCCAGGGTCACCTTGTCAGAAAACTCCACATTTTGCATTTAGTAAAGCAGTTCCTAGGAGCAGGAGGCAGCTCTGGGTGCCTTGGGCTCTCTGAAGAGGAGCAGGGAGGGGAAGGCACAGCCCTGACAGCAAATGAAGGACAAAAACGACAATGTTTGAAAACAGATGAAGGCAGAGCAGCATTTTTACAGTTTGAGTCTCCTGCTGCTCCTCTACTGCTCAAGGCAAAGAGGTTGAGAGCACGAGCATGGCCATAATCATCTGAAATTTGCTTTAAAGTGGCCTCTAACAAGATTTGGGGGTCATGATTCATCCCTGTGATGTCACAGAAATGAAGGGAGTGTGTGTCACCTGGGCACGTCCCCAGATGGGCTGAGGAGGCAGCAGAGGAAGGCAGAGAATGCTGAAATTATTTCTATTTCTATTACACTGAGTTAACAATTTTGGTGAAGAATTCTGAAATCCCACCGTATTGGACAGCTCTGTGCCGAAAGTTTAGGGAGTTTTTTCATAGAATTATGGAATCTTCTAAAGGCTTGGGTTGAAGGGATCCTAAAAATCATCCAGTTCCAGCCCCTGCCATGGTGGTTTAGATTTGGAGTGGGACATATTCTGTCCAGTGAACATATCTATGCAAATACCTGTGGAAGGTCTGATACTAAAGGATGTAGTAAAATTACGAGGAGAAATGAAATAATCCTGCTTTCTTGAACTTCCCTCTGTTAAAACACTAATTCCCATGCTGGCTTTAAAAACCCCACTTGTAATCTCCATATTAAGGTCTATAAACTTCATCCCTAACTTTTTATTTCTGCTTTATTCCTGTACTTTACTTTGCCAAATATTGTTTTTGTGTAATTGAAACAGAGCTGTAGTTTGACTATTAAACAGGGAAGGTAATTGTGCTCTGCTCTAAAGGGGGAAGCAAATGTGGACAGCAGAAAAAAAAAATTAAATTGTGGAAAAATTGGGATTTAATTTTTTTTTTCAGAGCAGAGCTAGAGAGCAGATGCTGCTGGGGGACAGGAGGATATCAGTTGTGTGCTCAGCACCACAGGTGATTTCCTGTCTGAATCCTAAGAAAAGAGAGCAGCAGCGTGTGACAGCTCATTTTAAACCCTAAAATCAGAAGGGCACAATGCAGATCTGTGCCATGGCCTGGATGGGCAGGAGCCAAGTGATGCAGCTGGTGCTTGACATGTCCAGGCAGGGCACATTCCTGTTTTATCTGCCACAGTTGTTAAAACCAAAAATAAATACTTATTTGCAATGAAAATATGAGATTTCAGTACAGAAAAAAAAAAAGAAAAATAGAAAGAAAAAGAAATAAATTTTTAAAATTACAGGTGAGAAAGTGTTCTAAGCAAGACGAAAGAGAGGCGTGAATGATTCTATTTACATTTCTATTTATTCTTATAAAATAGATGCCCCATGCATGGAACAAACCCCTATGTGCCTGGTTTTGCCCAGCCTGGGGGTGTCCCTGGAGAATTTCCACTGCTCTGGGAACAGATGTGGGATGGGAGGCAGAGGCTGCCTGCAGATCAAGTGGCTGCTGCCAACTCTCGCGAGCTCCATGTCAGAAAGAGTTGATTATAATGTCAGCACTGGCCAATTTACAGGCTTAAAGCAGCAGCTGCACCGCTGCATTTCCCCAGAGGGATCCCAAGAACCTGACTCTAAAAACTTCGAGTTTCTTGGAACACAAGTGGGGTAAGTGATTCTCTCTTTGCACGTCTCTGCCTGTCAGGATAATTTGCAGTTCAGCTTGATTTGCGCGGGGATTGGGATCTCTGGAAATGCTCTGCTCTGCCCATTTGTTGCTCTCCGGGGGAAGCTCTGCAAATGGAACGAGTGAGCAGCATGTGTAGCAGACCTTGGCATTATTCAAGGGGTCCTGGGCTAAGTAAATTAAGCTGAGCTAGAAATCACTTATTAATTCAACCATCTTTCCTGTTTAAATAGCGATTGTGTAGTCCGGTGTATAGATTTTTTTTTTTTTTTGGCTGGGTAAAGATTTGCAAGGGGGAGGAAATAAACGGTGCTCCCTCGCTGAATAAGAATGCAAAAGTAGATTCTGTTTAACTTTTGCAGGGGGAAAAACTACTACAGCAGCAGCTTTTTAAAATGTGCAAATACCCTGCATGATATAACTCTGCTGGGTGGGTGTTGATGAGCTAAAGCAATCTTCTGACCCTTTTACTCTCGTTGTAATCATCAAGTAATGTTTGTTTTGCTCGGTGTGCTTCACGCTGCTGAGATTGGTTTAAAGCAGGATTAAAATCCTTATTAAATGTAATATTTGCCAGGCATTCAAGGTGCAATAATAATCTTCTGTCACTTGCTACTTTTGTTAGTATTAGCAGAGTGACCTGAGAGTAGATGAGTTCTCTCATTCAGTAGCACAAAACTTCTGTGCTTTCCAAGCTTGATCCAATTTTTTCTTTGATGACAGAGCTAATTTTAAAGATACAGAACTGAATTTTTTGTTTTCATTTTCCTCACTAATATTATGAGCTAAAGCTATTGTTTTGCAAAGCTATATTTTGCAAAGCTACACTGTTTTCCTGCCATCTCTTTTTAATTAACAGAAAAGCTCAGGAGGAGAAGTAATTTTAAATACTATTTAGATGGATTAATCTTGAGGAACTTTAAAGTCTCTCGCTTTTCTTAGAGTAATTTTCTCTTCGTAACGGCAATATTTTAAATATCTTATTATTTCCAGCTTGTGGTTGGTCATGATCAAATTCAGTGTTACAACAACAGATTTAGAGAAATAACTTCTCCGATCTCATAGCGTTACTGTGTGTTCCAAAACCCAACTGGATCCCTTCTCCATCCCTTCTCCATCATTATCCTTCTCCCAGCTCTGGTGTTTTTTCAGGATTTTGGGTTTGGTTTTGCATAGGGGCTGAGAGAAGCCCTGGGATGCTCAGCACTAATGAATAGTTAAGGACAGATTTACAGAGCAAACCAAATCATGCTTCTCATTTCTCCTTCCACTGCCTCTCTTATATCACCTTAAGAAAGTTTTAAAGTTTTAAAATGAAACCTGCTGTGTAAAAAAAAAAAAAAATCCCAGGTCTGTGTTGGTTTAGCAGGCTGGAAATATTCAGCAAACTAAGTTAAACCCAGTTCTCTCAAAAACAGTGGATTTAAGCTTGGGTGCTTTAGCAAACTGGGACAAAAACAGGCTCTTGTTTTGGTCTCTGTGGAGGTTTGGGGTGGAGATCAGGAAAGGTTCTTCCCCCAAAGTGTGCTGGGCACTGCCTGAGGCACAGCCCTGAGGCTGCTGGAGATCCAGGAGGGTTTGGACAGAGCTCCAGGGATGCCCAGGGTGGGATTATTTGGGGTCTGTGTGTAGCAATGGTAAACAAAGTGACCCTGACCCCCTGAGAATCCAAAAGAAATCCCTTTGTTGTAGGAATCACGCCCTTTCATACCTTTAATCTCCATCCGACATAACTGAAACCAAACCAAGACCTAACAAAACTTAAGAGAAGGGCACCCACTAGCTGGCACAGCTGCAGTGTTGCTGTCCACACGCCCTTCCACCCAAACAGCTTCCTGCTGATCCCCTGTCCATGCTTCAAGTTGGACCTTTACTTGCAGGTCAGTGAATGGTGTGTGGATCTTGGCCATTGAGAGTTTGTAGTCGCTCTCTGCCTTCCTTAACTAAAACCAAGAACGCGTCATTAACAGTCCATGCAGTCATTGTTGCTGTGTGAGGCAAGAATAACCATTCCACACGTGCAAAGAGTCTTTATCAATAACCAGCCATTGGAATAGAACAGAAAAAGGCTGAAACTTGCTAGCAGTTATGCCAAGGTGCATGGATTTATCAGGATCCCACCTCCAATTTTGTCTGTTTTCTAGTGCTTGAGCACAGTGTGCAAGGGCAGTTTTAGCTTCTGGGGTCAATTGTTGAAGTGAATGCAGGTGGGGGTTTCCTATGAGTAAGTCAAATGAAGGGTGGAAAAGTTCTGTAGATAAACCCAAAACAGGGCACAACCAATTCAAGGAATCTAGTGGTTTCTGTAATTTCTTTAAACTTAGAGTGTCTTTAACACAAACCTGAAAGGCTGAGGGCTGATGGTCTACTGAGTAATTCTCCACCCCAGGTAACACCACAGGGACTCACATTGCACCTTTTTAGGTGTTTTGTCTCACTTTTTTTTGATTCTCTGGGGTATGCAGACCCGTCTCCTGCCAGACATTTCCCGGCTGTGCAGCCTCCCCTTTTACAGGGTACTGGGTATGGCAGTCAAGAGCTCAACGCTTTCTTCTTCCACACCAGAGACAATCTCTAGGTGGTATTTTTATCCCATTCCCTATTTAAAATGACCCACTGAACCACATTTAAAACAACCCCCAGCCTGCATGTCCAAAACCCAGAAGTGAGCTGCTAAAGTCACTACCAGAGTTAATATTATAAGCTGTAGTTCCCACATTTTGGCATGCTCTAACCACATCTGCTATATCACAAACATATTACGAACAGCAAGCAATGCTTTTCTACAATCTTCATTCATGTTTGTGAAAGCAAGCTGCCACCACAGAATAGCTCTGGCCTCATCGCTATCAGCTTTCCAGGAGAGCACGGCTTGCAGTGTGTCCAGGAGCTGCACAAACAACTCTGCTGGACCCTGTAAAATCTTAACAAAAGACATGTTAGAATTGATACCCATCCCTGGGAGTCACTGCAGGGCCTGCAGGGCGAGGGGAGTGATGATATCATCCACATCACACAGTGCCTGTGCTGTAGGGACTGCGAGAGCACCCTCAGCTGTGCAATGATGATTGCTGGATTTCTGTCCTGCGAAGCGTCCACCTGGGCTGTACACAGTACTTGGTTAGACGGCAAACTGCATTGCTCTTAGAACCATTTCCATTATGCTTTTTTGTCTTGGGGTATGAGGATGTACACGGCACTGATAGACTCCAGGTAGCTTAGGGTGTGATGGGAGGATATCCATTTATTTAACCAGCATCCTCAGCTCTTTAATTGCTTTATAGTCTAATTCTCTGCACACCAGCCATTGGTAAGGCACATATATTACTGGGCAGGCTGTAACGACTGCCAAATCACCCTCCATGGTGGCTTCCTGGCACTTTTGGCAATGCTGGACTACTGTGCTGTCATGTTGGGCAGAGAGCACAGAGGGGTCCCCCCCAAGCAGGGATTTGTATCAGGGTAAGGCAGTTCCGCAGAGCTTGGGTTAATCTTGGGAAAAGGCAATTCCATGGGGTTAGGGTCAGTTTTGGGGTCGTATACAGGTTCTGGTGGTGCTGAGGGTTTGGGGAATTAACTCACAAAGCCACAAAATGGCTGATATTCACACAACCTCCTTTAACGGCCTCATGATTGTCCCCCATGCAGCCTGGTGCCCACAAGCCTTGGTACCCTGGTGATATCAAAAATGCTCTGCCCTGCCTCTTGCCAGGCTTCTGATTGAAGGGGCCCACTAAGAGGAAAATCTTTAACTTGATTAGACACCCAGCACAGCAAGGCGCTCAGTTTCATATCAGCCATATGAATAGATTGCTGATGTGGGAATCACCGTACCTGGCCCAATACCTGCGCTATTCCAGGGATATTCCACCTCCTATATTTGCTCCCACTGGTCTAATCACTCTCTGAGTGAGGTGCATGCACTTTTGGATTCCTGAGTCCCTTCCCGAACTCTTCCTGGATCGTTCCCCACATCCTTTTCCTGGACTCTTCCAGATGGTTCCTTGACCTAGTCGGAGTTGCTACTGGAGCAATCTGCACACCCTGCTCCGCCTTACAGGTCCAAAATGGGGGCAGCCATGTGTAGCAATGGGGAACAAAGTGACACTGACCCCCTTGTGCACCGAAGGAGATCCCTCTGTTGTAGAAATCACACTCTTTTATACCTTTAAACTCTACCTGACATAACTGAAACCAAACTGAAGCCTAACAGAATTTAACAGAAGGGCACCCATTGGCTGGCTCGGCTGTTGTGCTGCTGTCTACAGTTCTACCAGCCAATCAGCTTCCTGCTCACGCGCTCTCCGTGCGTTCCTCCAGCCAATCAGCTTCCTGTTCACATGCTGTCTACATGTTCTACCATCCAATTATCTTCCTGCTCACTTGCTGTCCACGTGTTCCTCCAGCCAATCAGCTTCCTGCTCACGCGCTGTCCGCACGTTCCTCCAGCCAATCAGCTTCCTGCTCACGTGCTGTCCATGCATTCTTCCAACCAATCAGCTTCCTGCTCACATGTTCCTCCAGCCAATCCAAATCTCCCCCAAACTGTCACTAACTGTCACCCCCAGCCAAATTCCAGCCATCGTCCTGCAGCTGTGCCTTCCCTACAGGGCCTTCTTCTGGGCATAACCCTTCACCAGTTCAACAACTGTAATCCCACACCCCACATCTGTGCAGGGACAGGAGCTGCACTGGATGATCCTTGGGAGTTCTTTCACGCTAGAATATTCCACGATTATGTCTGGCATACAGAGAGAGGAGCCAAAAGCCAGTGAACGTGTGACTGAGCCTCATGCCCGTGCCGTGGCGAGTTGTGCTGACCCAAACTCCTTGGGAGCTGCTAGACCCCGTGAGCTGACAAATCACATCTCTAATATTTAACAAAAAAGGGAACAATTGCAGGTTTCTGTCAGTCAAAATGAAGACTTGATGGAGTGTAAGACTAACTCTGAAGTCTATCGTCCCCACTCACCACCTCATCAATTTTATTTTAACAAAACAACCAGAGCATAAATGTTTATGTTTTCTAAAATTTATCTATTTTCTGTCTATTCAGATGAATGCTGAAAATATTGTCCCTGAAGATTCCTCCCTGCTTTTTTGATGCGATCTCAAAGTTAGGAGCCCCATTGCACAAAATCTTCCCTTCCTCCCCTCTGCTGCATTCTTTCCAAGAACAGGCAAACAAGCAGGAGGAGCTCAAATTAGGCCACAGCTGTATTTTCCAGAGAAATTATATCCTCATTCCTTTTAAGGACACGAGTGCTCCTCATTAACAAAGAATGGACTGTTTAAAGGGACAGGACAGAGCATGCAATGTGTGACGGGAAACGGGAAAAAAAAATAGAAGGAAGCTTTGTTGAGCATTTTTAGATATGTAAACCATAGAAATAGATTTATGCAAATAGGCTTTTTATGAATTTTCAGTTTCAAGGGGATGGTGCTGAAAAGGCTGGGGTAAATAAGATTATTAGGGTGCTTAAATGTGATACATTTAATACATTTAATATAATCAACGTTTATATACTTAGCTTTAAGGTAATACTGATTATCACTCAGAAAAATTCTCAGGAAGGAAAGAGCAGACCCTACCCAAGGCACTATCTTCATACATTCAAAAATCCTTGATGTTTTAGCATCTTAATATTGATTCTAAATAATAGAAGCATGACTGCTTTGTTGACTCTGCTGGTTGTAAACTTGATTAAGATGCTCTAGAAAAACAAAATCTTAGAAGAAATTATTTTTAGGCTTTGGTTGGTGGGTAAATCATCTGCAGTGGTCAGAGCCTGTTTAACGATTTCATCTTTTCCTTGTTTGTCTTCCTCAGTTCTATAGTTTTAGCAAAAGAATTTTTCTGAAGTACTGACCAAATACTGAATACCAAACCCAATCTCTGCAGCACAAATAATCAAGAACCTACCAAGAAGTTAAAAACTCCTGTGCTTTGTGTAGCAACACCTTCTTATTTTCAGTGTCCCTGGGATGACCTACACTCTTATTTAACAGACCATCTGGGTACTAATATATTGCAACACTAATTCTGATTTTTTTTTTTCCTGTGTTCCAGGCATCATGATCTGGACAAATTATTTAAGTCTCTCCACCTTGTTCCTGATGGGGTTTCTTCTCCTGTCCATGTTCGCCAGGAAGGTGGTGCCTGAAGAGAGCATCGTTGAAACCAAGAAGGGCAAAGTCAGAGGGACCAGCCTGCAGGTGCTGGGGGGGACAGTCACAGCCTTCCTGGGAATCCCTTATGGGCAGCCCCCCGTCGGGAGGCTGCGGTTCCAAAAGCCAGAACCTCGGGAGCAATGGGCAGATGTTTGGGATGCCACCAAACACGCCAACTCCTGTTACCAGCCCATAGACACAACATACCCGGGCTTTGCTGGGTCGGAGATGTGGAACCCAAAGACCAACCTGAGTGAGGACTGCTTGTACCTGAATGTGTGGATTCCTTCTCCCAAGCCCAAGAACGCCACTGTCATGGTGTGGATTTATGGTGGTGGCTTCGAGTCCGGGTCCACTTCCCTGCCTGTCTACGATGGGAAATTTCTGGCCAGGGTGGAAAGAGTGGTTGTGGTTTCCATGAACTACAGGGTTGGTGCATTGGGATTTCTGTCCTTGCCAGGAAACCAGAAAGCTCCTGGAAACGCAGGTTTATTTGATCAAAGGTTGGCACTTCAGTGGGTCCAGGAGAACATAGCAGCCTTTGGAGGCAATCCCAAAAGCGTGACTCTGTTTGGAGAGAGCGCTGGCTCGGCCTCTGTCACCTATCACCTCCTTTCTCCTGAAAGCCACCCTTTATTCACCAGGGCCATCCTGCAGAGCGGGTCTGCCAGTGCCCCCTGGGCTGCAATTACATCTTCTGAGGCCAGGAACAGAGCAGTGGCTTTGGCCAAACAGCTCCAGTGTCCCACCAGCAATGAGTCAGAGCTCATTTCCTGCCTCCAAGGCAAGGACCCGAAGGAAATACTGGAAAATGAAATTTTTGTCGTTCCATATGGTTCTCTTTTACAAATATATTTCTGTCCGAGCGTGGATGGGGATTTTCTGCTGGACATGCCAGAAGTATTGATGGAGAAAGGTCATTTCAAACAGACCCAGGTCTTGGTGGGCGTCAATAAAGATGAAGGGTTATCATTTCTGGCATACGGAGTCCCTGGCCTCGACAAGGACAGTGGTGGCTTGATCAATAAAACCCAGTTTGAAGCAGCTTTAGCTCTGGCCTTCCCAGGAGTGAGCAAACTGGCGATAGAATCCATCATCTTCCAGTACACGGACTGGGAGAACGTGGCAAAGCCGGAGCACTACCGGGATGCCATCGATGACGTTATCGGCGACTACAACATCATTTGTCCCGTGCTGGAGTTCAGCACCAGCTTCTCCCGCCTGGGCCACCACGTGTTCTTTTATTTCTTCGAGCATCGCTCCTCCAAGCTGCCCTGGCCCGAGTGGATGGGGGTCATGCACGGCTACGAGATCGAGTTTGTGTTCGGGCTGCCCCTGGAGAGGAGGGTGAATTACACCAAGGCTGAGGAGCTCCTGAGTCGCTCCATGATGAGATACTGGACGACTTTTGCCAAAACTGGGTGAGTTTACTCTGCAAGGTTGGTTGGTTGGTTGTTGTTTCACCAGGGGAAAAAGCCTGACTGTTCCAGTGCTGCTTTGGAGCCTGTCTGGAATGATGGGAATGGGTTAATTGTTCAGTTATCTGTGGGGTTAACTTTAATTCAATCCTTGTACTCTGATTTTTCCTTGAAGAATTCGAAGAGACCCCTGACTCACTGACTTCACCAGTTATCCAGAATTCTATTTCAGTTCTGACAGAAACACTGTTTTAATAGAATAAACAGTTGATGTGTTGCTCCCTGTATTGGACAAGCTTAAGGGAACAATGTTTATCCACCCATAAAAGCAAATACAAAACATTTCTTTGCCAGGGCGGCGGTTGTTTCAAAGGCAGGTAATGGTTTCAAGTGTTACAAACAAAATATTTCAAACACTAGAAAGGACTTCCAGCAGTAGAAGTAGGAGGAAAAAAGCCCAATTTCCTTGAGGATGTAATTTTCTCAGAACATTCAGGTTTATAAGAGGGAGGTGTGTTATGTTCACATGATGGAGAGACTGGGATTTCAGAAAGCCTCTCCTCCTGTGTGCTGAGAGTGCAAGCCCACAACAAATCACTCTCCAGTTCCAGTCCACTCATCTTGAAGTGAAATATGGCCCAGTCTGCAGAAGTAGAAAATAAGAATACTTCATTGGGGTGTTTGGAATGGATTAAATCCAACACTTCTCCAGCTGGAGTTGGGAGAAGTGAGGCAGCCCTTGCTCCTCTCAGCAGGGCTGGGGACTCTCAATGAGACTCTCAGTTTGAAATTAAAACATTTCAGAGCAGTAATAAAAACAGTCTGCACCACAACAACCATGTAGGATTAGTCCCAATGGTGGGAAGGGGAGGTGTCTCTTTCCAGAAGTTTGGTTTGTGGTCTTTCCTGAGAAAATTACATATATAAAAATCTGTGCCTTGGAGAAAACACAACCAAACAGAAGTTCACACTCTAAAAGCATTCCTTTAACTTTAATGTTAAAATCCCGCATTAATTCTGTTTCTAAGGTGGACCTTTTGTTTGATTTGTCAGGGATATATAGATTTGTAAAAGCTGAAATCAACACTGGAACAGGATCTAATTAATTTTTTGAATAGATTAGAAACCAGAGGGGACCACTGTGTTCATTTAGTCGACCCAACCTTACACATAACACAAAACACAGGTAAGACTGAAATGTTCCCACTGATTAAAAATGTTTCCACTGATTAAAAATCCAGAACAAACATTGTTAGGTAGTTTTAAATCTTAATTCCACTTAAAATGTTACATTGTAAAAGTAAGTGTTTCTAGACTGAATTAGCCTATTCTAACTCCGCATTTTCCAGGTTTTACATTTTATTTGACAATTTGTAAGATTCATTTTATGATTTCTGTTCCATGTAGAGGTTGATCATTAAGGATGTATTAAAATAATCCATAATCTTTTTTTAATTGTTTGTTAAACAAAGAAAGCATACCCCTGAGACTTGTACTAATGTGCTTTTTCTCAAATAATAACTCTCTACCTTAAACCTGTAATTCATCCACACCTGGTTGGAACTCTCCCTGCCAGAATTAAACAGTGTCATCCCCATGGGGCTGTAATTCCAGGTGTCATCTGTCCCTCCAGTTCAACCTGATATTCCCTGTTTATCCACCCCAGGCAGGCACTGTTTGTGCTTTGTGGGGTTATCTTGGGGCTGCTCTTTGTCAAAGGCTCCACCTTCCATCCCAAATCCATGTCCCCCCTGCCTGGGCTCTCTCCACCTCCAGGACACCCCAAACTTGGTGGCTGCCATCCCCCAGCCCTGTGTTACCCTTCACCTCATCCTCCACAGTGAACTCACTGCTTATTTCTATACTCATCCCATTCTTAACAGATTTACCTCTCAATGGGTGGGATGGATGGATGGATGGATGATGGATGGATGGATGGATGGATGATGGATGGATGGACAATGGATGGATGATGGATGGATGGATGGACGATGGATGATGGATAGATGATGGATGGATGGAT
>PYHW01009930.1:143434-160732 GCA_013186435.1 Turdus rufiventris | reverse complement strand
TATTATTATTATTATTATTATTATTATTATTATTATTTATTTGGGGAGGGGGTTAAGAGCACTCTATCTTCTTGTTTACATTTCCCAGCATGAAGCTGCAGTGGTTCTGTTTCTGAGGAAGCAGTAACACCAATTCCCCCTCCTGAAAGCTACCCAATAGTTTCATTTTTAGGACTGCTCAATTTGGCCTAGATTACATGGTCGTGAAAGTTTGTGACTCATGCACTTCCTCCCACTCACAGAAATAAAACAGTAGTAGAAAATATAAAGAAAAATGCCACTGTGATGAAATCCATCAGGACACGACGAATCCAGAGGATTTTGGTTGGTGCAGGGCTCTGTGGAGCATCCATCCTGAAAATAAATCATGATTAGGGCAATTTCCATTGAAAACAAATCTCAAATATCATCTCCTGGCGTAGTATCAACTACCCAGCCTCAATTGCAAATTTAGTCTCTGGAGATAAGAAAAGCATTGAAAACACATTTATCCAGCAATTTCTGAGTGCCTGGGATGAACTTTATTAATGGCAGAGCAAGGAAGGAATGGAACCAGCAATAATATCCATGAGCACAGTATTTCCTCTTTCTCAGAACCAGCTGGGCTGACAAATTTTACCAAAGACACTGGGAATTTAGAACACAGTATTAATAGTTTTATGGCTATAAAAATATTTTTCTCTCCCTTCACGCCCTCTTTTTTGTTTGTGATGAAGCCCTGCTTTGTTCCAGGGAGTAGTTCTGGTTAAGATATTGTGCAGGTTTGTGTTTTTCCAGGTCATGAGGAGGAAGAGGGGTTTCAGAGGAGATAAAACAGCCTCAGAGGATGACTAAAAGGGCAAATGCCATGTGCCTTCCTGTCTACTTATTATTTTACTTACCTGTAATGGAAGGTTCTTCCTTCTTCAAGGTCTCTGTGGGGTTCAGGACCTTCTCCCATTTTCAAATATCCCCCTTCAACAAGGTAAGACTAAAAGCTATAGTTCCATTTGATTTCTTCCTGCAGCCAAGACTGTTAATAAATAACAGCTTTGAAAAGTGGCCCTTGAAACTGAAATTATACCACACAAAAGGACAGAAGAATCTTACAAAATATTGTACAGGAACACTGGAGAAATAAAGGTAAAATTGTTCCTTCAGCACCAAGAAGGACTAAGCTGCAGGGTTGCCTCTCTCATGTCTGTCCAAAAAGTGATGGAAATATGAAATGTGAATATTCACACCAGTCCTGGAGAAGGTGTGAAATGATCCCTGTGGCTCTGACACAGAGCAGTGGGACAGCTCCAGCCTGGTGTGATGAAATCGCATCTCATCCCTGCTCTGTGTGGAGTTTGGGGTGCCTGAAGGAGTCCCAGACTTGGCTGGAACATTTCAGAGGGAAGGAGTCCCAGAGGGTTGAAGCTCTGGTTCAAACATTATTTCTCCTGGCACCAGAGCAGGGTTCTGTCCAGGAGCACCCAGCTCCTCAGTGCTCAGCAGAGAGCTGAGGCAGAGCATCCTGCATCTAAATGTCCCAAATGCCCCATTATTTATGGCCAATTCCTTGAGGCCTGCCTTGTACGCAGCAGGGATTTATGACAGGAATTGTTTCAGCTCAATGAGTGCTCCACGAGGCTCTTTGGAGCAGAACACCAAACAAAAAACACAATAACAAAGAGCATAAATAACAACAGCGAAAAAAAAGGAATAACAGCTTGTTGCTTCATTTCCTGAAACTGATATTGGTCATAATAGCACATCCCATGATAATTTATAGTTAAAGGCATCTAAACAGGCAGCTGCTGTGTCCAGGCTGGAATCTGGAAGGAATATCCTGAGCTTTATTTAGTGCAGGTGTAAGAAAGCCTGGCTGCAAAGGTTCTTCTCCAGTTTCTCTCAGTTAAGGACTTTGCCAGCTGGATCCTGCTGCTTTCTTCAGGGATCAGCAGAAGGAATAATATTTACCCAGGCTAGGACTTGCAGAGCAGTTTCCCTCCGCTCTGGCTCAGGGACACTTTGCAGTCACTGGATTATGGACTGGTGTGTGTGATCTGGAGTGAGAGCTGAGCACAGCAGGCTGTGATGAACTTCCCAGAGCTGATTAAAAAGGAGTTTGAAGGTTTGGAGGCTGCACATCCCTCACACTCATAGTGCTCCTCAGAGCAGCCCTTTCCTGCCTTATTGTGGGAATCCCAGCGTGGCTCAAATGCCAAAAAATCAGGATTTTTGTACTATATTAAGGAACAATTATATGAGATTTTATTTTTAAAATTCACTTATATGATAATTTAAATTAATTATAAGAAAAATGTTTAATTACCTATATTTTCAGAAACTGGTCACTATTTTATCTCATCCAACAAAACCTTACAAAACCTTCTGCTGTCACTGCCCCATCATCCCCCTGGGGACCACACCAGCCCCCCAAATTGAGATAAACCTGGCAGCCAGCAATGGGAAAACGAGCACAGATATAAATATCACCCCTGCTGGCCTTCAGGAACCATGTGAGACATCTGCTGGGCTGGCCTGACTAATGCCACAAGCACTTGCCATCCCTCCAGAGTGGGGCTGGGACAGCACAGGACAGCCTGGAGCTCCTCGTCAACATTCCTGCTAATTAGGAGAGTCGTCCTGTCCAGCTGGGAAAGAGGAAAAACAACCAAATGTTTTCTTCCACAATATGAAGGAGAAAAAAAAAAAAAAGAGAGAGAGAGAAAAGCTTCACTGAGACCCTTAAGATCATCCAACCTTCAGATGTGCAGAGGAACCCCTGACTCCCAGAGCTACCCTCAGGGTGAAACTTTGAGGTTTTCCTTCTTGTTTGATGCTGAGCTGATTGTTTCCATAATTCTCAGAGGTTTTGTACTGCAGCTGCAGGAAGTCTGCAAGAGTTTGGGTGATTTTTGCTGTTGCCTTTCCCCCTCCTGGTTTCCTTGTGCCCATGGTAGCACTCCATAAAACACCAGCCCATGGAACCCAGCTGATACCAGCGCTGCCCAGCAACCACCAGGAATCACAAAAACCAATCAAAGGGATTCTCACTCCCTCTCTCCTGCCTTTAAACCAGCTTTTAAAAGAAAAGGGTCCAAAATGGAGATCAACATCAGCAGTTCCAAGCAGGGTGATGCCAATCCACTCACACTGAGAGGGGCAGATCTTCCTTGGATTTAAATTCCTCCTGCACAGGGGAAGCAGAGGCTACAGCAGAATTGTCATTAATTGTCATTAATTTTCATTCATCTGAGTGGGCATGGAGATGTGGGATTGTTTTTCTTGTCCTCTGGAGAAACACAGCCTGGGTCACAAGCAGAGCTGAGCAGGAGAGTGGAGAAAGCTTGGGACAGTCTAAGCTAGGCTGTAGGACACCTGTTTTACAAAAGCAAATCTTAAACCACCCTAAATATGTTTTCAAGAGGGTTAGCAGAAAATATTCTCCATTCTGGTCTTCTTCAAAGTACAACTTAACACTACAAAAGAATAACCTCAGTGGTAATGATGGAATTCACTCTAGGAGTTTTCATTCTGCTATTCAGAACTTGCTCACAAAAATAAAGAGAATGTTTTCAAGGTGCTTTAAATCCTGAATGTTTACCAAAACCACTCAGATGATGAATTACATATTTTTTTGTGTATCTGTGTGATAAGCCATTTGTAAAGGTAATGCTGTGTGAATATTAATAAAAATGCAGTGAGCTGGTATTGTTGCTCAGGCTATATTGATCATATTAATGAGAATGGTAATGTATGTATGTTTATTATGATTAACAGAGCTCTGTTCATGTTGCATTTTCCATTTGAATGAAATTAACTTTCTCTTTCTGAAGTTGCTGAAGATGAATATTAAATACAGAGAAATAATTGGTGAATGAGCTCTTCCAAAGCCCTCTTCACGCCTATATCAAATTTAGTACACTTGCTATAAATTAATCTTGAAAACTAAAAGTAATTGGCAATTGTGGATGGAAAAACCCAAAGGGGGAAGAACATGATCTAAGTAACAACAAGTACAAACAAGAAATTTCCACTTAAAGACCTATCTTAACAAAATAATTTACTATGAATGAGCTGCTGTGCCACTAGCAGAGTAGAGAGAATCCAGCCCATAATTTCAGGGCATATGCAAAGAGAAAACATAGCTGAGGAACAAGACAAATTCTATTTACAATTTAAACACAGGTGGTTTGAGTTTGTTTTTTGTTTTGTTCTGTTTTGTTTTTCTGTCTCACATTTCTTTTCTCGGAGAATTCAAAGAATTTTATTTCTTCATTGCCTTCAGAACTGCTGCAAATGGCAAAAAGGGTAGAAAAGGAAAAAGAATATTTCTAAGATCTTCAGAGATGCTCATATTCTTGGTAGAGCTGAAGATGTCCCTGCTCATTTCAGGAGGCTGGATATTCCTTTCCAAGCCATACTATTTGATGATTTTCTCCAAACAAAACTAAGGTGTTCTCTGAATAAATCTTGTCCAAGAAAGGTGATTTGACAAGATAAAACCACAACTGGAAGCCTGTCCTGACACACCATCAGGCCCCAAAGCCAGCACTGAAGTGGCAAACTGGAATTACTGAAGCAGGGATCATTAAGCAATACCAGAAGATGAAAGAACAGAGGTTTAAAGAATTGATAAAATATTATAAAATGGAGGTCTCCGTGCAAATGGAACATTTAATTTTCAGTACAAACAACTTTCTGTAATTGATCACCAAAATTTTTTTCCATCCAGACCTGAATGGTCAGAGACAAGTTTGTGCAGGGAGTTGGATTCCTGTCTGCCCACTGAAGATATTCACACCAAACTTACACTGCTCTGAATATTATTAGACTTTGGTGCAAAGAACAGGGAATTTTACAGCCTATTCTGGGTACTGCAATTCTCATCATGAAGTTATTAGTAAGAAGGAATGCACAGTAATTGTGAGGGAACAACAAGGTTATAATCATAACTTGTTCCAAATTATACTCCTGTGATCTCCCTTCTGCTCCGACTGGGAGCTACTTTTTAACTTGGGAAATTTTCGGTAATAAAGCCAAGGAGGAAATTACTGGGCATTTCTTTGAACAGTAAACTTCCTAGAAATGCAGAGATTGTCAGCAGGTTCATGGGCTTCAAAGTGCTGTGTTCACCTGACAGTTCCTTCAATCATTTTTCAGTAAAATACATCTGTAGCCATCGAGGCATTGTGTAATCCCCCCACACACCTGTAAATTATAATGTGGGATGTCATGATTTATTTCATAGCATAAAAGCTGTTAAATGAATACTGACAGCACCATTAGCGTCCTGATCTTGAACTGAAGTGCAAGTCAGCTCTGCTTAAGTCATCATTCTCAGGGGCCACAAGTAAATGTGCACTTTAAAAAGGTGCCATGGGTTAACTGGAGCTGAATTAGGCAAGAAAAATCAGCGAAGAGGGGAGCAGTCCAGGAAATGACTGCCTGAAGTTCTTATTCCAACACTTCTTATTGAAACTTCCAGTGCTAAAGACCCCAGAGCACAAAAACATGGGCTGAAAACTTGATTAATTTGAAATTAACTGAGAGGTATTGGTCAACATCCTGTGCTCTGAGTGCTCCCACCACAACTCCTGCATTGTTCCTCCTCTTGGGAAGCAGAACCCAACTCCCAGGACTCCTCTTTCCTTTCTGCCTTCCAGGAAGAGTCTTTGTGACAAGCAAATCAGAGAGAACCCAAAGGACTCAGCTCAGAGTTAATTTATCCCACCAAGAATCATCAGTTGCTACTGCTCTGCCCTAAATCCCAGATTCCTTGATATCAGCTTCTAGGAAAGAAAACAACTCCTTGTGCTTGCACTGAAATAAAATGTTTATTTTCTATTCCTAACCTGTTCTGAGCTGATGGTGATCTGTGACTGTTTAAAATACAAATCTACTCATTTCCCCCAAATCCATGTTCTGGTTTTTGTTCCCTAATGTAACACTGCCCATTTTGTTGTTCTCCTACACATTTAAACCATTTTTTTTCCCCTCGTACAGATACTGTCATTTCTGGAGGTGGAATCTGGATGCCTGTCCTTTGAGCTTTATGAATTCTGTTGTATTATAAATATTTATCACCACTCCTTTAATACCAGCAGCTGTGCTCCTTTCACATGCAGAACTGGTTTTATAAAGGGTCAAGCCCTCTGTACCTCTTCCCAGTTTCCACAAGATTTCAGATTGTTCCCATTTGGCCCTCCACAAACAGGACTCCAGGACGACAGCTCCTTCTTAATGAGGAATAATTGTTCTCTCTCCCAATGCAGATCTTATCCCAGTTCAGACTTTATTTCTTCCTTTATTTGCAGGTTTATCCCAGTCATTTATTCCAATCTGTTTGTCCATCTAAAGGGATCAAAGGCATTCAAAGTAAAACACAAACCACTCAGCCTCTCAGACTGGCAGGCTGGTTGGTTCTAGAGTCATCCCTAATAATTCACAGCTTCTCTGAGAATCTCCAGATTCAAAAAGTTCTTTGAACATGATCATTTATTAAGTTTTTCCCTTTGATGAACCCAGAACACCTCAAAAGAGGAATTTTTTTTTTCTTCAAATGAGGGTAAATGAAATTTATCTGACTTTTTTCCCCTGTTACTTCCAAAGGGCACATCAGTCATTCCACACTTCGGATTTATATAATAAATAAACCAAATAATGCTTTATTTTGTGCTGAGGTGGTTCCTCGTTCTAAATGAAGTGATTTTTTTCTCATTTAGAGCTCCAAATGGGACCCTGACTAATGGAATAAGATGGCCAATCTTCACTAGTACTGAACAAAAATATTTGACTCTGAACACCAACACTTCTGTGGTACTGACAAAACTACGAGCTCAGCAGTGTCGATTCTGGAAACATTTTTTCCCCAAAGTCGTGGAAATGACAGGTAACAACTCTTTCCTAGAATTCTTTTACAATAAAACTTTGCTGTTGGGTAAAACTGGATTTGTGTTGGGTAAAACCAAATTGGTGTTGGGTAAAACTGAATTATGTTGGGTAAAACTGAATTGGTGTTGGAAAAACCTGAATTATGTTGGATAAAATTGAATTGGTATTGGGTAAAACTGAATTGGTGTTGGGTAAAACTGAATTATGTTGGGTAAAACTGAATTGGTGTTGGATAAAATTGAATTGGTGTTGGGTAAAACTGAATTGGTGTTGGATAAAACTGAATTGGTATTGGATAAAACTGAATTATATTGGATAAAACTGAATTGGTGTTCGGTAAAACTGAACTGGTGTTGAGTAAAACCAAATTGGTGTTGGGTAAAACTGAACTGGTGTTGGATAAAACTGAATTATGTTGGATAAAACCAAATTGGTGTTGGGTAAAACTGAACTGGTGTTGGATAAAACTGAATTATGTTGGATAAAACCAAATTGGTGTAGGGTAAAACTGAATTGGTGTTGAATAAAACCAAATTGGTGTTGGATAAAACCGAATTGGTGTTGGTTAAAACTGTCCACGCTGTGCTGAGGGTGCACCCCAGAACATGACCTGTGCTTCTGGCTTTGGGGTCACCACTCTCTTTTGTACCAGCACAAAACCTGGGGACGCACCAAGGGTCAGGACTTTGTGAGGTGGAGTTTTTCATCCCAAAATTCAGACACAGCCACAATGTGAGACTCTGAGTGCTGAAACCTCAGTTCTTTGGTACCCCCTGAAATAATCTCAGTGCTACCAGGGCTCCTGGGTGCTGGAGAGAGCAGGAAAATCAGTGCTAAAGGAGAGTTGGCACTGGAAATTCTGGAGGCTTTGGATGTTCTGTATAAACTGTGGGATGTTACAGGATGTTTTATTTGGCTTATATTATCTGTTATTTATGGGATTCTATTTTATGCAACTGATCCCCCGAGGATATGAAGTGCACTGCCACTGCCAAGAGGGGATTCTGATTTCCAGCTCACGTGAGAGCTCTGTGTTTTATTTCTGGAGTGTCACTGCTGACAGCCCAGAGTTGCAGGATTCACCTATAGAAAACAGAATTGATTTGTGTCTGGCCATAGATACAATGGATTTATGAGATTTCACTGCCAAGAAAAGTATAATTGTTTGAAACTTTAAGGTCAGTTGAGCACAAAAGACCCAAATTTGTTGAGGACCAATGGCATTGTTTTACCAAAGACCAGCAACAGATGAAGCCTCTGTGCTCTGGATTTCAAAAGGAATTGATTTTATAAAGTGATTTTGCAGCTCTGGAATCACATTCTGCAACTTGACTGAGGGAAAGTCTCATTTCAAAAATGAGATACACTTTTAAGATGTTAATTAGTAATTTAAAATCTTTCTCTAAGACTCAGTTTGAGTGCTCGTCTTAAAAAACACGTAAGCCTTAAAAATATGTAAACTGTCATGGTGCACAGATGATTCCTTCTGAAATAATTTATTCCTTCCTCATTTGAGTCTGTGACTGTATTATGGCTCAACTTTTATCCCCTCTCAGTTCAACAGATGCTTTTCAATTAAATCAAGAGACGTGGAATCAGTAGGTAAAATGAATAATTTATGAAGCCTACTGTGTGATTTTAAAATCACAGCGTTCCCAATTACTGGTGGATTTCAGGGAGGTTTCAAAGATTGTGACTTTGTGCTGAGCCTTTTACATATTCCTTTAACCTGGTTGGGAAACCCTAGGGGAAAACGTGGATCCTACAAATGGGCTGAGTTTAACTAAACCCGTGTGGGAGCTTAACTAAGCTCGTGTGGGGCAGGAGGGAGCAGATTATCAGAGTTCAGCAGATCCTGGAGGAGAGAAGAGCTGCTCTGCCTGGTGCTGTGGGGTGAGGGATGATGGAGCAACGCTCAGACATAAATGCATCACTGTGCCACGTTTGGTAATTCACAACATAAATTTGCATTATTTAATTAAAATAAATTCACGGGCGTATTCTTAGCAAAAAGAGAAGAATCGTCGTGTCTGGGTCCAAATATAGAACTGAGGTAAGAATGCTGTCAACAAGTGGCACTGCCTTGTTTTGGATCATCTGTCAGTCCTTGAAACATTGCAATAATAAAAGCAGAGCATTTCCATTATATTCCCCTCACAATATTATCCAGTTCTGACAGAAAACCCTTTAAAATCCTGTGTACAAACGTGATATAATAGCTTATGTTGCAATAATTCTCTTCATTGAAATATTCTTTTGCATTTTCTCTCTGCTTTTATGCCCAAAGGACAGTGCTCACCATTAATGCAGAGATTTCCTCTTGTTCTGAGGTTCTCTCATTTCTATTACTCCTTTCATGAAATATTCTCAGGAAAAGAAGGTTGCTTTAACATGAGGTGATATAAGATGACAGGGAACAAGTCAGGAATTTTTATGTTCTCATTGTTACAAGTTCAAGCAGGGTTCAGATAGGCAAAGCAGAATTCTATCGGAATCAGAACACAAAGAGGACAATCAAAACAACTTATTTTGCAGAAATTACGATTTTTCAGCCTCCAGTGATCAGGATTTGCCATGGATGTGCTTGGTAACCCCTTGCTTAACTCCTGCCCCACCCCTAGCCCAAGCCTGGCCACCCACACAGGTATTTTAAATCCTTTAAAGGCCAGCTCCAAATGTGTCCTGGATCTGAACCAGCCTGTTCCCATCACAGGCTGGGTAAGACAAGTCCCCTGAGGCAGTTAAATATATTTACAAACATATATCTTTACTGTTAGATAAGTCACATTTTCCTCAAGCAACATATAGACATTTTTTAAAAAAAATTATTATGGTTGTGGTGTAGGAAAATAATAAGAAAAAAATAAGGCTGTCCCAGTAACCCAAGAGTAACAGCCATATATAAAGTATACCTCTGATACCTCTAAAGTAGTTTGTATGATTTGGGAAGGTTTCTCAATGTCTCCTCCTCGAGTTCCAGTTCATAAATCCACCAATAAAGACACGAGTCAGAACCTGTAGTTTTGTGTCCAGCTTGATAACAAACACTGGACAAGCAGACCTGGGCTCTCAATTCCAACCAGACAATTCCTGCAGGGATTTTACCCCAATTCACTTCCAACCAGACACAATTCCTGCAGGGATTTTACCCCAGTTCACTTCCAACCAGACACAATTCCTGCAGGGATTTTACCCCAATTCAGTTCCAACCAGACACAATTCCTGCAGGGATTTTACCCCAATTCAGTTCCAGCCAGACACAATTCTTGCAGGGATTTTACCCCAGATCCAACCAGACACAATTCCTGCAGGGATTTTACCCCAATTCCTTCACCCTGCCCAGCCCAGGACAAGCTGGGAGCACCCAGCATTTCCCATTGCACTTTGAAACCAGAAGGGTTTCTGCTGAGAGAATGACACTGCAGGGACAGTAAACAGTAAGTGGCTTTTAAGTGGCTTTTAGAGCAATCATATGTTAATTATAAAAGCCTCTGTGTTTGACTTTACCTCCTCAACACAACCTTTAATGGATCTAAAGCCCTTCCTATTTATATCAGCCCGTTTCCTCTTGATTGTAGAACGCTGCAGGCAGCCAAACTTTCCATTTACTCTTCCATTACTATTTTAGTGTGCCTAATACACATTTTCCTATTTTATTTGATATTACTGCATCATGTATCATCTGTGAAGAAATCAAGTTTGATCATATAAATATATTACTTTTTAAAATCACCCTAAACATATTTTTTAATGTGGAGGCAGAGAAATGTTCAACCTCTCGTTCAAAGAGCAAAAAAAATTATTGTATTTGCTGTGATCCTGCAACCAATATCTGGATTCTACAGAGATAAATACACAGGGTGGTAACAATATTTAAAAATTGACTAAATAGAAAATTCACCATCAGAATTAAATTAAATTTCCACAGAGCTGGAAATGTGAATTAATCACAAGTAACCTCATCGATACTACCACACCTCCCAACAAAGACTTCAGTCATTGCACCCATGAGCAAGGAGTTTTTGTACCTAAACCATCTGATTTCTTTCCAACATTTCATTCCATGTCATTGGAAAGATAATGGCCCTTAGAATAATTCATCTCCCAGAGAGCTCTGCTGACTTCTGGAAGAACTGAAAAAACAAATGAAAGGATTTTGCAGTCCTTAAAAACATGTGAAAATGAATATACTGCTGTGGCTAACAGAGCTTTGATATCACAGAATGTGATAAAGAACACTCAACACAGATATAATTTTTTTTTCCTCTTTTCTGAACACTTGAGAAGGAACTTTCACCATGAGAATCTACAGCATAAATCTGAGTATTTTATCATACTATTGAACCTTGCAGGTACCTGCAATCAGGAGCTGTTGAGGAAGGAAAAATTAATTCTAACTTGTCATCCCTTATTAATTAACAGCTATATGGCCTTTATCCCAATGCTAAATGTAGTTTTGGGTGTTAACATCAAGATTAGCACTTTATTGGCACATCCAGCAGTTCAAAGGATGGGATGGTGATAAATTTAACTTTGCTGTAGCACCATTAAAGCAAGGGATAGATGGAATGAGAGGAAATTCCAGCTGATTGCACTGGCATTGCTGAAGAATCAAAAAAAAAAAAAACCAAAACACTTTTTAAAATTTTGTTCTGTTAAACTGGCGCCTTTCGGAGCACTGATTCATCACCTACAGAATCTTCCCTTTTCTCCTCGTCAGCCTCACTGGGCTTTGCATGGGGCTCACAGGAATTCAGGTAAAGTTTGGGACTGCCCCAGTGGCTCACAGAAAATTCCCTGTTGTCACTGTCAGCTGGCTCTGCAGGCACCCAGGGCTATGAGCTGCAATTATTGGTCAGCTTGGACTCTCTAATCTTTTTCTTTTCTGCCTCCCAGCTGTCAGCTCATCCCAGTCATGGGTGGTTGCCTCCCAGAGATTGATGATGTTGGTGATAATGGGATGCATTGACTTGTGACTTCAATTTGGATCTTATCACTGGGGGGAAGGAAAGCAAACAAATGGGAATCCAAGTTCTTATTTCAGTGTTTTCCATCCCCTTTTGTCTTTTAGATTCATAATGGTGGCTGCTCTGAATTTTTTGATGTCTTCTTCCTCTAGCTGGCTCACTTGTTCACCATAATCTTTAAAAAGGACTGAAAAGCCTCATAATTTATGCTCCAGAATAGTGACTTTTAATTCAAGATGTGTCTATGGTAGAGATTTTCCAATGTCTTTGGACAGACTTTAAACACCTCTACACCTGAATAATTGAAGAAGAGAGGTTTTTGAGTCCTTTTGAATTCATCAGTGGAGGTTTTGCCTGAATAAATAAAACTGAACACCCAAAATCAGGGATAGAATGAGAAATACAGTTCAAGCAGTTTTCTCCAAATAATACTGCTACTGCTTCATACACTAAATTACCAATCCATTTTACTTAATGGGAAAAATTTGGCTTTGCCTGAGACCTTGACTGCATCTTTAAATTAAATATGTGCAAAGGAGAGTTCCTAGACTCAGGAAAGCAGAATGTTGTGCATGTTTTGTCCCCGTGTTTCTGAGTTCTATCTGCATAGCTTAGCAATGAAAATGAGATTTTATTGTTAGCACTTCCAAATCATCTCTGAGTTAATGACAGTTGTGGTCTGCAGAAAAAAAAACTTTAAAAGTGTCTGAACTTTCATTTGATCTCTGTTGCAACCAAGCTTATTTACAACTTTGAGCTGAGGGAGAAGGATGTGGTTAATTTATTGACATTTTTTCCCATATTTGCTCTTCACAATTTTCTTTTTGACTGCATGTAAAAGTACAGGACTTCCCGGAGATAAAGCATCTTGGTTTTATTTCTGGTCTCACTGGAACCAAGAAGTAAATCTCATTTCAAAGTCTCATTAAATTGCCATCTGGATTTCCAGACCAAAAAGGTTTGGAAACGTTGAGCTAAACTGCAGATAAGCGACCAAATTACTGGATGCTTCTCCAAGCTAAATCTCGGAGTCAGTGAACTCTCTCCCCCAAATATTTTCTCCAGCGATGTGTAAAACACAGAAGTATTTCATTTTCACATCACCAGTGCTGTGAAAAATGGGGAAGGGGCGTATTTACGGAGGGAGAGGCTCTGCTGCAGCAGAAGAACATAAAAACCAAAGGAGCATAAAGAAACCATGGAGCTGTCACCTCAGAACATCACCAAGATTTTCTGGAGCTGAGCTGTGCCAGGGTGGGACACCAGAGCTGGGCCCAGAGTGAATAAAGCGTTCATCAATGCTTTCTGAACTTTTTTCCTAAGTCTGCAGCTGATACAAAATGAAGGAATTGGTGACTGATAGAGCCTGCAGGTTTAATCACATTTTTGGTGGAGTCTGGAATGTTCCTGCAGGGCCACAGTGGGGCTGAAGGAAGGGATCCCTGTCCATAAAATATTCTTGGAATCTTGTGAAATTCTGTGTTTTTATGAATCTTCTCATCCTCATCCTCTGCTCCCATGCTTATAACAAATTCGGCAATAAATATTTCCTTGAGATTCAGGATTACTCAGGATGCTTTCAAGGTGGGGATGAAAAAAGGGAAGATGGTTTCACGTGGACAATGTGCACATTTGACATTTGTCCTACTGCAAATCTGTGTCCTTTATGCTTTAAATTTGGGGATTTATTCCATGGCAGGTCGAGATCCTGGACATCCATTGAAACCCATTAAAACAATGGAAATCCTGTTGTTAAACAGAGCTGTGATTTCACCATATTTTTACAAGCGTCTCTCTCCTTTTGCATTATTTAGTCTTCAGACTGTGTGGGATTCAATGCAGGGTACATTGAACCAAAGGAATATTTTGAGGTTAAGAAAAAAATAATTACTTTAATTACTTTAAAATGCTAATTTTGATGTACAGAATTATCCAAAATGTATAGTAATATATATATATATATACTAAAAAAAATTCAAAGCATATTTATTACCATGCCAGAATGATATCTTTGTACTCCTTCCTGTCTGATGCAAGGAAAAAATGCTAATCACTGAATTTTCAGTCATTCCAGGTTTAAGAAAAGAAGCAAAAGACCATCCCATAATGTATTTGGAGCAGATGACATTGATAATCAAAATTATTTTTCAATTAGCATACAAAGAGATTCAAATTTAGATTAATGTAACCCATTTCATGTTTTACAGGAAATATTGATGAAGCAGAACGAGAGTGGAAAGCAGGATTCCATCGCTGGAACAATTACATGTCAGACTGGAAAAATCAATTTAATGATTACACCAGCAAGAAGGAGCTGTGCAGTCTCTAATTAATATGTTTACTCTTTCCAGTTTGTCCCTAGAACTGTTCATCAGGCAAATGTCCAGGTAGCTTCCCAACATGTCGAGCACTAAATATGTTATACAGATTAAAAGGAAATGTTACAGACACAATTCTGATTTCAGATCTTTCATTTATATTTTACCTCCTCTCTCAATAAAATAAAATAAGGCACCCACACGCTTTGAAGCTTCCCTGGGTTAAGTAGGACTGTAGAGATTAAAGGCTGGAGATTAATAATGTACATATTATAAATACTTGCTGTTTAAATTCACCCTTCAAAGAAACAATGAAATCTGTTAGAGGGAAATGGATTTTTTCAAAAACAGAAATGGCAGTTTTACAGCATTGCCATGCAGAACACAATCACATTTAATCTTCAACTGCAAGGCCACCGCACTCGAGCCTTGTTTCAGACATAATTTCATCGACAGAAACATAAAGATACAATAACTTTGCTGGAGGCACCAGGCAATATTTGCTTGTTAGACCAAAAAAAGTTTTAAGACTGCCATAAAAGTGTGAATCAGTGCTTCTTTCTGTAGGACAAGCCATGGTGGGAGAGGATTTGGGCTGTGCATTAAAGCCTAAATCAAGTGCTACAGTGAAATAAGCTGGAAAACCCAACGCCTTTCCCACCAACCTCATTTTTCAAGGAATAAAGAATTACGGATTCACAGATAATGAACCCACACCTTTCCAGCTCAGGCACATCCTTCCTATGGAGGCAAGCTCCAATTATGATTTTTTTTTAAGCCCTTGGTTGCCTCTTGGTTAAGGGACACCCCAGATTTACTGGAACAACAGGGGCAGGGTTTTATACCTCAGTCTCTGTGCCAACAGATTCCCAGCCCCAAAAAGTGCCAGGGGAGGGGGGGATGGCCAGAACCCTGCTGGAGGGAAGGCTGGCAGGGAGATCTTTTGGAGGGATGCTGCTGGGAAGGACCCCAAGGACTCTTTGCCTTGGCCATGAGCTGGCATCTCCCACACTCCTTCCCACCTGCTTCAGCTGAACCTATTAAAAACTTCTAAAGAAACCCACGGATAATTCTTCCTGCTTCCCTGCTTCTGGATGGGGCTGGAATTTTTCTGCCTGAACGCCACCTTAATTGGTTGCTTTTCACTGGCCCAACTGGGAAGAATAAATGCCAAGAGTTTGATGAATGTAAGTAGTATGTAAGAGCAACAAGCCATCTCGTAAATAAATTATCCTGAAGCTTTCTGTAAATGCAATAGCATCTCAGTGCATCTATTTTCTGTGCTAGTGATTGCAAAATGCCTCCTTGGATTGAGCTGAAGAACTCCAGATAATGAACTGAGAGTGTTCTCTTCCTGGCAATCAGTTTGACCACACAGGATCCCTGCACTGAGAGGATTTATTTATAAATGAAGGACACATTCTGCAAGAGAGGATGGCTTATCATCTTTCCAGTTATTTCTAAGAGAACAAAATTATTTTCCTGACTACATTACGGAAAACCACCTTTTAGCACAGGATTTTCAAAGGCTGCAGTCAAACCTGCACAGAGAAAAAAAAAAAAATCCAATCAGTTTTGAACATGAAGATCAAAACTTGAAATGGTCTGGGATCCAAAAGCCCTCTTTAAGCATCTCTGCATGTTCATACCCCAGGTAATTAGCCCATTGCATAGATTAGCGTAGTATTTATCAAATATTCTTCAGGCTAACGAGACAATATGAAAATAAACACAGAAGGGTGAACTTTTTGCCCATCCCTGAGCAGTTCTGGCACTCCCCATTTTATTTCTGTGCTGTTCTTCATGGGTATGTGTGCTGCTGTGCCACAGTGAGCCCTGACAGCCCCAGCAAAAGCAGATTTGTTTTTTATCCTCTTCACAGCAACATTTCCTTATCCATCTGTCTGATCAGCCTAATCAATGGGGGAAAAATATCTGAGCCAATTAAAATGTCAAATAACCTTTGGAAAGGTGGTGAAGGAGCTTATAAAATATTTGGCTGCAAAGGTGGTTTTTGTTTGAGTGAAACAAAGGTTAAACCACTTTTTGAAGGTTTTACTGATTTTCTTGGTGTGACTTGCCAGCTTTGTATTTATTCACCTGCTGGGAAATAATTTCTCAATACATCATGTAGTCATTCTTGTCTCAAAACTGCAAAAAAAAAAAAAACCCAAGAAAAGCCTGAAGTGCTTGGATGTAAATGGTTAAGGTAATGAACAGTGGAAAAAAACCAAAAAAGACTGTGATTGCTGAAAATGATGATTATATATTAGAGGGATATCTCACCCAGGCCTTCCTGAAGATGGAGTGTTGTTAATTGATGCTTTATTTTCGCTCCTGAGAGCCAAGAAACTCGGGTTTCTCTGTGAAACCTGAGAAAATGTGCTGATTCTTTCTTACCATCCTTGATACCCAAAGCAAGAATTCTGAATTCAGTCACAGAGCTGATGAAAGACCAGAACAAAATGAACTGCAGTGCCAACAAAAACGTTGGCATTAAACCAGTTGTCATTGGGTTTATAATCTCCCAGGTTTTATGACAGATATTTCACACTTATTTTAGATATTGGCATTGGAGGACTGAAGTCAGACATTTCCCAGCAATTAAACCCACCATTTTTAAATTTTTTTTTCACATTCTCAATGTTTTGTCTGAAGAAACGTTTGTTAGATGAGGTTTCAGTAAAGTTAAGCATTATTTGTGTGACATCCAATCTGTTCTCCTGCTGGAGTGTCAAACTGATCCAGGCTGGTCTGCAGAGCTGGACCAACCAATGTTGAAGATTTCTGGCTTTCAACAGAGCCCAAAATCATCTCTGACACAACTTAGAACCTCACAAAATTTCCAGACTTCCTCCCAGCTGCAGATATTACTCTCATCACTCGTAACTCCTCATAGTTTTTTACCCCTCATAGCTTGGGATTTTTTTGGAATGGAAGTTCAGGCTTTGCCATGCCAAACCTTGGCTGTCACCCTGATGTTATCACACTAAAAAAGGCAAAATCCCGTGGAAGTGCAAGGCTGGGGTTTGGCCTTCTTTGGTCAGGAGAGGCTCAGTCTGTTTACACAGCAGAGATTTCTGCTCTATAAACACAGGGATTTATGTACCCAGTTAAATCCTTGTGTAGAGACAGCTCATCCCCACCAG